>CAXKVW010000220.1:600000-1071045 GCA_964058825.1 Carex arenaria
ATAATATCTTCAATTTTGCTATCATGTTTTTTTTTTTTTTTTTAACAAAAGATACATAAACTTATATTATAAGCTTAACAAATCGGCAAAGATAAAATTATACCTTAAATAAGATACGTTTTATTTCACTCTATATTTTTTTTTTTGCTCTGTTCTTGAATTTAACTACTGAAAGATACTGAAATAAAGAAACAAAAGAAAACAATAACTCTACATAACGAGTAGAACTAGGGTGCTCTTAGGTTTACCAAGTCTATTTGTGAACTCAACTCTAAAATCTATCGGATTTACTTCAAATGACGAATCTGAACCGTTGAAGCTCTTCTAACTTATGAGTGATGCATCTAAATGCAAAAAATTTAAACTTTAGAATTAATTTAGTATTAAGTCAAGCGGTCAAAAGTAAAAAGTTTATAAATTAATTTTAATACATTTATTTTTTGAGCAATTTTGACCACTTGACTCTATATATAATTAATTCAAAAAATTAAAAAATTTTAATGTAGTCGCATCACTCTATAAGAGTTTCAACAGTTTGGTGAACGTAAGAACACCCTAATTTTACTACTACATAACATCCAAACTGAAAGTACTTGATCATTGCTCTCTACAAAGTTTTTGATAACTTTTTGCTCACAGCTTGTATTTTTGTGCTACACGGATGGTCACACGTCCACAGTACAATGTCTATATACAGAAAATCCTTAAAGCAGGTTAACGTTATCTCATCTTTTATCGACAACCTATTGCAATGATTGTTACCATCACTGCCGCTCTAATTTCATTTTTTTTATTTTAGAAATTAAAAAGATTAAATTATCAAAAACAAGATTATTTTTTTCTCCAACAAAGTTGTGACCGAACTAATGATTCAGTCTCATCGGGATATTTACAAGAACCAAATCAATGATTACGTTCCTATTAGTTACTGAAAATTATAGTGTATCTTAGCCACCAAAAATCCATAGGAACTTGATTCGGTCACATCTATACATTTAATGTAAAAATTAATTTACTTTTTTGAGATAGAATCAATGGTTCAGTCCTATTGAGAACATGTCACTTGGTTCGGTTCCATTGCTTTTTAACTTTGTGTGACTGTTGGTGTTTATTATTCGGTCTCATTTATTTTTCACATTGTGATTTGTGTGACGATTGGTGTGAAATCAGTGAGACCAAACTAATAGTTCTCATTAGAACAAATCCATTAGTTCGGTTTCATCCATTTATCACAAAAAAAAAAAAAGCAATCTATCTTGTTTCCAATAATTTAATTTGTTAATTTCCAAAATAAATAAATTATAATTTGGTCTTATAACATATTTGAACTAATCATATAATTTTCATAATAGAATCAAAATGAAAAATATATTATTTGTATACTGGATGAAGTCAAAATAACAACTTTAATATCTTTATCCCTGCACCACAAGGATCAAATCGTCGCACAGGATATAAACTTGGCGCATTACATACATGCAGCAGGCGATCCCTGATAGCATTCAATAGTAAATGTACAGTATTTTCAGTTGCATAATTGAGAATCAAATTGTTGACTGCAGTAGTAACCTGCTTCTTTTTTTATTATTTTTTTGCCAATAATTAAGCTGGAATCTGTTTAATTTGTTCCACTGTCAATAATTAAGCTGGCAAACTTTAGTGCGGCCGGGTTCTAAAATAATATTGTTCTTGTGCTCTAATATATATTACAGAAACATTACATACTTTTATTGCGTTGGCAAATATAGATAATTCAAGCCTGCTGCTTACAAAAATATATAGATAGTCCAAAGAAGTGCTAAATGTGCATGCAATGCAAGGTATTGAATCATTGCTCCCGTTTATACATAGAGAGAAGGCTTAAAATGCACTATATTGGTTTTGTGCTTTAATCATGCTTCATGTCATTTTTTCTGTTTTCAAAGTTCAAAGAGTTGATTCGAACCGCTTAACATGATCTTCATATTAATATATATATATATATATATATATATATATATATATATATATATATAGAGGAGGGATCCAATTACACCTTTTTTTTGACACATCATGACATTGTTTTTTTTATAGTTTAATTTTGCAATTTCAAAATCCAAATAGTCGATCCAAACCGTTCAACATGATTGATATACTAAAATGTGCTTGGAGATCAAATTTTACATTTTTTTTAATTTTTTTACTATTTATTAAGATGGTTACAAAATCGCTGTTTTTCAATGGTCCGAAAACAACGATTTTGTAACCATCTTAATAAATAGTAAAAAAATTCAAAAAAAATGTAAAATTTGATCTCCAAGCACATTTTAGTATATCAATTATGTTGAACGGTTTGGATCGACTATTTGGACTTTGAAAATGGTAGGTGTCAAAATGTGTCAAAAAAAAAGATGTAACTTGATCCCTCCTCATATATATATATATATATATATATATATATATATATATATATATATGCTTGGAGGCCAAATTTTATATTTTTTGAATTTTTTTTACTATTTTTTTAAATAGGTATAAAATCACTGTTTTAGATGGTCCAGAATTTTTTGAAAACAATACTTTTGTATCTATTAAAAAAAGTAAAAAATTTCTAAAAAATGTAAAATTTAGTCTCCAAGCATATATATATATATATATATATATATATATACATACATACATATATATTAATATGAAAATCATTTTGAGCGGTTTAGATCGACTATTCAAACCTTGAAAACAAAAGAAAAAAAAATATATATTGTGAAACATGATTGGAGCACAAAACCAATAATGCATTTTAACCCTACTCATGTATATATTAGATAAAGAAACATGGAATCCGGAACACCTCTCCTAACTGGAGGAGAGTGGATGGCGGTTTGGTGGACATTAGACTAAATTCGATTTGATATTCAGTCGGAGTAGTCCAATTTCACATCAGGATTTGTGCACACATGATTCATTCAAATCTTAAAGTTATCCGCACAAATCTTGATTCATATCAGACGGCTCCTTTTTCTTCCTAATAGGTACATCACCCATAAATATCAACAAATAAAAAATAATTTGTGATGATTTTTGTGATTCAAAAACTTCAAGAATTAAAACATGTACATATTTTATTTTGCTCGCAATAGTGCAGTGAAATTTGCAGAGAGTTAATTAATTTGTTGGTCCTGTTGCTTTGTCAATGTTTCTTTCTGACATCTCGTCAAATTAATGGCTCTCCTTGAAATCCTTACAATCAGAGAAATGGACAATGCATAATTTGACAGGGACACGATCGAGGAGTATAAACTAAGGTATATAGGCTGTATGTTGCGTTGACATGCAAAATATACATGTAGTTGGTGGCACAGAAAGGAAGCAAACTGTAAAGTTACGCTCTTATCTTTAAAGAAAGTATTTGGTGCACCAAATTAAGAGAGAGCAAGTATGGCTTGACCAATAAAATACCACCAACAACAACTGAATCCAAGACAAATCATGAGGTTAGTTATCAATCGACCCCACTCTCTCTCTACCGCGTCCTTTCTAAGTAAATCGCTACCTATATAACACATTTATCTGTGAGATGTTATCCTCAAGAGAAATAACACCTGTTTTTTAGTACAGTTTATAGCAAGAGATTAGGAATTATTTAAGAGGGCAGTAGTAATGGCTTCTGTTGTTGCTCTTCTGGTTATTGCTACTGCTTTAGCTGCTGCTCCGGTGTACGGCAAGGATTATATAGTCGGTGATTCACAAGGATGGACGACCGGTGTGGATTATACCACGTGGGCTAAGGACAAGACCTTCGTTGTTGGCGATACACTCAGTATATATGTTTTCTTCCGTTCTGTTTTTCAATTTGAATAAACTTATCACCTTCGAATCTCTTATAAAAACAATGTACATTTCTGTAATGAAATTATTTACTAGCTGGCTTGTGAAATTTTGTACATTTGTTCCAATCAGCATTTCAGTATGGCAGCTTCCACAATGTCGACGAGGTTGGTGAATCGGACTACAGCTCCTGCTCTTCCTCCAACTTAATCCAGTCATACAGTGACCAGAACACAAAGATCACCCTCTCCAAGGCCAGTACCCGCTACTTCATCTGCGGGTCAACCGGCCACTGCTCTGGCGGCATGAAGCTAGCCGTCCCCGTCTCTGCTGCTTCTGCCGCCACGCCAAGCACACCTGCAGCCACACCCACTACACCATCTGATGATACCCCATCCACCACACCTAAGACATCGACTCCGAAAGAAAGCCCGGCAACTGAGGCGGCCCCACCAAAGGCAACCCCAACCTCCAAATCCACCACCAATATAAACGGGGCCATGGAGAGTGGGCCCATCAAGGGCTTGTTGGTTGGCGCACTGGCTACACTTGGGTTTGCTTTCATGGGCTGAGACAGGCTAGGAGAGAGGCAGTGCTTGTTTTGGTTGTTTCGGGCTTATTTATGCGCTTAGTGTTTATTATGAGCTTTTTTTTGCTGGAGGTTACTTATTGATTGTTGATTTATCCCGTTTGGTTGTTCACTTGTTCTACTCCTTTGTTTTTCATGTTATTATGAGTAACTTATGTTATCGGTAAAATATTAATATCCTATTTTTTCAGTTAATAAATCTTTCTAATTTTATTTTTCCATTTTAATGTTTTAATAACAAAACTAAGGGCAGAGATGCTACAATATTTGTGTGCACACATGGGTAGCTAGTATCATATAAAGCCCATTTTAATGTTTTATAACCTTCCTGTATATTGTAGTACGTAGAAGTATCATATAAAATGCACACAAATATTCATATTACCTAATATCGTTTTTTTTTCTAGATTAAGGTTAAAATCTTGTATGTGTATCTAGACCAGGCAACCGTTTACCTGATAAAACAATTTCGCAAACTTATTTTAACCGCATATCCACTTGACATTTACCAAATGTTTAGTAGGTTATCAATTACAATGTCAGCCCCAAAAATAATTAGTGTTGATGATTCTATCAAGGAATCAGGGGCGTTTTAATAGACATCATATCAAAATCAGCTTGATGTATGTTCAGAATTATTTGATCCGTTTTAAAATTTGTATTGTAAATCTAAACAAGACACAAATCTTAAAACAAAACAACAATCTATCTTAATGCTTTTTGGTATCCTCGACAGTAGAACTCCTGGGTTGGTATGTATTGGAACTCTAAGCAAATATTAAATCAAATTTAATATGATGCGTATAGATTAAAACGCTCCATTTCCTTCTGCCAATTAATCTAGTCGAAATGCCGAACTTCGCACAGTAACTTGTACTTTCTTTCTTTTGAGTACAAGCAAATACAACCCCTAAGAATACGCATCCTCTGCATTAACTCAAAAGAAAATCTTTTGAGTTAATGCATCTGGACCATCTGATCTGCTTTAAGATCCGTGCATATTAGATCTACACTAATATTAAAGGGCCACTATGATAAAATCAGATGACTAAATTGGCTCCATTTAAAATCAGACGGCCGAGATGCATTAACACAAAAAATTCCCTTTTGATGCAAATTCGTATACTCTGCATTAACTCAAATTTTGAGTTAATACACAATGAATCCAAACTGTCCAATCTGTGTGAGCACGAATGTTAAAGCTGCCCCGTGCATTTCATCTGAGGTCGAATTAGTCCGGATCCTAATAAGACGGGCCGAGATGCATTAACTCAAAAGTTTGAGTTAATGCAGAAGATGCGGACTCATCAGATTATAGTCTTGGTGGGTTAACACAATTACTTAAGTTGGGGTTAATTTAGTGAATAACGCAAATAGGGGCTAATTTAATTAGCGAATAACACAAATACTTGAAATTGGGGATAATTTTTTTTTTTTTTTTTGAAACACTGATAGAAGCTATCAGCTGATTACAAATTGGGGATAATTTAATTAGCGAATATCACAAAGACTTGAAATTCAAAGCTAATTTATCAAATATACAGCAATGCTTATCAAGCGCAATTCTTTATTAGCCTGATAATATGAAGTGTGTAGGTGTCATCTCACCAAATTGTTTACATTAACAAATACATGATTAACCAAAAATAATTACATCCATATATTATCTGAAATGACGTCTGGGCTAAGAGAACTAGGTCTGATGTCTATTGGACCTATTTTAGGTTTAATGAGCTCCATGGCCATCTGATTCATCTTAAGATCTGTGCACGAAAATCGAAGCATACGCGCACGAAATTTAAAGCATTGTGCACGAATTTTAAAGCATATTGAACGGTGATTGAACCCGTCGAACCAAAGTAGGTCAGATGCCCATCGATCCTAATCTCAAGTCCTGGGCTAATTAGCAGTCACATATTACTTTTAAATCACTTAAAAAGATCTACTGATGCAAGCAATAACCAACACCAACTGCTGTTCAGTTCTGGAGTTGAATCTATTTCCTACCCAGTGACACAAACTAAAAAAAGGCAACCCAACAAACCCCAACAACCCTTTTTGGCAAAGTCTCATCAATTTTTCCCAAACAGTAACAAAATTGAATAAATTAAAGTTCCATCCAAATCAAAATTCCCACATCTAAACACGGTTAGGTTAACTAATGTTCAACAATACAAGCCCATTTAAATCCTTTAGACACCTCTTGTGTTTGTTTGATAGAATATTCATAATTCTCCATGATGAGGAACTTGCTAGTTCTTTCTGCAGTGGTTGTCATGGGTATCATCCTGACGGGAGAAGCGAGCGTATATACAGTCGGCAACAGCGCTGGCTGGGACATCAGCGCAGACTTCCCCTCGTGGGTTAGTAACAAAACGTTCTACGTCGGCGATGTTTTGGGTATCTATTTTTTTTTATAAAAATTTCAACTATGGTACATATATAGCTGATTTTCCCTCTTTTATTGTAGACAAATGGAAATGTAGATTTGCTGATATGTTCTAAATAATTAAAAAAAATGTTTTGAGCTAATTCTGCACTTACATGACGAGTTTCATGCATATACCGTCAAAATTTAAAACAGTAAAAGAAAAAAAAAATGATAAGATAAGAGATTAAATATTATATATATACTATGTCATTTTTGAACTTGTATTTTGTTTCCACTTTGTTAGCTATACTATATATAACTGACATCTTTAAAAAAAAAAATATGTATGACAGTTTTCCAGTACAACAAATATCACACAATAAACGAGGTCGACAAATTAGGCTATGACAACTGCAGCACAAGCAACACACTCCTGACAGAAAGCACCGGCAACACGACCGTTCCACTAACTGCTCCCGGAGACAGGTACTTCATTTGCAGCATGTTGACGCACTGCTTAGGCGGCATGAAGCTAGCAATAAATGTACAAGGAAACAGCACAATCTCCCCTATCGGAGCTCCGGTCGGCGCACCTGTTTCATCTAAGTTTGACCCGCAAACTGCTTCAAGTCCGGGTACAAGCAGCAACGACGGCGATGGGATCAGTAACCTGCCTACTTTTTTTAGTGGATCAAATCAATTAGAAAAAGGATGTGGGGCATTATCTTGGTTGTGCACTTTGGGGACACTTTTGATGGTATTGGCTGTAAGATTATAATTGCAAAGCGTGATTGTAATTAATTAGAGTGATTGATTCATGTTTTCTTGCACATGCATATTGATATGAGGAGCTGGGCTCCCCCACACAATTATAAAAGATCCTTTGTATTTTGTTTACTGGTGCTGTGAAACAGACTCAACTGGTACCATTCTTGCAGAGATCTTGGCAGTGTTTTATTATGGATTCCAACATTTTATGTAGTATTGTACTAGAAATAAATAAATACAATGTTTTAGGAATTAAGAAAAAAAAAACATAAAATAGGAGAGATTATAGATAAAGATACAAGAACTGTCTAAAATAACTGGGCCTAATTTCAGCCCAATAACTCTTCATTCTATGGATAACGGGCTACTCTTCAGAAAAACAAAATTTCTTTTCTTTTCAGATTTTTTTTATTGGTTTATCATTTATACCAGGAACCAATTCTATATAAAGTAAAAAAAAAGTTACAGCAAGCACCCCTTATTAATTAATCGTTCAAATAAATTCCAGTTCGCACTGCCTCGTTCAGAGAAGAAAATTTAAAAAGAGAAAGAACCGCCTTTTGCTTTGTGCAGCCAGCTTTTATAGACATACAGTATCATAATCGATAGGACGATATCACGATAGGTGAATAGGTGATTATCATTCCCCTCCTGCCAAACCAGCCACCCACTAAAAAAATAAAATAAATAAAAGGGTGATAGCTTCTATCAGTGTTTCAAAAAAATAAAATAAAAGGGGATGGTAAAATAATTTTCCAATTCTTTGTTATATCAGACCAAAATTAATGGGGTTTCATGTTGGATTTTTTTTTTTATTCATATTTAGAGCATTAGTACCACCAACCAAAATCATTTTTCATTAATCGATTTTGAACATGCTTCGAATCAAGGATTTGGAAATTATAGGGACAATTCCAGTTAGATGCATGACAATTGATTGCAATTGGAAAATTAACCAATAAATACAGGGTCACATTATACGTGCATCTTTGTCGCAACAGTGCATATCAGTTTTCATATAATAAAATAAAGAATATATATATATATATTGTTGATGTTTTTAATTATGAAATAAAGAAAATATATAGGACTTATTCTATAATTAAGTTTACCATTTCAACAATTACAAATTTACTCGTGCAAAACTGCTGCATGCAACGCATCTCAGACATTGATGTACAAAACAAGATATCTTTATTCATTCAATGACAAAATAACCATGAATCGTAATACAAAATTACAAAATACTGACTAAAATATGTGATCTCTACAAAACAACGGACGCATTCAAAAATCGTCACAAATAACAAATTGACCAACAAAAGGCAAATAACAGTAAAACGTAAGCATCATTAAATAAACAGCACGCATGCATGCATATACCAAAAGATCTGCTATAATCTAAGCAAGCACTACCATTCCACCAACCAACAGAGAAACCAGCCCGAACATGGATCCACTGACACGTGTCCCAAATCCATCGACTGTAGTCGATGCAGTGGGCTCCTCTACAGGCGTCAGAGCTACTGGACTGGGGGAACTCACTGGAGCTTTAGCCTCTACTGGTGCAGGTGACGTGACAGCTGGCACTGGGGACACTGATGGGGTAGGCGAAACAGTGGGAACAGCAACTGGTGGGGGTGTGGCCGGTGGTGGTGTAGCAGGCGGTGGTGTGGCAGGCGGTGGTGTGGCAGGTGGTGGGTTTGCCATGACTGGTGGAGGGGTGGCTGGTGGTGGGTTTACTGGAGGAGGCGTGGCAACTGGAGGAGGTGTGGCAACTGGAGGTGGTGTGACGACTGGAGGAGGCGTGGGGACTGGTGGTGGTGTGGCGACTGGAGGAGGTGTTACAACTGGAGGTGGCGTGGCGACTGGAGGAGGTGTGACGACTGGAGGTGGTGTAGCTACTGGAGGAGGTGTGATGGCAGGAGGCGGTGTGGTCGCTGGTGGAGGTGTAGTAACTGGTGGGGCATTGGCCGGAGGGGTGGTTGGAGGTGATTGAGCAATGGAAGTTGAGAAAATGGAGAGGAAGATGGAAAGAGTTAGTACGAGTTGGAAACGGGGATGCATTTTTGTATGTGCTCTCATTCTCTCTTTGTTATGTGTTTTGTAATGTAGAGAAAGAGAGAAAGAAGAGAGACGATATTGAGATTTGTTTTTGGATGTGAGGTATGAGGTCAATGATATATATACGAAATGAAAAGGTGATGGGGGTATTGTTTAATTAATTTCTTTTCAAAACATTAAAAAGCAATGCTGCCAAGCTGGTGGTTAATTAGTTAAGTGACATCTTGGCTGATCACTTGATTGACGGCTGTGATCAGTTTTAGCTGTAGGTGCAAGGGATCCGTATCAATCCGCTGCCTTCTTCGCCTAACCAAGCTCTGTTTTTTTGACGGGTATTTCCGACGAAAATTTGTTCAAATTCAGTGTGCTGTTATGTTGAGTCTGTTCGATCTATGTCACAATGAGTGTGTACAATTAAAAAGGTTTCTAATTTTAATGCAGATCTAACAGTTTTGATCAGATATGAACCAAATTTGAACTTGCTCCCCTGTTTTTTTGGTTCAATCCGTCCGACATAAAGTGAATAAATGACACAAAATGAACTATGAATCAAAAGAGATGAACTTGAGCCGTTTGTTTTAGGTTGATAAAAGTCTTCAAGTGATACGACTTTAACCACTTTCAACGTAAAAAACAGGTTAATTATAGGATTTATATTTGTAAGCTTATCCATTTTATATCTAATATATTTAAAAAAAAAAATAGGACAAATGGGTCTCACTTTTTTATATAGTACATCTATATTTCAGAGAGTTCTTTAAAATCTCAAATTAAACCTTTTGAAATTAGAAAAATTACATACGTTTTCTATGATTCAGGTTCGATCTCATATATAAATAAGACTTAAGTGCTATGAATATCATAAGGGTTTCTGTGCTATGGTTTTAAAAACCTATTGTATAAACTTCGATCTAAGAGCTTAATAAATTGGTCAGATAATGAACTTTTAGAATACCAATTTTTACTATTTTTGAAATTTTTTACTATTTTTTATAATTTATGAAATATGACAAAAAAAATTGCTCAAAAATAAAAAAAATTGTCAATGTTTTAGGCCATTTTTTATCATCTTTAGATTTGTATTGTACAAGTTAATGATATAACCAATTTATTAAAATCCCTCATACACCCTCCCAAATGTAAAATCCCAGCCTCTGCTTGAATTTGATTCCTGAATCTCACTTATACAAATTAAATATCCCATAAAATAAAAATAAATACAATCTACAACTTCTCATACAAATAACAAAACTTTCCGACATGCGTACGAACGATATAATATAGATAGTAACATGGGAGTGGAGGATCAAAATTGACAGGGATAGCAACGTATGGATGGCAGCACCAAAAGAGATAGAGTAGAGTGAGAAAATCATGTCATGCCGTACTATGATTAACATGTTATGATTTTAGCAAGAGTCTAAATAGCAATTATAGCGGCGTAACGGAGAGACAAAAAAAAAAACTATAGCGAAAGCTTTCCTACATAGTATTTTTTTTTTAAATTACATTTTATATTTATACTAATAATAAATATTATCTATGTAAAAATCTCATAGAGTAACAAAAATACCAAATTAATTAAGAATTTCTAATATTTATATTAAATCAATACAAAGTCCAAATTGTCATTCAAAATATCTCTAATTCTATAATTCATAAACTATAGATACATTTTCTATTCAAAATATCCTACTATTATATATATTAAGTATCATTTTACTACATATTCAAATTAATCATTCTTTAAATTAGTCAGACTGAGACACAACATTATATTAAGTGATTTGGTTTCGTTTCAAATTTCTCCGTGTCTAGGTTTTCTTCCAATTTCTCTCTAACGCACAATGCATATACAAATAATTTAATTGATATATGCCTACGCACAATGTTTCTGTTTATTGATATAGCCTTTTAATTTAAAGAAAAAAAACTCATGTAATTTAATTTCGGTTTGGACTTTAAAGCCCATTTAAATTGAAAAATAAATAAAAAAATAAGCTCATGTAGCATAGCGGACTGCTATTACCGCTATAGCGGCTATAGCTCGATTAGCACAGTTTTAGTCCGTAGCTTAGCTTATGAGATCCAAAACCGCTATAGTGGCACTATAGCTAGCTATTTAGAACACTAGATTTTAGTATCGTGCCGTGTTGTGCCGTGACTAAGTGAACAGTCACACGTGCCGTGTCGTACAGTGATCAAAATATTGAGGGATGGTCACGGCACGCGAGTCACTTCACATCCTGTGCCCAAACGTTACTGGTCACGTTTCTCACATTTAACTAATTTTTTTTATAATTTAGGTTAGTTTATTCAAGATTCACCATTTGATTAAGACCTAACGATAATAATTACACGTGACTCACATGCCGTGCAGTGTCGTGACTAGATTTTTCAATTGACGTGCTGTGTCAAATTTTCAAAAGATGGTCACGGCACGTAAATAGTCACGGCAAGGAATAGTCACATATGCCATGTCGTTCTGTGCCGTAACTTTGTCGTTTCGTAACAAAGCTGGCTCTGCCTTGTCATTTTTTTTTCACTCTAAGATATACATAGGACAAAGATAAGAAAGAAAATGTTGAGTGTTTTTTTTATCAAGAATAAAAAGTAGAAATATTTTTCCTGTCAACAAAACGAGAATAATAAAATGAAGTCTTCATTTGTGGGATTAATGAATTTCATAATTTAGTTTTCTTGGTATGGCACTGCAGCAAAGGAGATGCAACTTTAATTGCAATGTTGATTTTGCTGATTATATATGATATGTCAAGTTAATTAACCCTGTCAGTTTGTTTGATTATGATCTTACATATTAAACAAATTTTAGGGAAGAAACTAAAATTTGTTGATTTGAAGAAAAAGGACAGATAATATGCTGGCAGATCCTGTGATTTGATTTGAAGAAAAAGGACAGATAAACTGCAATTTATGTTCCCTTTTCTCTGTGCATTTATTTCATAGAATGGTCATGGGACAGAAAACCCGGAAAGAGATATTACATGCTAGTGAGTTATAATGAGCATATGGCGTTCGGTTCTTTTGTGTCATTATCCAGTGCTACTTTTGTGTTATCTTATATCTTAGGCCCCCAAAAGGTGTTTTCTAATTTTTCTTGATATTAATATTTTTTAAATCAATATATTACGTTAGACGTTTCATTTCAGTTATATTATGCTTCTCTGTCATAAAGAAAGAATAAAAATTTCCCTATCATCAATATTTCTAATTTAGTCTCAGTGCCATATCTTTTGATGTTTCAGATGTGAATTATATAAGTTATCAAGAAAATGTGTTGAGGTAAGTAAAAGTATTATTAATAATAAATAAAAACTAATTAATATTAGGGTTGATTAATTTTACAATGTCAAAACTGAAGGAAAATGTGTAACTTAAATATATAAATATATAGCTAGCAAAATTCCCGTCTTTTTTTTCTTTTTTATATTGAACTCAAATGCATGCTGGTAAAGAGTAAATAATGATATCCATTGAGAATAAATATTTTGACAATTTTGATGAGTAAAACTAGGTGTCTTAAGTTCATTATAATTTTTTTGAGCTTAACTTCAAAATTTATTGGATTGGTTTCAAACAATGAATTCAAACTATTGAAACTGATCAACTTCACTAATGATGTGTATATATGTAAAATTTATTAATTTTACATATTAATTTAGTATAAAGTCAAACGGTAAAAAAATAATAAATAAATATATTAAAATTAACTTGTAAGTCTTTTTTTACTGCTTGACTTTATACTAAATTAATTCAAAAATTTATAAATTTTGTATGTAGCATCACTCACGAAGTAGATCGGTTTCAACAGTTTAAATTCATAATTTGAAGTCAATTCGATAGGTTTTGAAATAACTCACCAAAAGATTTGAAGAGCTTACCAATATCCTAGTTCTTATATGAAAGTTTTGTTACACATGCATGCTTGTTTGATGATTACACGAGAGGCTACACAGAAGGGTGCATATGAGAACCCGAGTAGGCAAGATAGGGAGGGTCCTTGAATTGGAAGTGAAGCAATCTTTTGCAGCTTTATTCAACCACCAAAATCATTCACCAAACCTTCTAATTTTATTTAGAAGAAAAAAGGTGTAAAAACTAACAAGAGAGAAACAGAAAGGAAACAGGAAAGAAAATAATTACAAAGGACTAGATCATGTGATGCTAAATTTAAAAGGGACCCTTTGTACATCAGAGAAAGCTGGCCATCATCTTTTGTTACACACATTAACAATTCTCAATAGTGCAAATTTTTCTTAATCATATAATCTCAGACTTTTGTTGGTTTCTTTCAAGTGTTAATCTGTGCTTTTGTATGCTTTTTCTCTTTTTGAACTTCTCTTCAATACAAGGAGATAACATATAGTGAAGAAATTAAATTGATCTAATTTTAGTATGTATGACCCTAGGAGTCTAGGAGAGAACATAAAAATAATTATTGATAAAACTTGCCTTCGCCTGATCTGAACCAGATCCAAAATCGACTCGATCCGACAATCTTAAAAGTCAAAATGACTCGAACTTTACCCATCCAACTTGAGAGAGATAAGAGTAGGTTCGATGGACATGGGACCTACTTTTAGGTCCAATTAGCTCTTTCACCGTACAATTAGCAGTAAGATCTGTGCGAACGGAAATTGAAATATGCTGCACGGAATTTAATGTCGTTCGCACGAATCTTGATGCAATCAAATGGTCATTACACCCATCAAAACAAAGTATGTCCGATGCCCATCGGACCTACTCTGAATTCAACTTGAGATGACTTGAACCCGACCCGACATAATTAGTACTTGAATAGTCTGTAACTTATGTTGATCTAGAATAAGACGATTGAAACCCAACCACCTAAACACAAAACAATCCAAAAATAAAAAATAAATGGAACGATATCAAACTCGACAAGCCCACAATTTAACATGCTCAATTTCCACCTCAAAAACATATGAAGGAAAAAGAGGAATTCAAATCCGCTGCTTTTCTTCGAAGAAAATGAAAAAAATACAATCATGCATTCCTGCTCATCTTCTTTTCTCTCTCTCTCTCCCCTTCTCTCTTTTCTATCTTCTCTCTAAATGCATGATTCTGTTTTTCTCTAAAAAAAGTAACGAATTTTGATCCGGAAAAGAGGAGGAAAGAAATGAGAGTTAATTGGAAATACTATGTTTCAAAAGATAAGTATGTGATTTTTAGATTTTAGAATTTAAAATATGGAAGTTTTGTGTTTTAGAAGAACAAATATCATACGTATTATTTTGGAGGAAAAAAATTATAGTTTTGATATTTGATAAGGATAAATATGATATATTGAATTTAGAAGAGAAATATATAAAAGGTTGAACAAAGATGTACATAAAACTCTCCCAAATTATTTCGACTTTTAAAAGGATTAGATAGATCTGTTGTTTTTTAATTCCAACTATAATTGACAGTATAATTTAAATAAAAGTGAGCCCCATCCAGTACAGATAGTGAATGAAAGGGAGGAATAATTAATTGACAGCATATATTTTTTTCCATTCTGGTGTCATTACGACTTCTTTAGCTTTTTGGTGATGTTAAAACATAATTTCAACGCCATCATTTCTCCCAATTTAATAATATATGTTACAGCTATAGGTTATTTTGCAAGCAATGGAAAGAATCAGCTAGTATTCTTAGGTTTCCAGCCTTGTTGTTTGTCCCAAATTGGATCCAGTGACCAGTTATGATTAGGGGTGTTCCACCGAACCGAATCGAACTAAAATTTTATTTCGGTTTGTTCAGTTCAAAGCGAAATATATTAATTTTTTATTTAAAGTAATTATTTTGTAATAAACTGAAGTATATTAAGAAATAAATCGGAGTATTAAGAAATAAATATGGATATTAAGAAATAAAATGAAGTATTTAAAGTAATTGATTAAGAAATAAACCGGGACGGTCCGGACAAAATTCATAATATATAAAAATTCGGTTTGTTCGGTTATTTTGGTTTTGAAAATTTCCAAACCGAACCGAATTATTAAACTGAAAAACCGAACCGTTTAATCCAAATTAATCCGGTTCGATTCAAAACTGACTATACCGGACCCAATAACACCCCTAGCTATGATCTTCATTATTTCACCATCTCTTTTGGACTTTTATTAATTTGTTTTCTTTTGGGTTAATAACGCTTCAGTGAATTAGTGAAACTTCCTTTTCATAGGACAAACTTTACTTTACATCTACTAAAAAAATATATGAAAGGACATCAAAATTCAAAAGATTATTGGTTAAAGAATGTAACCTTTGAGCAACCAATGCTTGGAATGTGTGATCTTCATGTGATATTATTTATATCATGTCCCCATAATACTATATATATTGAGCTCCTACATGACATAATTGGCCAATTGGGTGTAATTCCGCTCTGATATACCATATGTCCGTCTCCATTTTTATGCATTTCCATTTTTATATTAAATGCATAGATGTTTTCATTTGTCATGATTATAAAATGAAATTTTAAATTGAATATCAGTCTTTCAAATAAATAGTCTTGCTCTCTTTTTTATTTTATGTATATTTTTGATATATTTTTTTGCATATAAATCTATATTTATTTAAACATGTACTTGCTGCACATACTTGTCACACTTATTTGCTTGTCAGATATTCAATTTTCAGAATAATTATGATTATTTTCCATTTTTTAAATATCATGTAAGAATTTTTTTGAATTATTGATCATGTCATCAAATTTTTTTTTTCATTTTTTATATTATTTAAGAGGTGTTATTTATCATTTAATGAACTCTAAGTACAAATAATTTGTTCGTCACTTTTTTCTCATACAATTTAGACATCATGTGTTTGGAAAAAGATGACAAGCATACATAATTTTGTAAGATTGTTAACTATTGTTTATTAGAAAACTAGAAAATGTGAATGTCACCTCCAATTTGAGACCAAATAGAATATTATATTATTCTATGTCAATCATTAACATTTAAACATTTTCGTTATTAGACATGGAGTACCTGGAAAAAGACTTGGTAGGGGTGTTAGTGTTGGGCTCGGTCTCTGACTGTGGGGCACAATGGCAATTTGTCATGTGCTGGGCGGGTCCGGATCCCCTAAAGTAACCCAAAAGTTGGGTTTCGGATCAGGACCATCCGATTCTAATCCGTCACTCAGGATCATCTCGGGATACGTGCGCTTATTACCGGATGGATGGTCTCGGATTCGAATCGGACGGTCCCGATCCGAAACCCAACTTTTGGATTACTTCACTGGATCTGAATTCGTGTTGGGCTCGGTCTCCTATGAATTTTATTTACTTGTTTTTAACTTTATAAATAAGTTTCAAATTAACAATGCTAATTTTTTCTTTTCCATCCTTTCTTCGTATGGTCTTCTCCCTTCTTTTTCATCCTTTTGGTTTTCTATTTTTTTTAGATGTAAATTTTAAGGCCTTCATGTAGGTTAGTAAAGAAGGATTCTATTTTTTTTTTTTTTTTTGAGTTGAAAGAAGGATTCTATTGCCATTATGCATCTCCATGAGCACAAAACTTACATAGCAAATAACAAAAGAAGCTTATTATTGATTATAAATTGGAAATTGGGGTATAGTAAGATGTTATTTTTTTTATTTTTTTTATTATTTTTACTTTCATTTTTGTGTTATTTTTCAATATTATTGCTTTCCACACTTAAGGCAAGTAACAAGGCAACAAAAATAATTTTCTTTGATCGAAGACCAATTTATTTCAGAAATAAAACAATTAAAGAATGTAGGGAGTATCTCTATGAATGATATTAAAATATAGTGGTTCTAAATCCAAATTATTTCCAAAAAGTCAATTAGTATAATAAAGTTCATTAAGAAATAATGTCGATTCAGTACAAATTGAGATATCATACAGCAGTAGCTATATTATACACCTTGTATCTGTTAAAGAGAAAATAAATATTCAATTGCTATAATTAAAAACATATAATAAAATTAGAAATATTAAATTAATATGGTTCATACTTAATTCTTCTCTCAATAATATTGTTTTAACTTCATTCAAAGCACGAATAATATGTTTTTTTTTTATTGTAACTCTATAATTTATACATTAAGAATTTTTTTTTTTTTTTTTGAAAAACTGATAGAGGCTAATAATACTATCAATATCTTTACACTAAAATCTCATGAGTAATGAGAATACATGGATTGAACTAAGGCTGCCTTGCGGATCAGCATGAATTTTGGACATTATTAGTCGAATAAAGAAATTGATTTGAGCTTCAAGTTATAAAAAATACTGTACCAGAAAAGATAAATGACAATTTCGACCTTTCAACTTGGATCTTCAAGACATTGGATTGAAGGCCCATTTTATAACAAGTGTTTATAGGCCTACTAATTTTATATGGACGGCGTCAATTAGGGCCAGTTATGAATATTTTCCAAATGTAGCCCAACGATGTCAAAACTACAAATCCAATCACAGGAATTGACTAAGGTTGTGCTTTATATATATATTTTTTTATAAAAATGAGCATAGTTCACCGATTCTATTACTAGAACCAACAAATTCAGAATTCAATACCAAACCACTGGTACCGAACCTGTTATTACAACTAGAAAATGAAAGAAAAAGCATCCATCTAGAACTCTAGCATAAGAGCGAATCACAAAATAGAACATACAACCACAACACCAATCTAATTAAGGTTGTGCTTTATATCATCGAACACATAAAGTGGGGTTCATAATTTTACGGCCCAGATTTATTTTCAACACTGTTGAATTAAATTCAATCCGGTACTTATTGAAGATGTAGGAGTCTCCTTTGAAATTCATGCCAGGTTAAAATAACGGTCCAGATTCACTTATTTTAATTGATTCGTATTTACGGCTCGAAAATATAATATCATTGTTCATAATTCTAATTATTACAAGGATTATGCGGCTAGTAATCACTTATTAACTAATTGATCAATCTAAGCAGCAGTGCAGTGGCACAAAATTTGTTTCTTTACAGAAAAGTCGCATGAACATAAAATTAATACTGGATTGTATCCTTTAGTGAAAAAAAAAAACCAATTGATCAATTTTAGTGCCCGATTAGTATTTTAAAATCAGAAATTGTCATTCGCATAAATATAGAAGAAATTTGATTAAAAATAACTAATTTGAATTCACTGATTATATAAATTTTTATTTTGTTTTTATTAATTATGAGTTATATGAAGCCAAACTAGCTCCTTCATTATCTTTACTTTTTGATGATGGCCTGACCTCTAAATTTAATTGTTCAAGCAAGGATGTCAATGGTATCTTTTAACCGTTTATCCAGCTTGAATCGCATTCGGTAAGACGGATATGAATAAGATTTTTTTCGTTAGCTAATTGGGTATGGATAAAAAAAATTTCGTTAGCTAAACAAGTAATGGTATGGGTAAATGTTATTCAGTACTTGTTACCCTAGGGTAATTATATAATATAAAATAAAATTATATGATAATGTTTGAACAATAATTAGTGATGGTAAAACTTGTTTGCGTGATATTTGCTATGATAATAATGTTTGAGAAATAATTAGTGATATACTTTTGTTCTTTAGAGTATGCATTTTGTTATAAGAAAAATATTAAATATATTACTTTATTTACATATTTTGTTATATAATTAAATAATTGAATTTGTTCAAGAAATATTCGTATTTTTATATTCTCTTATCTATAAAAAAAATAATTTAATTAAAATTGATTTGAACGCCACTATGTTCGAGCGACTAATTAAGGATGTGATCGGAACGAGAGCATAATAAAAGTTCAATTCATTTCAATAGAATAGAATTGAAAAGAGATGATTTGGAATTGAATTTTTGAACACACAAGCACCAACAATAAAATTATATTTTTCATAAGGGTGTTGTCGAAAAGCCATACAAATTTACAACTTCGAGCGGTCCAAGCGGATAGCGTTCCCTTCCGATAACACACTCACAGCTCCCCTCTACTCTTCTTTCCTATCCATGTCAACCCACCGTTTCACCTAAGCCCCCCCACAAAACTCAAATCTCGGCCGTCCGATCAAGATCAAACCAATCCCCATGGCCTCCTCTTCTCTCCTCCCGCACTCCCTTCTTCCCCTCCCGACCGCCTCTCCCCTCTTCACCAAATCTTCTCTCACCATTTCCTCAGTGTCATTCTCTCTAAACCAGGTTTCAATTTCTCGTACTGGGTCGGTTGCACTCCAGCCTTTGGTTCGCCGATGTAGGGAATCGTCATTCGGGATTGCACGAGCTGGCGAGACTGGAGAGGAGGAGACTACTGCTGAGACTGGAGAGGATGAGAGCCCTAGCGAAACTGGAGGGGAAGAAACCTCTGTTGCTGTGGCAGTGGAGGAGAAGCCTCCAAAGAAGCCTATTGTGAAGCTTGGAGATATAATTGGGGTAATGTCCAGAATATTTTTCACTGATTTTTATACAGGTCCCTGAAGAATTATGTATTCTTATTACATTTCTGAATTGACAAATTGATATGCTTATATAAGAGCAGTTTTGCTCCTGTACATATAGAACTCCAAAAAAAAGTGCCTTTATTGAATATTTTTTTGTTAAACTAGGTTCTGTCCTGTTAATGAACCAGCACTGATTTTGTGCACCATTCTGATAGGCTCTGGTACTGGTATACTAGCATTAGTACTTAACTTGTTTGCTGGTTCAAGTAGAGAGATATTTCATTTGTTTCAAGTCATATCGGGCTTTTTGGCAATGACATTCAGTGTGAACTGAGGCTAATTCTGTGAAACTAGAGCTATATTAATTGTGAAACTGTTATAATTTTAGCAAATAAGAGAATTTGGGGATTTATGATGCTTAAAAAGATTACCGGTCTCATTTAAAAACCTAGAACATTTAGGCACATCTATTTCAGTAACACAATAATAAGAGTCCATGTTTTTCTTTTCCGTTTTTGATGTTTTATTTGTTTTTGTTATTTTTTTGTAGATATTGAACAAAAAGTTTATAGAGGAAGCAGAGACTATTAAACCTGTACCTGACATCAGGCCCGGTGATGTTGTAGAGATTAAAAAGGTAATAAACACTTGTGCATTTTGCATAATATAATTGCAGAAAAGTAATCTTCATTTTCATTACTTGCAGAGGAGTTACTCCTGTACATTTAAATAGCAATTTTAAGTTATTTTCTTTGTGCATTATTTGAATCTATAAACTACCACCGAATCTATTAAGGCACTCTTGGTCCTTTTTGTTAGCATGCAATACTTATGGTGGTAAGTATCGAGAAATGATTAAACTTGGTTTTGAATTTTTCATGCGAACACAGTATTAAAATAGAATGCTATAATATTGACTACTAACATAATTTTGTTCTATCATATTTGCTACTTGTTCATGAAAAATGGTGCATGCTAAATTTGATTCCATTTTTTTGCTGTAGACAAAAGCTAACAGGAGGAGGCTTGCACTTTATAAAGGGATTGTAATTTCAAAGCATAGTGGAGGAATTCATACCACGATTCGAATTCGGTTCATGACTTCTGGTACCCCTGTTGAACTCGTTTTCCCAGTGTAAGTTGTGCTATGATTACAAAGTTTAGTTTATTCAATTAATCCTCATTCGTTCCAAAATGGTGTGATTTATAATAAACCAATTTAGTTTAGGTTTGCCTAATTTGTCCTCTATTGTGCAGTTCAAGGTACCCAATTACATCTGAAAACGTTAAACTGGTACTTGGTACTGAGGCAGTACAAAAAGTTTACTATCTGACCCAATTTAGAACAGTTCTTAGTTCGGCAATTCTTTTTCAGGTATTCACCGAAAATAAAAGAGATAAAAGTTGTAAGCCACAGGGATGTGAGGAGAGCAAAACTATACTACCTGAGGGAAAAGCTTCCCCGTTTTTACACTTTCAAGAAGAAGTAATTTCAAAACTGTCATTTTTTCTTTTGAGTTTGTGTATTCTGTGGAGGCATTTTAGCATTTTCTTTGTGTAAGATTTATTTTGATGTCATCTAATCATAATTTTGGGATGATTGAATATGACGAGCTACGCTGTAATTGTATCTGTGAAGGTGTTTTTTCTTTCCAAAAACTTAAAATGAAATGCTATCCCTGAATAGTGCTTTAATTTGAAATTTTGTATGATATTTTCAAAATTCAATATTTTTTCTAAAATTAGAAAAATAGGTTTGTACGAGTGCCATTGGATATATATTGCTTACCTTTCAAATTTTGAAAACTTTTAGTATTATTTGATATATCATCAAGATCATTGAAATTAACTGGTGTAAATTTTAGAATTTAAATTTTTTGATGAATGTTAAAAGATGCAATAAATTTCATAATATTTTCTAGACATCATTTTTGTATCACATGAATCACATGAAAGATGTTGGATTTTATATTTATTGTAAATGAATCACATGAAAGATCGTATTTGGATTATTTTAATTTGTTAGGTTAGATTTGGGCTAGTATTTCAGGTTAATCATGTTATATAGACCGGAAGATGATTCACTTGTGTCAGTAGTGTGTAATAAATAATCTTCTCTTCTTTTGCGTTGTTTGACAGTTTTACTATTAAAATATTTTGAGGGCAACCTTAAAAAAATATATATATTTTGAGGGCATGATGGGTTTTAAGAGGGATTAGTTTACTCTTCAATTGTTCAGTATAGAATGCTTTGAACTGTTTTGAGCTGACCTTAACTCTTCATCTCTTATGTTATAGAAAGTTAATTATCTATCTATTCGGAACCGACTCCGCTCCGCTGTTCTCCAAATAAAAGAGCAGAACTTTGCTTTTTAAAATCTAACTGTTTATTTGTGTCAAAATTCACGCATAAAAATTCAACAGTTAAATTTGAAAAAACAGAATTCTGCTCTCCTATTTGGAGAACAGTGGAGTCGGATCCCTATCTATTCAGGGGAAAAATAAAATAATTTAGGTAGGGACCGGATAAATATTTATTTTTAATATCATTTTATGATAAAGATTATTAGTATGATTTTTTTTTGGAAACAAAACTAAAAAATTTCAATTTACGGGAGTCCTATCTCTCTCTCTCTCTCTGTTTGTTTTAAATTAAAGTACTAGGCCAGTTTCATTGATTGAAACATGTTAATTACAAGTTGCACAAGATCCTAAGGCTAATGTACGTTGTCTGACACGAAACTGTCAGAAATATAATCAAGTTAATTTCCACGGGACTCCCGTCTCCATTTCAATTGATCCCCATCCGATCCGAAATTTTTATTTATACCATATTTAAAAAAATAATAAACTATATAATCATTGTTTTTGAAAATCTAAATAAATATTACGCCCACCAATTAAATTGACGAACCAAAAAAGACAGATTCACCATTTTATTTGGCAGACACATTCTGTTTTTTTTTTACTGATTCATTTAAAAATAGAGGAAAAACAAAAAAAAAATGTGTCCCCCAAATAAAATAGTGAACCACTTTATTTTCTTCCTCCTAACTATGAATTGTGTTTAAAAAAAGTGTCCGCCAAATAAAATGACAGACCCACCTTTTTTGGTCCGCTAATTCAATTGGCGGACGTAGTAGAAATTCAATTATGTGAAAACAGTGGTTATTTGGTTATTTGGTTTATTTTCTTGAATAAAAAATCCAGCACCTTGAGGAGCTATGAAGGTATGGATAGTAAGGGTGTGATGGGAACACAATAGTTTCAATTAAATATAAATGATTTTCAATTGAATTTTATTGATCGGAATAAAAGTAGAAAATAATTGAATTCATTTCTTATTTTTGATTGAAAAGTCTATATTTCACTTTAAATGAGAATGACGCTCTTATCCTTGTTCTTGTTTAAGTGTTTATTTTTGTTGAGATATTTTTTTATGCTTAATTAGAATCTGTGTACAAGACACTGTGTGGATATTATGCGCTAAGGGATGGGAAATTTCTCATCTGATTTTTGTGCATTACTATCTGCACTAATTGATATTTTATCAAATGTAATTTACAAGGCAAAATAGATTTGTAAATACTTTTAACACTTTTTTTTAAAACAAACATTAAAGGCTTGACCTTTAACCTTCAAAAAAAAAAAATGTGTATCCTTGCTTTCACTAATCTGTGTACCGGTCACATTAGTGGGAGGAACTACATTTGGTATAAAAGGAACTGGATCACTTGTTTTCCTGTGGGCAAGAAATTTCAGCTTCTAAAGTCACTGACATGCGAAGTCTGAAGTTGATTTTTTTTTTTTGAAACCTTCGCAGAGGCTGCGAAATCGTGAGGTAAAATCGAGTCTGAAGTGGATTTTGACATTTAAATATTGAATATAATTTTGTTCTGGACTCATGTGTCAGTAATTTTAAGAGCAGGAAATAATTTCCTGACAGAGGTAGAAAATTTGGTTCCGGTATAAAAGACACCCTCTTTGTCTAGATCGGTAGATAGGATTATAATTGAGACAGACAATTTTTGAATAATGTCCTTATTCTATACTAACACTCCTCCTTTTCTCAATTTTTGACATGGATCGATTGCCTACCTAAAATTTGCTTATGGCAGGTATGCATGGGACCAATCAATTGCACAAAACAGTCAAATTATAGAGATAGAGATGTATGCTATGACAAATGACAAACTTATGCCAGTATTACTGCACAAATTATAGCATAGCATAGTATACATCTCAGGAATTTTATTATGTCAGTGTTACTGTCAATTTTACTGGAGGTCACTAAATGTTGTCATTGGTTACAAATTGGTCACTCAAATTTGATTTGTTATTTTCTAGTCACTCAACTTTGTAATTTGTTATAATCAAGTCACTCTATATTTTTTTTTTCATCAAAAATCTTAACGGAATATCCTCATTCCGTACAAAAATACTAACGGAATGAGCATATTCTGTCTAAAATACTAACAGAATAAACATATTCCGTTAAAATTTTAGACGGAAAAGTATAGAGTGACTTGATTGGAACAAATAACAAAGTTAAGTGACTAAAAATAACAAATCAAACTTGAATGACTAATTAATAACATAAAAAAAAATTTAGTGACCTCCAGCAAAATTTACCCTAAAACATAATACTATATCATCAGTCCATGAAAAACAGTAAACACATATCTAAAACAAAATTTGCAAAAATAATGACAATGATGACAACAGTAAACACATATCTATATCATCAGTCCATGGAAAACTTTTAACGAATCTCAATCGAGCTACAGCACAGGCTTACACTGGGCCTGATTACAAAGTTATGTCCAGTGTATACTTCAGGCCCATATTAGGATAAATAACAGAGTTATTTTAACTTCACACAGCGCAATATTATTAGAGAAAATGAAAAAGTATATGCTTCTGAGCTGCATAAAGTTGCAATGACTCTGTCAATATATTTACTCTGTAGTTTTAAGTTTTAACAATTTAAAATGTTCTAATTCTAACTTTAGAAAAGGTCGTCACACACAAACAATGATTGCCGACTTCTCAATTAAATCCAACCATTCCTTCGTTTTGGCTTTTGTCTCCTTCCCTCTCGCCCCCTTCATTTCCAGTCCCTTTCAAAACAAAACAAAAAAAAAAAGTATTCTCATCTCATCATCTCCTTTTTTTTTTCCTTCTCCGTCTCGACTTTTTCGCCCAAATTCAAGCATTTTTTTACCTGATCTGGTCGTGTGTCTCAGGTTTTCTCGATCCGACGTGTCAGATGGGTGGAGGTGACAATTCGCAGCTGATCTCGGTTTACCCCGAGGAACTGTCGTTTCAAAGTTTGTCTTTTGCGATTTTTCTCTAATTGTTGCATCTTTTTAATGCAATTTCCCGAGACCATGTTTAATTTTTTAATTTTTCTGGTGATTAGTCGAGTTGGAGAAGCCCTCTTCCTGCAATTTGAAGATTGTTAACAACACCGAGCACCACGTAGCGTTCAAGGTGAAGAAAGCGCCTTCTTTTGTCACATTTGCTATTTTTTTCTCGTTTAATTCGCTCACAAGCTTGGTAATTGATTTTGGTTTACGTTGATTTATATGGATAGGTCAAAACAACATCACCAAAGAAATATTTTGTTAGACCGAATGCTCGTATCATTCAGCCATGGGATTCATGCACTATAACAGGTGAGAAATCATTTTATGTTGCAGTTTAACCAACGTGACATTAAAATTTCATCAAATGACTGATATCTTACTTTTTTTATTTTTGTTTTCATTTCTGACAGTTACTCTTCAACCTCAAAAGGAATACCCACCTGATCTGCAATGCAAGGATAAGTTTCTTATTCAGAGCACCAAAGTTGCCCCCAGCACTGACATGGATGAAATTCCTCCTGATACTGTATTTTTTTATATCTTATTCTTTCCCTTTATTGCTGTAAGAAAAATAAATAACATCGCTGAGTTTTCAGAAAATTTGGATGCAAATCCAGAAAATGTTCTTAGTTTAGTATTCGTGGTCGTGGTCGTGGTCTTTTCAGATAAAAAAGCACTCTAGCAGGACAAATTTTATTCCATCCACCAATTAGAAATCTAAGTTTAGTAGTTAGTACGCCAATTTGAAATCTTAGTGGTTAGTCCATGGACCCGGGCCAAATGAATTTTATTAAAACTCAATTTGAAATGAGTGAATTATCCTTGATCTGATTGAACTTGTTTGATTTTGGGATCAGACAGTTGATAATTCTCGTCAGATACCATAGAATAACAGCTTGTAAGTTAACATAATTCGTTCTCTTCCTTCAATTAAAGTTAACGGACATCGAGAGGGGCAGGCAACCCAAATAATTTTTTAAGAAATATTTATTTCCATTCTGTTTTTTTCCAACCAAACAATAAGGTTTATTAACTACAGCACGAAATTTTTGGGGGATTTTTATATTCTTCAGTTCATTTGATTATTAATTAACCTAACCTATTACTATATCATATCTTTTGCATGTAGTTTGCTAAGGAAGGGGATAAAGTTATCGACGAAATGAAGCTTAGGGTCGTTTACAAGAGCTCTAATGGGCGTGCAAATTCTGAGGCTTCTGGACTGACTTCTCCAGGGGCGGGCTCTGATGATATTTCGGTGAGGTTCTTTGTTTTCTATAATTAGGTTATATGTATGACTGTATTATAACATGTCTTTCCTATATAAAATGTAGATGCTCAAGAATCCTAGCAGTCAAGAGGTAACCGTGCATTATCTTCTTCTTCTTTTTTTTTTCTTATTTTTTCTTTGATAAATTTTAAATCGCCTCAAATGTTTTCTTGAGTGGTATCAACATCTCTCTTCACATTTCAGAATCAAGCTCTTTCTTCAGCAAAATATTATAGTGCTAGTGTGTCATAGGGCAGCCTTCAATTTTTTTAAAAAATAGATACTATTATGAAAATGGTTAAAAAGGGAGATAGTGTGTTATTTCAAAATGTCTTCTTTATTCGTGGGTTGCTCAATAATGTTTAATCGGGAAATGGACCTTAAATAAACCTATTAATTATACAGCTGGCAACTATACAACGTTTGAAGGAGGAGAGGGATACCACTTTGCAATTAAACAATCAACTCCAGCATGAACTGGTATGTATTATTTTTTTTAATCTTGGTTTGGTGCATTACTACTACAAATTTTTTAATTTTGGTAATTGAAATTTCAGAGTTTCTGCAAGTACATAATCTGAAGATTAATTAAATTAGGCGTATCTTGCATAATGTTTTGCAATCCATGGAATTGTAATTACTAATTTGTCTACCACCCATTATTTGCGGCCTTATCTTTTACCATTGGTCAGTGATTCAGTGGTAAAGGGTAGGTTTCAATGCCTAAATGATGCATAATGTGTTATGCCTGGTGGACCTGTGTGTAGCTATAACGGCAATATCGGTATTATTTCATGCCAAGAGTGCATAGTATAAATTACAGGCAGTTTCTTTCTTTGCTTTTTCAATATGTCGATTATTAACACCTGTGACTCTTGAGGAATTGAAACTAAATTTCCTTCAATTTTGCTCTACTAGTGAAGTGAAATTATTTTTGGTTTGGTTCAAGCCAGGCCTAGTTACTTTGGCCTATTGTACGTGTAACTCCTTTGATGTGGTTCCTTCTCAGTTATGTTACCGTTTACCAAAATGATGCTTATGCTTGGGTCATGTGTTTGGTTGTTATCTGTTCTTTATTATAAGTCACAGAGATTTGCTATACCAGTTTTCTTTTCGGGTCACCGTCTTTATTTTCAATGTTCCTTCTTTTGATGTTTTAGAGTTTCCCGTACTTTAGTCATATATTCTCATCTCAAATTTGCTAAATAAAAAATTTGTATTACAACTGCCTAACCCTATTGGTGGAGCATTTACCTTGCTCCCCTATTGTCATGCCCTGATGTATAAAACGTCAAATTAATTTCATGCATGCCTTCACTTAAGTATTGTCATTTTCTGGAGTAAATGGGGAATGAAGGGATGAATGTAAATGAGATTGTTTCTTTTTAGGGTGTAAATGTTGACAAAATTGGGGTTATCACATTTTTTCTTCATTTTTCATACCACATCTTATCTTCTTTGATTTAACGAATGAAGTAAAATTTTCAGGATATGCTGAGAAGGCGTAGAAACCCAAAGGCTGGAGGCGGCTTTTCTTTCATTTTTGCTGTTATTGTAGGCCTTTTAGGCCTGGTTGTCGGGCTCATTTTAAACCTCTCTTTGGCTGGCCCCACCACCTCAACCAAATAGAAGTACAGTGTTTTCTGGTAAAAATCAACATAAAGTTCTTAAACTATTATATAGCATTTGTGCTGATTTGGTTTGAGATAATGACTTAAACCGTGACATTCTTTTGTTCTTTCCAGTGTAATTATCTACTTTATCCTGTTTAGAGAGATCAACTGTCTGGAGCTTGTCATTTGTTCTAGCTAGTATGATTGGCTTGACAGTATTTATTTTCTTTTAAATTTTTATATTTGTAACTTTGTAGAAGTAGAATACTTTTGGACATGAATTTGTTTGTTAATCTATAATGATGTTAAAGTTCTGATAATTTTATATTTATTTGCTCACTGTTTCTGATACCCCTTTTTGTTCATGAGGGATTGTGGGGTATGCTAAATCTTTTCTTCGAAACTAGTATATTATGAAGTTTGTTACTTTATCAAATCAAGCTATTAGAGCATCTATAGAGTGACAATTTCATTTGTAATTTCAGTGATGTATGATATTTCATAAATAGATAGATTTTTTTGTTAATGATTTTTTTCCAGACTTTTGAACGCTAAAAGCAATCAAAATAATTGTATAAGATAGTGCTTTTCAAGTTAATTTTAAATTAATTTCAACTATTTTTATTCTAATTTTAGTCTACTTTTAAGAATATTAGATGCTCTCATACGGGTTGGGACCTCAATGCTATACAAAGAGAGTGCGTTAGCATAACTGAGATTTCCCATTTTTTTTAATATTGAGATTTCACATTTTATTACAAATTTATTTTGGAGGGCTGGCAACAACCGTCAAAAACATTTTTTTTCTTAAATATCAGCATGTCAAAGTGTTGAAATTTGTCATAAACAAAAGGAGATCCAGAACCTTCCTGACAAATTGACAATTATTATTTTAATTATTTATAGTTATATCTTAAAAAATTGCAACGGTATAATTATCAGTCTCTGACTCTGGCGTCTTGTTTTCAAACTAGTCAAATTGAGATTTTGGTCCTAAAAATTCATAATTTGTATTTTTAATTTTATTATACTTGACTAATGAATAGTTAATATCACTATAACAATAGCTTTGATACCAAACAAAATATAGATCTCATTAACACCCACCTTCTTCATATTCAAATTAATTAAAGAGATAAGCATACAAATAGAAGGTCAGAATGGGGGAAGATCACCTGCAACCTTTTCTCTATACTTTATTTGTATTATCAATTTCCATTCACCCTTGTGATCAGCATGGTTAAACTTGTAACTCCACTTAGCCAATAAAGAAATCCAAAAACACCCAAAGCACCACATATTCTTTGTGTAAACAAACAGAGACTCAATTAATTTGAATAACAGTTGGATTCAAAAGCCCCTCAATTATTAATATCACAAGAGGTTTTTTTATTCAGATTTCTAATATGCAATTATCTACACAGAGAATACTACTTTTGTCACTAAATTTAAAGTTAGTTCTCAGAGGCCCAATTAATTAAAGCAATTTTATATGAGCTTGAGAATATTCTGATTGGTCGATTTTTGAAGACAGATAGTTCATTTCTCTACTTCTGATGCATGCAAAGTGTATATGTAAATTGCACTGTATATACATTAGAAGTAGACAAATTAACCTTTTGCCATAAAAATCGACTAATTAGAAGACTTATATTTTTCTTAAACATGCTACATATTTTTCTATCCATTTATGGAGGATAAAATAGGTATTTTATAAATTTAAAATGAGTTTTAATAGAAAAGATAATAAAATGAGTAAATTTGTGAGTTTTTGAAATTTAGAAGAATAAATATGATATTATAAAGTTTATAGGAGAAATACATAGTTTTGAAGTTTTGAGAGGTATACATGAGATTGCCCCTTTGTTTTTGTTTTTTTTTTTTAAATTTTCACAGAGACTGCGTGGTCTGCATCTTTAATTTATCAATCATGAACTTACCAGCTTGTGAAAATCAAGGATCCGAATCTGCTATAATCCGAGATACATGAACAGTAATTCTGAAATTCCTGCAATCCAAATCCAACTGTCAAATTTTTCCGAGAACGTATCTCGAAAAGTTGATTTTTTTGTGCACACGTCTTGAAATAATTCGACGATTGAATTCGAATTGCAGGAATTTCAAAGTTACTGTTCATGCATCTCGGATTATAGCAGAGTCGGTTCTGAAAATCAGAGTATCATCAAGACATCAACAAATGTTGTCTTTAGTTGACTAAATTTGGGCCTGCAGATTGTAATCTGATAGCCATTATCCAGTACAGGCCCAAACCTCTTAAATGTTGTCTTTCATGAGCAGTAAGGGATCTTTCAAGCACAGATCTATCTTTCAAAAATGCATTTTGTATGTCACCTATAATTCTATTTAGAGAAGGAAAAACGTGACATGCTGTGACGTGACATGACAATCACGCTGTGATTTGGTCACGTGACGTGACGTTACTAATTATTTTTTTCACGTGACGTGACTAAAATAGCAGCAGACGATCACGTCACGCGAATTGTCACGTCATGCATAGTCACGCCGTGATCACGAGTGACGTGAATACACGTGACGTGACATAACGTGAATTAGTCACGTCAAACTTTTTTTATATTTTAATTTATATTGTTAAAAATTCAGAAAAAAAAATAAAAAAATGAAAAATTCTAAAAAATTTGAAATGAGTAAATAATATTGTTAAAAATTCAAATTATAAATATTCATTAAGCTAAATTAATAATTCCAACCCTGATTGTACATATTGTATCCATAATCTTCGTAATTGTGATCACAAGTGACTATACGTGACCACGTGACGTGACATGACGTGATTGATTGACGTGACGTGACATGTAATTTTCATAGAATGCAGTCACGTTATGCGAATAATCATGTCACGCAACACGCGAGTCACGTCACGTAATCGACACACGTGATGTGACGTGACTCGTCATGCCGTGACAAATTTCTTTCTCTAAATTTCTATTATATACTGATTGTAGTCCATTATCGAAAACTTTATCAAAAAGTTACCACAATTTTAATAAGGGAGGTGTTCTTTTCAGAACTTAATTTATAATATTGAGAACAACGAGAAAATTTTCTTTATATGATCAGTTCTACTCCTATTTAATATATTTCCTAATTTTTTTTTGCTTCAAGACTAAATAAATGCTTATATACAATGGTCTGGAAAGAAAATTACTCATGCATTATATCAAAAAATTCTGTCTTGCTTGTTTTTTTATGGAGATCAAAATTAAAAATGTAATTTCTACCGTCACGCATCAAGCAATTTATATTGTTGTTTCTCTATGAATACATATTTTTTCTATCTAACTTTATAAATATTTTGTTGTAAAAAAATAATGAAAATGTGTAACCCTAATTTGTATATCATGACAATATATTTCACATAAATATATTGACATAGAGGAGGGCACAAATGCCTCATTGCTTTCATGCTCCAATTGTATCCCACATCTTTATCTCCGATTTCAAAGTCCAAATAAACGATTCAGACCGCTCAACATGATATCCACATTAAAATATAATTGAGATCAAATTTTATATTTTTTTGGAAATTTATTACAATTTTTTAAGATAAGCACAAAACTATTATTTTTAGATGGTCCGAAATTTTTCCAAAAATAATAATTTCATAACTATCTTAAAAATGGTAATTTTTTTTTTCCAAAAAATATAAAATTTGGTCTCCAAACAGATTTTAATATGAATATTATGTTGAGCTGTTTGGATCGTTGATTTGGACCTTGATAAAGATGTTGTGTATAATTGAAGTATGAAAACAATGAGACATTTGAGCTCTCGACATATGGTCATATTTTATGAGCACTAAAAGGAACTCAAAATGAAATAAAGTGCCTTTTAAATTTAATTCGGCACACACGTTATACTATATCGCATTTATTAAAAGCTAATTGAAAGTTGAAAAATCAGAATGAAATAAAGTACCTTTTAAATTCGATCCGACAAGAAACACGTGAGTCACGACTGCATAAGACAGGTAACATTCAATTTGGTTAAGTAATAATTAGCTGGTAAGTGAGGAAAGTGAGGAAAGTGATATAATTAGTTGGTAACATTCAATTTTATTTCTCTCTTAATTTCTTCTTATTCTGGAAACTGGGTCTGTCCTCTTGTTAGTGGTATTGTGAGATTGTAAGACCTAAGGATTTAATTGAATCAAATTGAATAGTTACGGGGACTATTTGAACTAAGAAAATAATTCAGGAGCTGATTTAAATAAAAACAATAGTTTAGATACTAAACTTTTCTCTTTTCCATTCAATCGAAAGATGATACTAATAAGACTTTTCCACTGTTTCGTATATTTTTAATTTTTTAGACCGACCACTTCATGGGCTTATATCCGGCCCAAATTGCGGCTCCACCGGCTTGGTTTCTCGTAAATGTTCGTAAAATCTTATCGTGGCCCAAAAATGTCAACGTGGCACGCCGTGATCGTCTGGAGTATTCTCCCGAGCAAACCCTTCTCCTCTCAATCAGTTTTACAAAAAATAAGCGCTCACAAAAGCATGCAACCACAGTGCCTCTACGCGTGCGGTAATCTCACCTCCCCCCGCCTTTTCCCTCACAATTACCACCGCCGTCTTGATTTATTCCCCATAGGAGGAATCTCCATTGCTGATGGAAAATGTAGGGGTGGGTATCTGAAGGCGAAGAGAAAGGAGAATATTTGGAGTGTCGATAATGATCTGGCAGAGAAGGCGGCGTTGCGTAAGAAGAAGAGAAGGGATGGTGCCAAGCGCAGGGGAAAGAGAAACTTGTCGGATCGGAAAGCGAAAATGGATTCACGGATTTTGGTTTCTGGTCCTATGCTAGTGGAACTTGAAACTGTTCTTCAAACCCAGGTACTTGATATTTTTTTATTGTTCTTTTTATCTATATTAGTTTCAGTGCTAGAATTGCATCAATTAGGTACATGCTGCTGTAAGACCCGTTGTTACCAACTGCAATACTAATGGAATTGGAAGCTAAGGAAATACAATATTGAGTTAACAAATATATAAACCAACTAAGAAATGGAAAATATTTTGTGTCAGATTTTGAAAGGTACTCCTTAGGCTGGTATTTTTTTAGTCACCATGGTACTGGGGCAGGACATGATTAGGTCCTTGATCAGTATACAATTTTTTTTTAAAGACAGTTAGCTTGAGACCAGGGGCTGATATTTATGCAACCCAAAGGGTGCTTAACCACCCCTATATTATATATATATTGAAATTTAATTATTTTTTTTCTTTAAGGTTTTGTATGGTTCAGCCCTCTCATAAAATATAAAATGTGTGCCTGTAGCCTAGTGGTTAGAATCCCACATTGTGGCTGTGGAGACTCGGGTTCAAATCCCACTTACCACTTATTAGATGTTTTTTCATTTTAGTTTCAGCACTCTCAATCTAAATTTTCTAGTTCTGCCCCTAGTCGAAACTGTTCCGGTATTGCATTTGCATAACCTTGCTTTTGCTAATTGTATCAAATATTTTGGTTGAAACTTTATGCTCTTCTTTTTTATGACATTATAGGAGCCTGTAATAAGGCCTGCATGGGATACCTTTACAAGCAGCATAAGTGGCATATGGAAAGGTGTGGGTGCTGTGTTCTCTCCGATTACTGCTGAAATGGATCCGATAAGTATCAACAACCAAAGGGAGAATCTCTATGACTGTTACACGCTCTCCCGCATAGAGAAGGCATCAGCAGATGAGGTCAGGAGAACAACAAACTGGGCTGCCCTGAATCCTTTTGGAGAAGGGAGTGGAGCTGATAAGGGGGCATCTGATGTAGCGGGTTCTGATTTGCCGGCTTATGAGTCATTTGATATGAAGGGGAGTGAGTTGATGGAGGAAGATGGTATGATCATAGAGCCGGGACTGGTCTTTTTTGAGGTTAACTTTCCTCATCGTATAAATTTAGCAAAGAGTGAGGTTATGGTACTATGCCTAGCACATATTGTTTCATACTATGGATCGATATCTCTATTTTCAAAGTTCAAACGGTCAATCTGAACTGTTCAACATAATCTCCACATGAGAATGTACTTGTAGATCAAATTTTACATTTTGTAGATTTTTTTATTATTTTTTTAGATAGTTAGAAAATCACTTGATATAAAATTCAAAACCATTCAAAATTAGTGATTTTCTACCTATCTAAAAAATATAGAAAAAAAATTCTAAAAAATGTAAAATTTAGTATGCAAGCACATTTTCATATGGAGATCATGTTGAACGGCTCGGATCAACTGTTTAGACTTCAAAAACAAAGATACTGATCCATAGTACGGACCGATCTGCGCTAAGCATAGTACCATAGCCACACTCGTATGTTAATTGCTACCAGACATCCACAATTAAATAAATAAGAAACTGAAGTGGACTTACTAACATCTTAAGTTTGACATAATTGGCGATCACATTAAAAATATCAGCACGAGAAATTTGGTTGAAGAATTTGCAATTTCTATGTTTGATTTTTTAACTTGAATGTTCTCCGAGTTGCAGTCAATTGACTTGAGCTTTGTTTTCAGGATGGTTCATATTCAAGAGGTCCAGTTGAAATATCAGTTGGAGAGTACGATGAAAGAAATTATTTTCTCTCTCCAACATTTAAATTTGAGCAGGTAAGTACCTTGCAAGCATACATGATCAAACAGTCGGAGCTAAGAGTCTCAGCTTGTTTTAAGTACTTAAGATTTATATAAACATGCAGTGTTTAGTCAAAGGGTGCCACAAGCGGCTGCGTGTAGTGCACACTATTGCATTCAATGAAGGTGGGGCCAACATAGATATAATCAGGGTTGCTGTTTACGAGGAGAAATGGGTCAGTCCTTCCAATCTCGACTTGGCTGAGTAAGCTCCTAGATTTCTGTAGTGCCCTTCTTTGTGAAATATTTTTGCACAATCATTTACAATTATAATTTGTCTGGCCAGTTCCCAGTTTTGCAATTAAACCTAATTAGCCTAATTTAACCCTCAATTATCCAATTGAGCCTATAAAGATGTATACTAACTTAATTTTGCCTAAATTGATCTCAACAAAGGCTTTAGGATAAAACTGTATTGCTATCAATAATTTTTCCTGGATACAGATAAGACTATAAGAGTACAGATGCCTCTGTGTACCAATGCCAGATAGATATTAAACAGCTAAGAGTTCAAATAGGATAAGTACTTCTCTTTGTGTATGAATATGGATATAATTCGAATACTGATCCCAATAAAGTAGCATTGTTTTGAAACTTCATAAGAGGACCCAAAAACAAAATCCAAAATGACTAAACTGTTTCCCTTTTAAAAAAAAAAAAAAATCAGTTACATTGCTTTCTTTTCCAGAATTTAAATCCTTTCTATACTTTATGATAGAATAAGTTAGTTTTGCTGCAAGATTGAAATAATGACCTTAGTAGCCAGACCTAGGACCTCCGCAGTAACATATTATAGCTGTACTACAATTCACCCCAACTAATAAGCTACCTGTAATTTTTCCAAATACCCAATTTGAGGAATGGGTGAGTCATGCTGGGTTGTAGTCTGGTTAAAGTGGTTCGGGTCACTTTGATCAATTCTAATCTTGTAGCAACACCCATTTTGGTTTAGTTTGTGCTTTGTTGTTCAGCTGAGGTCATTCTCAGATTTAGACTTTCAGTGTTCAGGGCAAATTTAGGTCTCTGGTTGTTTAATTTTAAGTTGCTCTTTCGGGTTTGGGATTCGGTCACTTCGGGTTATCGCTCATGATAAAGGTAGATTGGAGTTACAAATGAGTTATATGGTAAGATTGGTTCATTTGTTGTGCATTTATCTATTTGGTTAGTGGATCTGGTTGGGTTTGGGTTAATTTTGTTTGAGGTTCTTGGGTAGCGGATTTCAGATTTTTTGGGTTCGGACTTTTTTATTTTGAGTCTGTTTGGTTTGCACTTTAGGTCAGACCGGATTGCATGTATTTTTAGATTATGCTAGTGTTCATTTAATTTAGGATATAAGGAGCCAGATAGGTTTCTGATTTGCACACCCCTTGTGAACTTTAGGTTTGATTCAGTTGATTTAGTTAAAATTACTGCTCTTACCATACCTTAAATTACAGTGTATTATTTATGCTCTGTTTTATATTTTACTAGTCGGTACAATAACCCTCTTTTCTCAGTGAAGGGACCTTTGACCTGCAACCATTCTCACAAAGAAAAAGGACCCACCCGTCAGAGCTTACCGGCTCATGGAAGGTGTTTGAGGTGAGTGCCACACCTATTTTCACCACCTCAGACCTTGACTCCAGCAACACCAGCGGGTCCCCCTTCGTGTACTTTTGCACAGAGTCCCTAAAAAAAAGGAGTTTGCCTGAGAGCTCCTTTGATGAACAGGAGCTGCGTGACATGCAGGATGTGACCATTCTCTGGCTGCCCGGTGGTGTGACGGGTTATGTGGATGTAAATAATGAAGGGGTGCTTTGTATTGGCATTAGTTGGTACTCTGACGAGGGGATCAATCTTGTTATGGAGAGAGATTATGGCACTGATGGCAAGTTGAGGGAGGTAAGATGGAAATCTGAAGTTAAACGAAGGTGGAATGAACCACCTTCTATGTAGATATTTGAAAACTAGCATTTAGCTTACGAGAAGTTCCTTTGTTCGTATGTTGGTTTTTTTTTTTTTTTTTTTTGTTTTTGACAAGGTGGGTTAATGTCCGTTTCATTAGAAACTAGTAGCTATTACAGTTATAATAGTAGGAAAGTAAACATCAGATCATAAACTAACAACCAGGCCTCAGGATTATACCGGATCCATCTGGTACCAATTTTATCCCAGTCACATTTTCAAGTTGTGTCCTCAGGCCTCAGTCCATCACAAAAACCACATCTGTATCTATTACCCTACTTATCATGACAAAAAAGTTTTGAGGCCACAATTAAGATTTTTGTTTGTTTTTCCTTCTTTCAAGTATATTTTACTACTAGATTTTTAGGCTATCTAATAAGTCAATTTCAACAGAGTAAAGGTTGGCTGCAATATTAGTTTTGACTATACTACGAGAACTTTATGCCATAAAGAAAAACAAATTATAGACATTTTTGTGAAGGCTTTGTTTTTGAATTTCAAGGAGACATGATCAACATATTTAGAGCCTGACAGTGCGGTAAAACTACGAACTATTGTTTTTTGTTACAATATGCATACCATGCAAAAGGAGCAACAATTCAAGTGGATGTTCATAAATAACTAACTCAACAGAGCTACATTGTCAAATTGTTTTCTTACCAATTTTAGGACCTGTTCACAATCATCATCTGATTTGCCATGAGAGAACCGAGCATTTCTGTAAGTAGATGTATTTTGTATGACTGTATTCATCAAAATCCCTGGCCCACAGAAGCTACTCAATTGGACCCAGGATTCCTATTTTTGTAATCCAAGACAATTGAACACAAGAAAAGGCAACTAAAGCATCATATGAATTTAGGAATTTTTTTTTTTGTAAAAGTTTTCTCAATTATTACTTTTGAAAGTAACTGACAGTACTTAGTAATTAACTAATACACCAACGACGTACACAGCTACTCTTCTGCGCAATAAATTAAGACTTCAGAAGATATGTGTACAGTAAAATGAACAGAAAATCCTACTGAACCTCATAAAATTGGAGCGAGGGGAGTGCGCAGATTGCCTTTATGTACAATTTATCTAGCTCCAACTGATCCACAGTTCCACACTATAAAGTATAAACACACAAGGATAATAGACTAACTGTCAGCTTTTTGCATTAAATTCAAATCATCTGTATGATCGATCTAAGCATCAGGTTCTCGAATTTCACCTTAGTTTTTCACTTGGTTGTGATGGAATAAGGGCTTTAGGCCTCATTTATTCTGTCAAATGTGGTTTAAATGAGCTAGACTAAGATGAAATAAGTCGAGCTTTAAGCTTGTCTAAATTGGCCTAAACTAATCCACCTCTCTAGATGGTTTAATTTTATTTAAGTATGAGATCTAATTTTTCATTGTTTTTATTATTTTCAATAACTTTTTAAAAAATGTAGAATAAACAATTAATTTTGTTTCCATTTAAGCATATAAGAACTTCTAATTTTATCAATTATAGAATCAATATTTCTTTTAAATAGCATAACTTTCTAAATTAACAAAAGAAGCAATGTAAGAAATAATTAAATAAAATATTTTTTTGATAATTTACTACAAATAAATAATTTTTTGTTCAACAACACAACATATTTTTGACAAAATAAGTTGGTATACATATAAGTTTAATTTAACAAGATTCACTAAATGCAATGTGCATCTCTAAGATATAAAATTAATCTGTACATAACTCATTTTCTTGTACAATTTATTTCAATCAAAATGAAAAAAATAATATGAAAAATAGTTTTATTATTGATATTACAAATTTTGTAAGACAAAATAATTTGTAATATCATATCATGTCTTAAGCCACCAAATTCTCACCAAACAAGAAATAACTTAAATCAAGTATACCTTTAGGTATCCATAAAACATGAATAATTTAGGTTGGCCTAAGTTGGAATTATCAAGTTAGACCTCATTAGCTTTAGTTCGCAACCAAACACCACCGATCATAAATAACTAGCATTGATCTGCACCTGATTCCTTTATGTTGGGTATGATCTCCAGTGGCGTAGCCAGAATTTGAATCAGAGGTGGACAAAAAGTTTCGGGTTACCAAGTCAGTGGGCAAAATTAACTTGTATACTGAATTATTTTAATCAATATCATCAAATTCTAAATCAGATTTAAACATAAATCAAGAAAATATTAACGCTCAACAATTTTAGTCAATTATCACTTGCAATTTGCAATTTAATTCATTCGATTGGATTGCAGTATTGAATTGTCAGAGAACAGGAGTAGGCAATTTAATTTCCAGAAGTAGGCATGCCAACGTATTTATACTACTTCATACTCAATTTTAAAATTTCAGGAGCAGGCAATTGCCTGCTCCTGTTACATGGTGGCTCTGCCACTGATGATCTCACTAAATTTACGTGTTAATATGTAGTGATATTATCGGATTCAGGAATCTACAAGCAATACACAGTATAATGAAATCTAAGGCCGCAATAGTTCTAACCAGAAATATGAGATTCCTTTTGTTAGTAGCTCTTCTACTGTATGCTTTGAAGGGATGACATGAAAATGCATCCGTTTCTGATTTTCTAGCTATAAGCCCCATATTTTTTTTTTAAAGGACTGAGATCCACCTCTTCTCATCTCGCTGGCCTAAGCTTATCATGGTATAAGTTCAAACGAAATGTGAAGATATATCTGAATCAAAACAATATATCTGGTTCAAAAGAAATATATTAAGAAATCATATTTGTTCAGGAACAAAATTGTTTTCTATTTGACAACTGAATTTTGTTCAAGTGTAAACTGTAATCTAATTCCAGATATGCTGCTTGTGTTACGCAGTATATATTCGTTACCCGCTTCCATTAATCGACTTATTATATCCTGGTTTATTTCATATGCAAATTGAATATTCATTAGAAATTGAGTTGCTCAGATTAGAGATAATATTTCTAAAAATAGTATACTCGTCTCCAACTCCACTAGTACAGATGTCTCTTTCGGTGGCGGATTTAGCCAGGGTCTGATCGGAATCGCCCTTTCTCGCTCAAACGAGAAACTGATTCAGAATTTGAGCATCATTGTCAGCTGAATAATCAGAATAGCCAAATGTGTATTGTGTAATAATCAGATGTATATTGCGCAATAGTCAAACATGCATTGTGTAAAGTTGAGCAGACTTCAATTTATTCAAGCTACAATCATATTACACAGCAGCTAGTTCCTCGTGGCATATTAGCGATGTCAACATTTCTATTTTTTTTCTTTGAATAAAGAGATTTTTATTCAGTTTTCAAACCTATGACTTCTTACACGAAAAGCATTGTCTTTTCTATCTTATAATCTTAACCTAACAATTGATATTGTACAAAAGGCAACAACCTAGCTACCATTTCGCATCCAAAGAAATCTATATTTGATAGTAACGAAGATATAAGTGCCACCATCATTTATTTCGGTGCTGTTCAATCAATAGCTTTTGATTGTATAAGAAAACTATCTGATATTGATCAAACAACTATTTTTCTTATTAATAACAGAGTGCAACATATTGAAAAGGATGCTCTCATTAAACAAGCTTCTAATATCATTTCTATATTTAAAATGTTTCGGTTCTTCAATTTTAGCACATTTGATTTTAGTACAATAATAACTATATAGCAACTCAACCAATTGAGGTCCAAATAAAGAAAGCTTCTACAATAGTAAATTTGTATTGTGTTATGTACTTATGCTAACATGCTGTGAATTTGGTTATGTATTTTGTCTTGCTGTGATCAGTTAAAATTTTCACGTGTCGTGCCATATTTGTAACCAAGATGGTTAGAGGTGGTCACGACACATAAATAGTCACACCAAAATATCTAGGTGCACATTATTTGATGCATTTAAAATCTGAAATATATGAATGTCACATTGGGATGTAACTGTCTCCTGCGAATCTTCACTTTGTTAGTTTGCATCGCACAATTTCTTCACTCTCACGTTGCACATCGCTCGGCACACACACTGCACCCGAACTTTTTCTGGATTCTTTCAATCTTGACCATTCGATCAAGATTAACGGGTTGTTCCTAATCGCGACTGATGTTCCATAATTGTTTTGTGTAGTATCGTATTGTGATCAAGAGAATTCTCGTACCGTGTTCTTTTTTTTTTTTCAAGGACTTGTCATGGCACGCGAATGATTATAATACGGAATAAGTGAATCACGATATATATTTGACATGCATGTCATACCATTCAATTTCATGACAGAGCCAGCTCTAACGTGTCATTTTTTTTCCACTCTAAAAGCCGATTCTTGTGGTATGTGTGCCAAGTGTCCATCTGATTTATCAATACCCATGTGTTGGACCATTAACAAGGATTTTTCATTAGAATTCGCATATCTAATTGATTTTGATTTTTGTACCTCAATTTTATCGGTAATTGTCTTTATTGTCATTTTTTATTTAAAAAAATTAAAAGGAAATTAGAAGGGGTGAAGGAATGATTTGAAAATGGAAGGAGTGATAGAGAATTCGGATCGATGGTGTGACATGGGTGTCTCACAATTTGTCTGTGTGTCTCATGTAGTGAAAATAATTACTCTTCAAATTATGTAGAACAGGTCATGATTAGTATCTCATACAGTAAAAAATAGTTATTCTCTCCCCCCACACGTTTTGGAATGTACCTAAATCTTTAAATACGGCTTTATCTTGAAAATGAGGATCGATAGATGGATTCACATAATACAAGTATAAAACAATAAGAGGATGTGAAGTACACATCGATCATATGGTATATTCACTATAATTTTTTTTTTGAGGAAGGTATATTCACTATAATCATGAGAGTGTTAATTCAATTATTGTTGTTGTCGTCGTCGTCGCTGTCGTCGTTGTTGTTGCTGCTGCTTTTCCCAGTTCATTTTTTCTGTTGTTGTTGTTCCCAGTTCATTTTTTCTCTTCGTACACAATTGTGTTGGAGTAGTTTGTAATGAAGCTCCGTAATAACCGAGTCAGTGGAGAGAAAAGTCATGTAAGTCTTTTACTTAACGGAGAGAAGATAACGCTGTTAATATTTATTTAATCACTTTTAATCAAATATTTTCTTGTGGTGTAGTCGTGTAGACACGCTTTGGAGAGGTATTCTTTCCAAATACCCAACCCCCTCTTGAAACGAAATGGCATCCTCTGCGGAGTTTTTACCTGCGGAGCTGTGCAGTTTTTTTAATCTGGACCGTTCGTTTTGATCGGACGGATCAAATAAGATCATAGCACGAATCTCAAAGCAAAATTAATACTGCCCCCTCTATCAAATCGCGCACTCACCGGCTGGAGATTAAATATGGACCGTCCGATCAAAACGAACGGTCCAGATTAAAAGAACCGCGCAGTTCCGCAGGGAAAATCTCCGCAGAGGATGCGAGTCCGAAACCTCTTGAAACCCTCCGCCTTCGCCTCTCTTAAACCCTCCACCTTCGTTGCCTAAAAATTTCCTCTTTCTTCTCCGTTGCCTCTTCTTGACCTTTCCCGTCGCCTGATTTCGAACAAGACAAACTCTTTTGCTTTCTTCGTTCCCCTCTCCGCTTTCTTCCTCTCGTATATTAAAATTTGCGGAGAGGCACGCCGCACGCGTCTTAATAAGGCGGTCGGATGGAAACTCCGGGTGATTTCGAAAGATGCTCAAGGTCTCTCTCTCTCTCTCTCTCTCTCTCTGTGTCTTCCCATATTCAAGTGTCTGTGGACTATGGTAATCTCAGAATGGTTTAATTTGATTAAAAGTTCCCTTCTTCCTTTTTCAAAATTACTCTTTTTTTTCTCTTTGAAAAACCAGAATGATATAACTATTTCATTCTTCCGTTGCCCAGTGATTAAGAAATATACAAAGAAAAACATCATATGGAAGTAAGAAGAAGAAATGAACAAGTAAACAGAAATAATAAACCATCTTAATTCATACACATAGTTATAGGAAATGCTCACTATCCTCTGAACTCTGTGCTGAACTACTGATGTCAGCTGCTTGGGGAAACAGAAGGGTGCACTGTGTGTGCTGCACTTTGAGCCATGCCATAGGATCAGGAGGAGACTTTTGGAGGTGTTCTCAATTCAGTTCCTTGATTTCAGAGAAGAAGAGCTCATGTATGTATATGGTTTTATCCTACTCAAGTCCCCAACTGTCCCTTACATGGTCGCTAATCGCAAGATTGGTCATCTCCAGATCATTGATCAAGATGTAAGAGAACCTTTGCTATCTTACTTTCCTTCCAAAAGGGCCTCATGCAGGGCTGAAAAATGGATGACGTATGTATCCATGTGCTAAAACACTCAAATTGCATGTTTGCCCTTCAAAAAATTAAAATATTACATTATTATTTTTAAAAGCAAAAAATCTTATATTTACTGTCCAAAACTTAAATAGCATCAAATTTGTCCAAAATGTCGACTTTTTGGTTTAAATTAGAAAGCTTGATTTATACTGTTACGATAAAGCATACTTTACCAAGGATTATTACAGCATCACTTTTTCAATTTGAAAAAAAAAGTGGCAGATTATACCATCTGTTTCAATAATTTGAAACAACCTAGACACTACTATATCATGTTTTTCACCAGTATGTGATCGCTTAAAAAACACAGCACCATCAAAAGGAAAATGTGTGTGGTACCGACCCATGCCTCAACATTACTTCATTGGTACCTATTCATTTGCAATCTTTGTCAGCCTGTATGGGCTATGATCTGGAGCAAAGAGAATGGCCGAACCTCAGTAACCATGTCTATCATTGATAGATAGTGAGAGGCATTCCCAGGTATATATGTAACCAGGAGTTGAGTCTGTTGGCACCCTAATATTTCCTTGATCCTTTGGAGATCTTCTTGCCTCACATTGATTGGTGCAAAAGAGCTCTTTGAGAGGGTTATCCTCAGACCTGATACCTCAAAGAAGATTCTAAGCACCAATTTTAGAGGGTTATAAGATTTGGTATGTCAGAGCTTGCTATTATGGCAGTGTCGTGAGCATACTGCATTTCCACCATAGCCTCTGGCATTTTTGCTGAAATGGCTTAGGATAGGGTGTTATTGGCTGCTGTAACCATTTTTTGTAATATATCGGCACCGATATCAAACAGCATGGGGGACAATGGGTCCCCCTGGTGCAATCCCTTGTTATGATGGAATATTCTCCTCTCATTAGGCATATTTATACAAGGTTCAAGTTTAACTAGCTTCTGTTTATCTGCACTTTTGAGTGGTAAAGGTAGAGGATAATTGGTGTTGAATTAACTGCACTTTTGTTTGTTGCTGTAATCATTTTGTTTTCCAATTTTGTATAAGTTGTATATTTAATATTTGAACCCCTAATTTATATGCAGAGATTTAAACTTTTTTGCATCCATGTTTTTATGTTTTCTTTTGTCCTTTCTCATTTATCCATATACATTAAATTACTCTTATCATGCTGACAGGGTTTTGTCAGGCTAACTGGACCGGAGCGTGGCATAGAGGCAAATGATGATGTTTCCCTTGTTCCTTTCTTGTTCCACCCAGAATTTTGTCTGTTTGACAGACAGCCTTGACATGATATATGGAGAGCTGACATGGAAGGGAATGACAGCTTATATGATCAGCTCCTGGTCCATGGATGCAAGACCAGATTCGGCACTATGAAGTTAAATTATGCAATTTACAAAGATGGTGCAGAGGCCCATCTGGATGTCACTGTTATCGACTGGGAAGGAGAACAAGTTGAAGTTTATGGAACTATGGGCGTGCGAAACAGCAAGATTACTGACTCGAAGGCCAGGAGTTTGTTGCTTATCAATAATATTGAGGAGGCCATCAGTGTTTGTCCTGGTAACGTGACTCATATCCCTCTTTTAAGGCAAGGAACAGTACTTCCACTTGGATCAGTCCTTATTGTTGATGTGTGCCTAATGCATTGTGGCACTATCTTTGGAGAAGGGACTGTGAGGTTTATTGCCCGATCGACTGGGGCTGAGGAGCAGATTCTGGTTTGCCATCCTGGCAAGATTAAGGTGAGAGCTACCTGGTTGAATGAATAGGTTCACAAGGAAAGCTGGTGAAAACTGATAACAGATTGCAAATCCCTGCTGCTCGGTTAATGTAGGTTATATCGATGTTGCTAACTATTAATTTTTACCGGAGATATAACTGCTTTTCTGTACGAGTTGCATTATTTTGATTAGCAAGTTTTTCTGGTTGTTAATTTCTATTGCGTAATGTATCCGTGCAATGCTGCTGACATTATTAATAATTTTAGTTATTTGTTTTCTTTACAAAATTTGACGAGCTGGACAGCACAATATGGATTAAAAGGTTAATGTTAACCAAGTAATAGCCAATGTAAATGCTCAATTTATTTTTGACACTATCATATATTCATTTTTTTATATTCTTTATTTACTGCATTGTATATATGCTTGCTGTAATATTCTGAAAATCATCAGAAAGTATTTTAAGGTAAAGAAAAACTAAGTTGAGCCATCATTGCACAAGGAAAATACCAGTAAAGCATTTTCAAATGCAGGATCAGATTTACTTCTAAAAATTACAAATAAATAGAAAAAGTTTTCCAATGTGAAGTTGCAACAAAAAAAAAAAATATAAATATTGCGTATAATCACCGTGAGTCCGAGATTTAATTGTTGTGATCATAGTGATTCAGCAGCCTATCAGAATTACAAATGAATTACCCTAAGCTAATATTCTGCTTGAGCCAGCTCTCCGTTTGTCTTTAAAGGAGTATAATGGATCAAAGCAACTTGCAATAAGTTTTTGTACACAACTCTGACATGCATAGCGACAAATAAAAAATTCGGGTTTGGTTCAGCGGGGTAAAAAATTCGTGATTCGTGATTCGGGTATAATTCAGCGGGGTATATATTCATGATTCAGCGGGGCAAAAAATTTGTGATTTGTGATTCGGGTATAATTCGGAAATGATTTGATACAACAAAGAAGCAAAAAATAATATTTCCTAAAAAAACTCCTCAAAAACAGAAAAAAAAATTCGAAATTTTTTTTGGCATGAATAATTTGCTGATTCGCGTTTTATTCGCGAATAAAACGTATTATACATTTTTACGCGTTTTATTCGGAGTTCGGATCGGATTTGTCAAAAAAATGAATAAAACGCAAATAAAACGTGAGTATATCGCGAGTCCTATTACTATGCTGACATGAAACATCAAACGAGCGGTGTGACCAGCGTCCTTAAAGTATGCCATGCGCGTGTGCCTTGCCGCAGAACCCAGCCAACCTGTGTCGAACACCGTATTTTTTCTATCAGGAGATGTTCTATTTTTTTTGTCCTGCGGCCTATATTGAAGCTCATATTTAGTTATTTCTTTACAATGAGCACAGAACGTTACATAGTACTATATCACGAGTACCGCATTACATAGACTTCTTTTATAAAATGGATTGCAGATGTGCAGAGATCATATTCTGAGATTTTTTTTCTCCTGCAAGTATATGTGAAATGTAACGGATGTGGGTATACAACACATGATATTCTGAGAGACTGTGACTATTGAAATTTGAGTTGATGCAGCAAGTTTTGGGTCCTGTAAGGCTATAAGTCTGGATGAATTGCATTATTTTTAATTTCTGGAAAGTGCATATGTTTTCATTTTTCATAGTTACTTTAAGAATAGAGAATTTGTATTGATTTTATCTTGAGAACATCTCTACCAAATATATAATTTTCCTTTTCGATACCTTCTTTGTTTTTTCATATATTGATTGTGCTTTTGAATAATTAATTTTCTTATTATTTTTCATAGCATTCTTTCCTTTTGCTGTACTACATCTTAATTTGAATCCAATTAAAATAAAAACTAAGAAAATTTCCTGTGAAACATTTTAGCGTTAGAGTTCAGTCGGCCCAACATGCTTTGACACTTCAAACTTTATATTAATATTCTTATTATAAGATGACTCTAATAACAACTCAAAGTCATAATACTAAACATTTCTAAGCATCAAATATGTTTACACAAGGCAGTTTATAATTCTCCAGCTAAGGGAACTTAATTACCAAGGACTCTATTAAAGTAATAAACCAGTAAAAGCACATCTGCACAGGCTCTGCTACACATGCTTATAGAGTTCCAAAAGCAAACTGCACGTGCTTAAACATCCAACAATACTTTTGAACAACAAAATCAGAACCTGTTAAATTCCCATATAATGGTTAATAATTAGTACAGCAAACTGACATAGAAGTACAAACACAGAAGAACGAACTAACTGCTTAAACAACTACTACACAATCCCAGACAACGAGTGGAACAAGTTGACTGGTTACAAAATTCCCTCTATTTCCTGCCAATCAATCTGTGCCTTCCAAGTAGCCTTCACTATAATTTTACCATGATTTCCACAGACAATCTTCTCCTCCTCCCCGGTTAAACTTGAATAAAACGGCATGGTTTCTTCAACAAGTACTCCATCCACGGAAATGCACAGATCAACCATTAGAGTTGATCCAAGCGGAAGTACTGTAACATTCCGTGACAGAGGGAGAGGGATGGCATCTGAACAAGCAATACATATAGCCTCCTCACTCTTCTTGTAAAACAGCAAACTCCGAGCCCCATAATCTGTAACCTTGTTGTTCCGTGCAGTGACAGTCCCAAATATTTGAACTTCAGAGGTGGCACACTCTCCTTTCCCTTCCCAGTCAATGAGAGTAACTTCCAGAATAGCCTCTGCACCATTCCCATAAACAGCATATTGAACCTCAATAGGGCCGAAATCACTTTCAATCTTCTCACACATGAACTGATCAAATGATGTATGCTTTAATGTCCACATAACACCACGATGACACCAGGGGTGCTCCATCATTCTCGAGTTGAACAGACATGACCTCAATATAAGATCATCTGATGCCACAACTGCCCGTCTTGGACCAGTCAATCTGATGTAACCCTAAATACAAAGACAATAGAAGCTTACATTTAGAGGTGCACAAAAGATCTATAAAAAATAAAATATCAAAGAGAATTAATTCTAGAGAAAAATTGTAAAATCATCATGGATTCCCCTCCCTCCCTCCCTCTCTCTTTTTCTTTCTTTTTGAAAACTTAGCAGTGTCTGCCAAGCGCTCTACCTCTACGCACCATATCTTGTATGTTTGTGTTCTCAATAAATGAGAACAAAAGAAGGAATATCTGTAGGCTAACCTCAGAATCAATGCACGGAGGATGATCTCCAAAATATCGTTCAAAGATAACATAAGCATAAAGGCCAGCTGCTAAGATGACTCCATATACGTCTTCCCAATTCAGCTTTTCAAATTCAAGGATTCGAACTGAAAATATTTCTGCCAGTTCTTGCCAAATCGTATATTGCCCCTTGCTTGGGCCATCTTCAAGGGATTCTTTCTGCTTCATGGGCAACTTTTTTTTTTTTTAAACCTTGGCAGTGGCTGCCAAGTATTCGGCAACTTTCTGTTTGTACACAAAATGAGAACAGAAAAGGCATAGTTGAAGGAAAGTTACTGATTTATTTTTGAGTATTCTCTTTGTTTTCGATAAAAGGAGTTCCACTGGGGTTATTTTACTCTGAAGTTGCATATGGAAATGAAAAATAGTAGATTTAAGGCACCTATGGTTGTTAATTAAAATATTAAATTAAAAAAAAACACTTGTTTCATCTAAATTTAATAATGACTGCCGGACCTAAGAACAAATTAGTGGCCAAGCAGCAATAATAAACCAATTTTCCAGTTCTCTATTACAATTGGAACCTGTCGCCTTTATCTTCTCTCTCCACTAAATGAGAACTGGTAAAATATACCAGGATGAGTTACACTATCATCAAACAGTAAAGTTTGACAAAAACTCAAAAGAAGTCCTGCTTGGAGGCACAAAGCCATACAAAAGGATCTTTTTAAAAGAGTTTTATCTGTTGGGTTCGAGTGCGTCTGACAGTCTGAGTGTGTGTGCTTGGGTGAGTATGTATTTGTGTGTGTTTTGTGTGCGTGCGTGAGGAAAAGAGAGTCCTTAGCAGTTAGCAGACTCTGTGAGAGAGAGAGAGAGAGGAGACCCGGAAGAGCTGCCCTCTTCAACATCATCGCGCACTTTAACTGCCATTGAGGGACTGTCATCGTCGTCGAAATCACTATCAAAGAACGCATTTCCGAGGATGTCCATCGGATTGCTTTCTCCGGTCGCAAGGCACGACACTGCGGGGGTTTCCATCTAGGTCGAACAGACGGGCGACGGATACAGCGCGGGAGAGAAGAAAGAGAGACCATGCCAGATCGAGGCGATGCCCTTTAATTGGAACCGCATCCTCTGCTGCAGTTTTAAAGTGCAGCATAATATCGTCCATTAATTTTTAATCGGACGGACGAAATAAGACTTTTGCAAGATTTTAAAGCAAAATTAATACTGCCCCTCCATCATCCGAGCACTCACCGGCTGGAGATTAAATCTGGGCCGTCCAAAAGTGCAGCACCCTGCTGCACTTTAAAAGTGCAGCAGAGAATACGGATCCCCTTTAATTGGATTCGTGTATGAGTTGTGGGCCTTGTGGCCCGAATATTGTACTGTGCCGGGCTTTTCAGCCCATTGTTTTGGGATAGGCGATCATCAATCTATCTCGGTATTCAGTGTTGTACAAATAGTTACACAAATATAACTGTCTCAGTTAAAAAATAACAAAAAGGCAAATCGAACTTCAATTTCGGTTTATAAATGCTCAAACGGAGTTTCAAGTTCGGTTTTGTTTTGTCTTTTTCTCTTAATACTCAGCTTTGACTTGCATGGAAAAAAGAAGTCTATGTGTGTAGCAATTTGATTGGCCAATTTAGATTAAAAAAGAAGTGAAATCTGTATTCAGTTTAAAAAAATAAAAAAATAAGAGGAAACCGAACATGGTGTTTGAGAAATAAGAAAACCAGGTGTTCGGTTTATTTTTTTAATTGGGACGGTTAGATTTTGTGTAAAATTGTGTAGCACTCAATACTGAATATCATTGTTTGGTTTTCAAAATTCCATATCGTGCATGATGTTCGGTGGTGGTGGTTTTTATAAAAAAAATTGTAATCAAGTTAGTTTCGGAACTTTTGATGAGTTGGAGATGGTTTTTAAAAAAAGTTCTCCAATTTCTATGAATTTTTCTAGGGAAAATCTGTGACGAATCTATATATATGTCAGGAATGCTAAATCACCTCCTGACCTCCATAATTTAAAATTTTAATTATGTATATTAAAATTTAATTTAATTTTTTTAATATTATCTTTTCTAATAAAGTATCAAATGTTTGATTGTAGTATAGTCATTAGAGTTCAACTTGGTATTTGAGAGAGTGGCTACATTATTTTTGGCTTTTTGACATATTATGTATTTTATAATTTAGTTTTCTATTCAAATTTCTAATTTCGTTCTCGAAAAAAAATAATCTTGCAGTTTTTCTCAGCATTCGTTCGGTGACATGTTTTTAGTTTCAATTTCAGTTCCCTCGAAGAGTTTATTTCTCAAAGGGGCGTGCTATTCTAAGGGCACCATTTAAGCTTTTCAGCGCTGAGAGAAACTTTTTTACTTAAATTCCTGTTTTGCCCCTAATCTTTATTTTCTCTTAAATTCTTGTTTTGCCCCTTTCTCAAACTGGGGATCTCTCTCATAGACCCATCTTAATTAAATTTGAAGCTCCAATTACTTCTGAACTACTTTCGAAGCTGTTCAAGCCTGACGACCCAAAAAAAATCTCGCTTCTAATGCTCCAAATATATAGGACAAAATGTCTTTAAAATATTAATAATTGCAATGCCGTAATTATTTTGAGTGAAGATTGGAAATTAAATCATCCAACTATTTAATATTTACAAGAGCTTGTGATTTTTTTTTTCGGATTTTGAATCTACAATATCTCATTCAGAAGATATTGTCTTTACTGTAAATGTAATTATGCATTATAATGACTGAAATTATATTTAATCGTGAAATTTATTCATTCTATATACATTCTATCCATAATGTCTACTATTTTGTGTTTTTCATGATAATTTTGTAATGAAATTGTTATAGTAGCCTCCTTTTATCTACCAGGCCACTTGGGATACGCAATAAAAACTTGCTGATCTTCAAATAATTAAACTTTTTGATAAGTCTTAAATTAAGTAAAAAAAATATAATTGAGCAGTATAAAAAGTTTTAATTAATTAACACAATTCAAATATATGATTAATTTTTTTTAGAATATAATATGTACAAATATATTAATGGTGCCCTTGGAGATTTCAGAGTTTTAGGGGTCTTTCTTGCATATTTTTCAGTTTTTGTATTTTGGTGTTATTGTAGGGTATTGAGTTTTTGTGTTGATGATGTATCATTGTGTTGATTGTCCGACTGGTTCTGTTTGTAATATGGCTAGATTGTGGAGTTAGTCCTTATGATGTGGGTCGGTAGGTATTTGCTTAATATCTGTATGTGCATTTGGTTGAACATGGTACTGGTATCATAGGTACGTAGTCTGAAATTTTTATTAATAGAAAAATAAATTAAAAAAATATCGATAATGGAAAAGAAATTCGTTGAAATTGGTTATATAAGAAAAACATGATAGTTTATAAATCATCACGTTCAATTAATCTAAACTATAACCACCGCACTTGTACTTGCTAATTTACTAAAAAACAAAAATTACTAGACCTGATAGCCAATCACGTCCAACGAAATTTTTCTGTATTGCTCAAACTTTCTAAGTGCATGGTTCCCATCAAATTGAAATTGTTGCATGTGGTTTTTTTTTTTTTTGAAAAAGTGGAATATCCACCGGTTTCATTACGAAACAATGTTTGTACAAAACTTACAAAACCGTGCATAGCACTCAAAATCTACTTATTCGAAACTAAAGAGAGACAAATAACCAACTAGCATCAATATCAAACTAGCGCAACACAAAGCAAAGAAGAGAAACAGAAACCAAGAAAATCAATCACTAATGTCAATCATACTAGGTGAGGAGGAGGACCCAGTATCCACCAAAGACCAATCAGGAGACGACAATCCAGCGGCCTCCTCAATGGCTTCGGAGAACTCTCTATCAGACATGGCGAACCCAAGAGTAGGGGCCCCGTCTGTACCCGTACTGACCTGTGAATCCGAATCCGATAGAACAATCAAGGGGCCTAAATGAGTTAAAGGAGAAACATCGAAAGGCATAATTAATGATAATTTAAAATATGAGTTATCTAAACGAGATTTACACCAAAAAGAAGTCAAAGCAATTATGGAAGATGCTATCGAACTAATAAGAGGTATTGGGGCATTTTGAAAACAAATCTTATTTCTGGTTAACCAAACAATCCATAAAGTGGCTGCCCTAATTAATTCAACCAATAATGAATCATTTAGAGGAATCCAATAATCAAAATGCCAAAGGTCAGAAACCTGGTTACAATTAAAAACAAAATTGTTATGATTACCGATCCAAGATCATATGGTAGAAATAAAAGGACAAGTAACAAAAAGGTGGTCTACAGTCTCAGGGGCACCACAGAAAATACAATCCACATTACCTTGCCAACCTCGGGCACGTAAATTACATTTAGTAAGAATTTTATCCTGTCGAAGTAACTAAACAAAAACTTTAATCTTAAGGGGAATTTTGGTCTTCCAATATATATATATATATTTTTTAGTTAATTAACAAGTGTTGTGTCTATGGTTTAGATTAGCTGGACATGATGATTTTTAACGTCTAGCGGATGTGATTAACCATTACGTTTTTTTCTCTATTTTAAAATTTCACAACATTCTATTCCTATTTCGATATTTATTTATTTATTTTCTATTAATAAATAAATCGGGTACGTAGTACCGGTTAAACTGCTGTAATATCTATTTTGGTATTCACGATAATAGAAATCGGTGGCATAGCTATTTCTTAAAAAAAAACCAAATGTATTAATCTGAATATGTTTAGTATTAATGCACTTAAAAGAATTTAATATTAACATAATAGTTTTCTTAAAAAAGTTAATTACAAAAGGGAAAAAAACAACTTTCTAAAGATTTCTAACGAAGGTATTTTATTTGTAAGGGTTAGTAAGTTCGCTTTAACCTAGATTGGTTTTATATTATTTCATTTGATCCAACAACAGTGAGGCAGTGAGCACACTTCCCTGCACTAATACAACGACTGAAGAAGAAAACATTTAATTACGAGGTGATTTATCTAAATGATCTTGATTCTGATCGCAATTAGTAGTGTGCATGGGGACCGTGTAAGAATCTCTCGGAATGCATGTTGGCCTCCTATATATTTCAGATCTAGCTAGGTCGTCAAGATCTATGAAAACTTTGAATTCGAATTCTCTGCACTAACTCACAGAGAATCTTTTGAGTTAATGTACCTGGATTATTTGATCTGCTTTAAGATTGAAACAGATTAGATCCGCACTAATAATAAAGAATTTATGTGTTAAAATTAGACAACCAAGATGCATTAATTCAAAATATTCTCTTTTGAGTTAATGCAGAGGATACGTGTTCAAAACTGAACTTTTTTTTTTTAATTTAGAATAACCGCATTGTAAACTCATCCGTAAAAATAATGACGGTATGCGTGTGAATTTTGCGTTCAAATAATGTGCATTTACATTTTTTTTATACATATCTTACATTTAATCTAAACATTTTGTACAAGGATCACTAGTAGCAAGCGCAAGACATTTTCTCCTTGTTCAAAATATTATTATTTTACTCATCTTGGAATTATAATATTAATAAAGTAAAACCCACAAAAAAATTATTATCTGTACTACCACTTATCATTTTTTTTCTTTTTTTATAATCAAAGACATACTTAGCCACTTAGGTATCACTCTGAGGTGGGTCCATCTGTCATCGCCATAACTCTGCACAACGGGCCCCAGTTCCCTGGAGACACTTTACCTACAACACAAGCATTTCTCTTTTTGGGCCATCTCTCTCACTTATCTCAACTGAATGAAAGGGAATACCAAAAAGGTGGAGACAGCTTAAGCCTAAACTTGAGCCCATGTCCCCACAAATCAGTACATTGGTAGGCCCCACAGAAACTTTGGTCCATTACTTCCACATTCTGATCAACATTATTGAAAGATTTTTGTTGCCGTTTGGTTTTTGATAATTAATTAATTAATTAATTATTATCCTTGAATTTCGATATGGTCATATGATAGGGTTGGGTTTCTGTCTGATAAAGGGTGGTTCTGCTCACCCAACGGTTGGCGGTCTGAATTGAGACTAATTTTTTATTTGTAGTATTTTCAAATAATAAAATTTTAAAAATAGTTATAGTTGGAAAAAAAAAAAAAAACTCGAGACAGAGCAGAAAGGAAGACTAATATTTTTAAATTTTTAAAAAATATAATATTTGTTAATATAAATGAAAAAATTACGAACTAATATAATATTTATTGTTGTTAGTTGTTCATAAAATAAGAAAAAAATGAGAGAGTTCGCAAATTAGGTTTGGGTTTCATACAGGGCGGAGTCAGACTTTATGACTATGGAGTCAAAGTGAATAAGGTCAATTATATAAAATTTTTATGCTGCGAATGAGGATCAATTTTACAGTACCGTAACATTTTACTCTAAACTATATAGAAAATTGAGTATAAGAACAAATTTTTTTGAAAATAAATAGAATCAATTGATCTTCATTCACAAAGAAGAGCTCCGCCGTCACCTGTATGAAACACATACTAGGTATGAATTTCATTTCTGAACAAAACGCATGCTATGTTTTGAGTGAAACAAAATCTATGTTTTGAGTTTTTCCTAATTGCATACTACTTTCAGAATTTTATTATTTAAAATGCTAGAAGAAAAAAAAAAAACAGCTATTACCTATTAGCCTTTGTTGGTTGTGAATGTAATCTAGTTGGCGAAACTGCGAAAGTCCTCTCCTAACTCTCACCTTTTTGTAACTTTGTTTATGGAGAGAAGCCAGCTTGTATAATGTATAGTTGTGTTGCGATTTAAAATTGCTTATATAACATCACAACTTTTCAAGTTAGATCAAGATTAGGTCCAACGTCAGATTATAATGGTGATATATCTTTTGACAAATATTATCATTATTTTAACTGGGGTACATTACTTAAATTAAGAAGTATCTTTTGCATTGCTGGTTCTCTGATCCCCCCCCCCCCCCCCCCCCCCCCCCCCCCCCCCCCCCTCTTTTTTTTGTGATTATTAATACAATAATAACCCTCATAAAAACTTTGAACTCTCCATTCTTAACAGTAAATAATTCAAAAGATTCTTGCGAAGGACCACTCATAGGTCCTTTTAACATTAAAAAAAAAAAATGTGTGTTTTTTTTTTTTTTTTGATAAAAGGCACAGCGGTACCCGTTCCAATATATTGAAACCAACAGTTAATTTACATATCAGTTCCAATGGTTTTTAAAACTAATCAAAACCTTTCCAGGGCTAAGAGAGCACCAAACACATAAGCCCGTCGCTTAATCAACCACCCAAATATCGTGATAGCAAAACTAAACAGTATATCTAAGTATATAACGGATCCAAACATTGGATCGTTGCCAACAGAGAAGAACTTAAACATAAATTCTAGAAAATGGCCGGAGGGTCAGCCATCTCTCCCTCCTCTGGAAGTCTAGGAACAGCACCGTGCAGGTCTCCCTGGTACACCACCACTTGTGTATCAACTGGGTCCCACATGCAGAGAGGTATCTCATGGAGATCCCGAGGTAGCCACTCTGCAGCCTCCAGCTTGATCCTTCGATCCATGTGACCTGTCCAATATTCAAAAATCGAGATGATTAATAGTATAATACTTCTAATAGATTTATGGGGACCTGCTTGGAAACAAATAGAATTTCGGTGTTTCCAAATTGTCCAACAAACCGCAGCTATGATCACAAAAAAACCATTGTTTTGTTAAATTGAATTGAGAAGAAAAATAAAAAAGATTAGTAAGGGTTTCCCATTGAACAAGATAGTGTTGTACGTAAGTCGGTTAATTGGTCGCAACTAAAATATATTCAATAATTATAAATAAAAAGTTTGGTCATTTAAATCTAACTAATAAGGTCCCGGACGTAAACATTGCATTGTTTTTTTTTCGAGTTCCAAAAAGTGAACGACCACAAAAAGTATGATTTTTTTATTAATGAAAAATAAAAAAATATCACATATGAAGAACGGTTTGATGAAACTTTGATATATAGGTAGAATGGAATAATTTGTCTCATTTCACAAATTTATATATTACAATACCGAAATAACAATCTGACTTCGAGTAGACGAAAATTCAAAATTTTTCTTATTTTGATGGACAAATTATCCTGTTCTACCTTTATATAAAAAATTTTGCTAAATAAAACCCATCTGCGATATATATATTTTTTTATATTTTGGGTTAATAAAAAAATCGGCAGAAAGCCATCTTGATTAAATAATTTGATCGCTTGTCAGGTCACCAATACCACTTTTAAAGGTGCTTTTTCGTCAACTTTTCAATAGTGGACAAGTTCTCTTTTCTCCGAGAAAGAGAGGTGGAGAGAATCTCGCTCAGATAACATTAATCTCCAGAGTAAATAATTCAATTCAGTACAAGAAACCCCCGAACAGGGAGATCAAATCTAGTACGGTACCTTACCGTGTAAAATGAGATCATTATCCTCCGTTTTAACCTGACACGACTCTTAAAGCACATCGAGGCACCGAAATAATTTTGGTTAGCCTAGGAGTTATTCTACTCAGTAAGGTACCGTATTGATACCCACTCCCCGACAGGTGCATATGTTTCCGTTGCTGCGAGCTCAGTAAATCAAATATTATTATAGACCCAGTAAATCGTGTTTTAGCATCTAAAAGTCCACTAAATTGCTGTTAATTTAAATGAAACCCTGCAATATTTTACAACGTCATCCTTTCCGAACAGAGAGAGAGAGGGAGGGAGACGAGAGAGAGAGCTTCAAGTCTCATTTAAAGGCCTCCAAAAAGAAAGGGGAAATACCGAAAGAGGGAATCTAGAGAGAGAGAGACCTCCACCAACCGTTTGGCGCTCCAATTTCTCGAAGTACAGAACACTGAAAGCATTATGCAAAGTTTGCACCTTTCTCTATAAGAAGAAATTGGGTCGCCTTCTCCCTCTTCCAAGCTATACACTGTGTTTCGGGCCTTAACTGCTTAATTAACTCGAAATTTGCACTCTTTTGGGCTTCTTATGTGCAATTTGGTGTTCAATTGAGGTGTGTTGAGTGCTACTATATGAAGTTTCTGGTTTTGGAATAGATTGCCAAATCCTAGGGTTCCGTCTTCTTAGTGCTCTTTGATTGGAATGAGTGGCTTATTTGTATGATAGAGGAACTTTGAGTTAACAATGGAGGAAATTGAAGGCTCTTTTGTGGCTGTCAGGAGGCTTTCGCATGGATCAGAGAGAAGTACTGGTTGCCATTCTTCTCCTGGTAAGTAATCTAGTCAGATCTCCTTTATCATTGTTACTGTGAACATTGTTAAAGTTAGGTTCCTTTGCAATTGCAGTATCATTTGTGGTACTTGAGTTGTTTTAGTTGATTGAGTAGAATTGGTTACTAAATTTAGGTTACATTGGGGTGCGTTTCTGGGTATAGTTTAAATACCTCTATTCTCGCTATTTTGTAAATTCCTATACTGGAACTGAAAGCGTGCTTTTCTGGTTCCATTGAATTTTGTGTCAGTTTCTAAGTTTTGGGATCTAATTAAGTTTCAATTTAAACTCTATTGTGGATTTAAATTATATCCTCGTTGCCCACCCTCGGTAATTTGGAGAAACTCCTAAATTTTTTGGATACCAAATTTGCTGGTTTGGATTCTAATTTTGTTTCCTGTCTAAGTTTTCCTAATTGGTTTTGATTGGATTCTAGTTCTCAGTACCTGCTTTCTAATCATACCAAAGTCTAGATTTGGGAGTATCCTGATTTCATTCCCTTTATTTCTGAAATGATAAACTTTCTCTGGAAAATTCTAGCCAGTAATTTGGGTTAGGCATTTGCTTTAAAATGTACAAGTAGACTGTATGTAAAATGGATAGCTTCCTGTAAAGGTTCTATTATTTGTACAGAGACAAGAAGTGTTTTACCCAATGCAGTATTAGGGGAGTATTTTTTTTATGGCAAATTGACATAAAAAAATATGTCCAATCTTCATTTTATATTTTAATTTAATTTTCTGTGTGTATGTGTTTGTGTTTTGGGGGAGAGGTGCAGCAGTTCCTAGGTCATTACTTAACATGAAATTAATGCTGAAGTAATCTGGGATATGAAACCTCAATGTCTACATACAATGAATCATCTGTTCACATCTCCGAAAAATGTGCATAATTAGCCCAGAGGTTTGCGTGAAAATCAGTAGTGGCAATTAATTGCTAAAAATCCAATGTCTTTTTTGCTTTTATTTTGGTTGTTATGCCCAGTAACTTTAAAGCATACAGTATTTTGTCCTTGTTCTCTCTTATCACTATTTTTTTTAAAATTATAATTTTAATGTCTTCCGAGTAAAGAAGATTATGATTTTGTGCTAGTATGATGTCTTTTTTTTTTTTTTTAATGGTGTGCTAGAATTATGTCAAAAATAAATTACTAGTGTTGTCAGAAATAATATTTCTGTAATAAAATCAGCATATTTGTTCATACAGCTGAGGTTGTGACGGGATCAACGGCATGGATAGGAAGGGGCCTCTCTTGTGTTTGTGCTCAGAGGAGAGATAGTGATGCACGCCTTTCTTTTGATATGACGCCTTCTCAGGTATTAAGTGCTGTTAATGTTCAACATTTGATTTCTTCTCAAGTTCTGTAAATACACTTACAAGATGGCACCAGAGCCTTTGTTGGTGGAAGAAGCCACATTAAAATAAATAAAAAAGAGAGGAAATTTTTGTCCTTCCGAGCTGAGCTGTCAAATTAAACGACAATATTTTATGCACTTTGGAAATTAAAGTGGGCAACGAGGCTATTTTGGCATTTTAATATTTCATTGGTGCTGTCAGGAACATATCCATTGCAGCACGAAAAAATATTTGTAAGGAACTAAAATCCCTCTCGTCTCAAAATTTGGTTCCTTATCAATAAACAAAATATAATTTCTGAGGAGATAATATTGGCCCACGCACTGTCGCACTTGTTTCAAGATTACCCAATGAATAGAAAAATGAGAAAGAAAACCTACTTGGGGTAAAAAAGGAAGCAATCAGTTAAAAGATTGTGCATTGTGTCTGGTTGTTCTTTCTCTCATTTTTATAAAATGACCAGACCAGTACTTCTTTGCACTATTTCGTGGAGGATATGAACAAGGACAGTAAGGGCATTTAAGTAGGATAGGAGAGCCTGCTGGGGATTTTATTTAGAGGAGAAACAAACGGTTATTTCTTGTGTTTGCTGGTTATGTTGGATATTGTGAGAATTTTTACTGGTACAAGTTGGGAATTTCCCCTCAGTAAAACAGCTGTTCCCCTTTCTCTTTCTTACTTTATTTTCTATTTGCAGGAAGAAAGCCTTCAGAGGTTGCAAAATCGTATAGAAGTTACTTATGATAGTACAAACAAGGACCATCAGGTGTTGGTTTTTTTCTTCTTATTTCTAAGAGCACTCAAATTGCCCATCATTCTAGGGTTGTAAATAATTGTTTATCATGATTTATTTTTATTGAATTAATAGGATTCGTTAAAGTCTCTTTGGTATGCTTCTTTTCCGAGCACAGAGCTCCTGGGTTTGATTTCAGATCAATGGAAGGAAATGGGATGGCAGGGGAAAGACCCCTCCACTGATTTTAGGTCTCTCTCTCTCTCTCTCTCTCTCTCACACACACACACTCGTTCATTGGTATGTAGATGCTATTGCCTCATAATTATTTTACAATGAAATTTGCATTATTGTTGTGCTGGCATTGCAGAGGAGGAGGATATATTTCGTTGGAGAATCTGTTGTTCTTTGCAAAGAATTATCCCGTGAGCTCTCTCTCTCTCTCTTTCTGCTCTATGTTACTATTGTATAAAAGCTTTTGATTCTTATGCTAATTATTGATTAATGCTGTAATGATAATTTCAACACAGTAACCCAGAAATACGAATTTACTTTGTGCCAATATATGCCAGAAGTCAAATACATATCAGTTTTGGTACCAGTTGGGCACTGCAATATATTCATCTTTTTTAAATTTGGGCATGATTATTTTGAGCTGTTTTTACCTAATTGCAAAAGCCAGTATGATAGTCCGTGTTTATTAAAATCTACTAGTTTTTGTAATATTTTGTTTTTTTGTCACCTGTCCTCTCTCTCTCTCTCTCGCTGGTAGAGATCTTTTCAAGAACTGCTTAAAAAGCAAAATGGGGATAGAGCGTTATGGGAGTATCCATTTGCTGTGGCCGGTGTAAATATTACTTTCATGCTCATTCAGATGGTTGACCTTCTGGCTGGTATATTGCATAATGATTTTCCTTTTTTCCTTTTTTTTTCTCTTTATTTAGTTATTCATTTTATTGATCTTATCATGTGTTATAAATTTTTATGCATGTGATCTTCTAGAGATGAATTGAACAAGGCTATCTTTGTCCTTCTAAGGCTCAACTTTACTTTGGTGTTAATTTAGACTTGTTATCAGTCATTTTGCAAGTGCTTAATTATTTTTACCTTTTGACAGCTAAACCGAGGACATTGCTTGGCGCAATTTTCTTGAAGCTTCTCTCAGGTACTTCATTACTGCAGTTGTATGCTTATTATTTTAACTCTTTAAGGTCCAAAATTGGTGTTCTTAAAATTTGAGATTGTTTGCTACCCTTTCTAGATTGTTGACTCTATTTCCCAGTTTGTACCAATTTCTCTTCTCTTTTTCCTTTTGGTAAGGAAAAAATATGTCCCTGTTGGTTTGTCATTGGGTATTTATTTATTTTATTTGTGGAGGTTGATTGGTGATTTGGCATTCTTATGGCTCTAAGCATTAACATCTTACATAACTATGACAAAATTTCAAGGTATTAAACTGCCAAATTCGTCATCTTATCAAAGCTGATGTTTGTGATGTATTATTTTCAGAGAATGAGCGTGCTTTTGACATACTGTATTGCATAGCATTCAGGTTGATGGATCAGCAATGGCTTGCCATGAATGCCTCCTACATGGATTTCAATGTAATACATACCACCCCCCCCCCCCCCCCCCCCCCCCCCCCCCCCCAAACCCCACCCATCATAGTAACAGTTCAGAGTTGGTGTTAACCCATGCCCGCTGTGTTTACGGGTGTTCATTGGGCCTGTTCGGTTAAAACTAAATGTAAATAGTCAAACCAAATTTTTTTGTTTTTTGTTTTCTAAATATAACCAAATCAACCGAATAACAAACGAACCAAAATAACCAAAGTAAATTTCAGTTTGTTTGGTTGAACCGAAATAAGGGAGATTAAAGTTTAAAAGCTCAAACTCAATGCTTACACAAACACATTTAGTAATCATAGAAATAAATATGAGTTATATAAATATGTTGTTGACATGACATACATTGTTCAATTCCACACAAAATATGTAGATCCAAAATATAAGTTGTTGATATGACATACATTATATATAAAACATGGATTTGAACCATATAGAGTTCAGTCGGTTCGGTCTTTTCGGTTTTAAAAACCGAACCAGATATAGAAAACTGAAGTAACTTAAAAATTTAACCCAAGTACCCGATTGAATATATAAAGCATGTATTTGGCCTTTTTAAGACTTAAGACTAATTACATTAGTGGTGAAAGAATCACCGATTTCATTTTTGGTCTCTCTACCCTGGAGAATGGGATTTTTCTTTTGGTCTCTCAACACTCTGATATTTAAGTTTCAGTTCAAACCCCTTTCAGTCAAAATTGGTGGAAATTTTAGTAGCAATGAGGTGGAGTTAGTTTAACTCAAGGACATGTTACTGAGAGATCCATTTCATTTCCCTAATTTCTGACCAGAGTATCAGTATATTGTTTTCCTTTCTAAGATTCTTGTACTGTTTCTTTCAACACCCTTTTCTTCCTTTGTTTAGCTTTTTTTCTTTTATGTTGCTGAAAGAATGGAAAATACTGATACTCTATGGCCTCGTTGTGTGTAATTTACTCTTTAGTGCAAGTTGTTGACTTAGAACCTAGCCGATTAGACTCTTGTTGTTTTATGAAAAATGGAAACATTACACGAGTGAGGCTATGGTAATATGCATATTACGGATCAACTTGTGCTATGGTTTTATATCTCCATTTTTTAAATTCAAGAAGTTGATCCGAACCATTAAACATGATCTTCATATGTGTACTTGGAGACAAATTTTACATTTTTTTAGAATTTTTTAAATAGGTAGAAAATACTGCTATTGGATGGTCCAAAATGTTCAAATAAAGTGATTTCCTACCTATCTAAAAAAATAGTAAAAAGATTTTAAAAAATATAAAATTTTATCTGCAAGTACATTTTCATATGTAGATCATATTAAATGGTTTAGATTGACCGTTTGAACTTTAAAAATAGAGATATGAGTCCATAACACGGACCGCTGTGTAATATGCATGTTACCATAGCCTCACTCATGTTACATTATCTTACTGGGCCCAAACTCTTGATCTAAACCTAAACTAGAAGTCTGGTTCTTCATACCTGGACAGCAACCCAACAGTGGGACAGCTCATGAGTACACCTGCACATCTATTTATGCAGAATTCCAAGTTTACCCAAAATATCATGAGTACACCTGGTAAATGTAAGTCTGTCTGAAGCCCAGGCTAGGCCTGAGAACTTGCAGTTGTGGCCCAACCTGGTATTTGGTCCATGATTTAGTGGTCTGGCCTGACCCAGCTATAAGCCTGTAACCTCTCCTAGTCTGGGCCCCACCCACCCTGACAAAGCAGTTCTCTCCACATTGTAAAGCTGAAACAAATTTCAATCACATAATTTCTCATAACCTCCCCTATACTAGTCGAGTACCTTGATACATTTGCTATGAAACCTATTTATTTTCCCAACTGCGTATATTATTATATTTATATTATTACATAAGAATGCAAATGGTCAATGGTCAGATTGGGTAGGATTTGTTCGACTGTTGTGTTTGGTTGGGCTGGGTTAAATTTGACAACACCTGCTAGCACTTCCATCAATTAGATATGAATTTTTGGTATTCAAAAGTTGGGAGTTTAAGTCATCTTTTCCAGAATCCTTTTCACCCCTTCTGTTACAACTTAGAAGTGACTGATGGGTCCCACGAGCACTTACATTTCCTTTTAGCAGGGAGTGTGCTACAGAATTAGGAAATAGGGAACTGACTACTGACACTCCAAAAATCAATATAAAAACAAAATAATTGAAATAATATACTTTAATTATTTAGAAGGGTAAATTTATCTTCTTGTAATAAAACTTGTGAAGTATATGGGTTGAAATTAGGTTTGTTTCCTAGGAGTATCCATCATATTTCATGTTTTGCAAGGTATGTGTGATATTTTGGAGTCCCATGTGGTGGGCTTTGTTTACCGGTTTGTAAATTTTTTGAATTATTGTACAAATGTTTGTTTTGCACAGACTGTGATGAAATCGACAAGGCGTCAACTAGAGCAAGAGTTACTAATGGAAGATGTCCAACGGATAGAAGATATGCCGTCTTACAGACTTCTTTCCCGCTAGAAAATATAATTAGAAGTGCCAAGTAATAACCTTCATACAAATAGAATTTACTGGAGATGTTTGATCAGAGATGGTGAAATTAGTTGTTGATTGCAGAGAGAGTGTGTTTGACTTCTTCTAGGTTTGTGGTCTTTTTAACTCCGGACCATCTTTTAATCGGCTTTTCTCGTGTTATCAGTGTTAAATTATTGTGTTGCTTTTGGTTTCCAGATTGAAATAAGACTTTCCTCAAATGATGAGAGCTGTGTTATTAATGTAATTCATGCTATGTGCTTGTGTATCTTAACTTATCACGTTTGTAATTCTAATTAGGTGGTTTCTTTCTTCGTCTTTCTTCGTCTTTTTTTTTTTTTTTTACTTACAAGCTTGCCTTGTATTAAATGCATTGGTTTTGTTATGAACCGGGACCTGTGGTTTCTGGACAACAAATATAGTGAACTTTGGCAGGGACTTGAAACTTTTTTTTTACCAGTTGTGAATTATAGCTTTCTGAAAATAACAGTGTAAAATATGATGGTGGTAGAATTGTGGAGGTTTGAGTGGGTTTGGAGGATGATACGCTATTAGACTGGTGGCACCAATTAAGGTTTTGGAATTTTTTTGTTGTTGTATTTTTTTTGGTAGATTTAGCAAAAACATAAAGGAAATGTAAATGTAGAATAAAGATATAGATTACAGAATTCTTTTATTGCTTAATAAAAATACGTGTAAATTGTGTTAATGACAGAACAATCAAAATATAAAAATGTTATAACACATTCATAAACAAGCAATTTTGGACGCTAATTAAGGATGTTAAGGCGGATCTATGGCCAAGCTAGAGAGTTTTTAGTCGCTCCCATAATTTTAAATTTTTTAATCATATATATTGAAATTTAATTGAATGTTTTTTTTGTAAAGTTTTTATATAGTTCAACCATCCTCATAAAATGTTAAATATGTGCATGTATTGAATGGAGTTATGACAACTCAATTCTAATTTTACTCATAATATTAATTAAAATAGAAGACAAACATGGAGATTGTTATCATCACATTGCAGCATTGCTGAGTTATTACCCCAGTAAGGCCAATACATTACAAAAGAATGGTGTACATAACATGTATAGTTTATCGCAAGTATACAGCATTAGAGAGCATTTAGTAGATTTGCAGTGAAATTAATAATTTAGAACAATATTATTAGTATGATTTTCCAAATCTGTATCGAATATTTGCTTTGCGCTCATTCGTATGTAATATTAACAAACATGAGTGCACTAAGTCAGGGCCTATTCGTGTGATTTACTGTTCACGTGGGGAAAAAAAATTCAGTCAGCTGAATTTTTTTTTCTCACGTGAACAGTAAAAATCAATTCAAATTAGACCTATTCCTATGCCCATTCCCATTATCTGAGAGAGGCCGAACAAGCCATCAAGGAACTAGTCAATTAGATATATGTAAAAAAATACAAGTGCATGTACTGAGAAATTTTTCAATGACTGATGCATTTGTAGTATTAGAGCGATTGGATTTAATTTGTAGAAGGCGCCAGAGTATAAACAGAGGTCTGGGTCCCCATTTTCTCTTTTTTCTGATCCCTCAATAGTCAATTGTGACAATGTGGGACCCACCAAGGTGAAGTCCAAATGTAACACGGTGGAAGCAGCAACAGTCACTCAGAACGCACGCACACGACAAACAGGGATCACATCAGAAGTTGCACCTTGACAACATTCACACTTTAATACTGTCACACACGCACACAGCTGTGACATTGACAACTAATCCATCAAAACCCTTTGTTCCTGTTCACTTGGATTGAAACAATCTGCAACAAAAACCTGTTGAATTATCTTGTTGTATTTACTACATACCATTTTGTGTGGCGAGATACAGAATGGAATTGGGGGTGGTTCAAAACTTCAAATGACATCGGATCAAATTAAATTTGGTTTGATGTTCAGTTAGAGTTGTTCGATTTGCATCAAGATACGAAAAGTTTTAAAATTAAGTGCGCATGAATCTTGATACAGATTGATCTAATGTCCATCGGACTGCTTTTCGGTTAGTTACAAAACTTTTACTAAATTATTCAAAGAAAGTATTGTGCTGATGGAGATCTATGAAAACTAGAGGGACATACAGAGGGCGACTTAAATGCAGAAAGATTAACTACATTAATTAGATTATTAATATATTTATGTGACAAAGGAGGTCCAAATGCATCATGATTTTGTACTTTATTATGCTCCTCACATTCTTATTTCTGTTTTTCAAAATTCGGATAGTTGATTCAAAATGCTCAACATGATCTTTATAATAAAATATGCTTGACGACAAAATTTTATATTTTTTGAAATTTTAATTATTATTTTTAGATAGATATAATATCACTTTTTTGAATGGTCCATAATCTCCTAAAAACATCGATTTTGTACCTATTTAAAATAAAAGTAAATAAATTCCAAAAAAAATATAAAATTTGATCTCCAAACATATTTTATTATAAAAAACATGTTAAGTGGTTTGAATTGATTTTGTTCAAATTTTGAAAACAAAGATAAGAATGTGGAGCATAATTGAAACACAGAACCATGATGCTTTGGATCCTCTATGTGACAACCCAGTTCATATCTTATGATTGGATATTATTTCTGTTTAAATTGTTTTGCCTTTCTTAACTAAAAAAATCCTGTGCTGAACATTTTCAGTTCTATAAAATGTTGAGGTATGACCCCTGTTTTTCCTAAAAAAGAAAAAGAAAATAAACTTTCTTCTTTTTTGGATTTTGGACATGTAGGAGAAATAATGTACCAGCCTTGTACCCTCCTTTTGTCACAAGCAATCATGATAAATCTTAGGCACGGGATTCTATAATAACTTTCACAGAAAGTTCACTTATAGGGGAGACATGAATATGAATATATATCACCTTAGCACTTTAAAATAAATAAATATTTTGAATGTTCAGAACAGAGTTAGGCTATAATTATATCAGTGTCATATCAGTGTCATATGACGTTAATTTTAAAATTTATTAGATAGATTTTAAATGACTAATTCAAACTATACAAACTGATTTACTTTATTAATGATGTATTTACATATAAAAATTGTATATTTTCTAGTAATTTTAGTATCAAATTAAGCGGTAAAAAATATTGACAAATTAATGAATGCATTTAAATTAACTTAAAAACTCACACATTTGATTGCTTGACTTGATACTAAATAAATTTGAAAAATTATAAATTTTGCATGTAAACGCACAACTAATGAAGTAGATCGGTTTGAACGGTTTGGATTCATTGTTTGAAGTCGATTCGATAGGTTTTGGAGTTAGTGTTATATAGGCTGAAGTGACACTGATGTTTTCAAAACATTGCTAAGTAGTGTGCATTTATTTCTTCCGGAGGGAAATATATTTTTTTGGGGAAAAAATATATATATTGACAACCGCGAATAATTGTTGTTCGCAACAAACAAAAATCAAAGTAAATACAATACATATGTTTAAATATGATGTTTATGAAATTTGATGTCAAAAATAAACAGCCAAATAAAACTGAATCATAATTTTTCTAAACCAATTGGCAAATGACTAATTAATTTTTCAAATTTAATCAAATTTAGGGCCTCAGAATCCAACCATCATAGGCTATTGAGTAAAGAAATAAACTAGCATAAAAAATATAGCCGTTAATGACTTATTAGGTACATAGCTTAATTTCTTCAATTACGCAAATATAAATCCAATTATTTAGGAAAGCAACCAACGTCTACATGTAATTTGAATTATAAATCCTCATGTAGTATTCTTGTAATATATAACAAAAATCAATAAAAAAATATTTCATCATCTCTTTCTATACTTCAATAACACAACTCATATATATTATAGAAAAGATACTTATAAATTTTTATTTAATAAATGAATGGTTACATAAGTTTGTCGTCAACATAATTTGTTATAGCTTGTTTTGATTCCCTCATATTCAATACATTTTTCACTTTCTTTTGATCTGTCACAGTTCAAAAATATTAATTTTATATATCAGAATTGCAGACATAGCGCTTATAGTTTTCGCCTCTCTATGAAAAACTTATATTTAAAATTTACAAAAAAATATAAATAAATTCTTGTTTAATTTTTTTTAAAATTAATTATATAACATTGTGCAGGAGAGGAAACACAACGAATTGCATATAACAACAATGTTATCATATTATACAGTTACCTCAAATTGCGCATTATCATATAAAGGTAATGGATATATATGCGCCTTGTCTCTCGAGACGAAATATATAGCCTATAGGCAAGGGGGGGCCTGGGCAATGTTTTTTTTTTTTTTTTTATGAATTCAGAAGGAAAATTATTAGTCGATATATGCATCAATTATTTATAAAAAAAAAAAGTATATAAGAAAACAAGTTACTGATTACGTAATTGTGTTGTTTTATTATTTTCCGTTTTTTTTTCAACATCTTGTATTTATTTTCATTTGATTTAATTAGAAAATTAATACAAATTTTCGCAGACTGTTTAAAAAAAATGAGCGCCAGCCGTCAGCCATTCTTATCTGATTTTAGTTTTGAAATTAGAAAATGAGCTGAGAATTAATGTGGAGCACCGAAAGTTGAGCTAAAAGGTGTCATTTAATACAGTCATATGGTTCATATGCAACCACACATGCGGGGACTTATCTGTGCTATATTATGAAAAAAATATACAGATTTTGTCATGTGGATCGCATATATTGATGCCGTCCTCATGTACTTCGGATCCTCTCAGGTATCTGAGGTGCAATTATTGAATTTGAACCCTTTTTTTAATCTTGCATGAATATCAAAACGATTCTCCTATAATTTTTATAAACAGTAAATTGAATTTGATCCGACTCAAATTAATCTACACGAAAGTGAAATGAAAACAAAACTGTTGTTTTATATTAATTTACGTAAATACGTATACAAATTATAAAATTAAACCTTATATATGAATTTGCATACAATCTGCATACAATTTGCGGTATATAATGCCTTTCTACACGCATATTTGAAGTCATATTTAAAACAAATTTTATGAGTAAAGCTAGTACATGCTATGCTCGCTAATATAGTTTGATGAGCATAAATTAAAAATATATTATATTGGTTTCAAATGGCGAATTCAAACTGTTGAAACTAAATAACTTTACAAATGATATATACATGTACATGCAAAATTATGAATTTTTTTAAACTTATTTAGTATAAAGTCAAGCAGTTAAAATGATGAAATTTTATAAGTTATTTTAATGTGTTTATTTTTAATCAGCTTTTGACTACTTCACTTTATACTACATGAATTTCAAAATTTTGCATTTACATACATCACTCGTGAAGTAAATATGTTTCAACAGTTCAAATTCATAATTTGAAGCCAATCTGATAAATTTGAAATTATGCTCACAAAACTCACTTGGTGAGCATAACAAAATAATAAGATTTGATGGTTTTTATTTTTCATTTTTGAAAGCCAATATGATAAATTTTTTAAATTATGCTCACGAATACAAGAAATATAATTTTTTATTTTTCATTTTTTTATTGAATACACATGTATGATTTCGTTTTATTTTTTTTTTACTTTTTAATTGCATCGTTTTTTAATTTATTAATAAAATAATAAGATTGGGACCGTGATTCCTATCTTATTTTCAGAAGAAAAAAAAATACTAAGGTACCTCTGAGTTCATGAGATGTACCACTCGCTACATTAGTGGGCACTTATATAGCAACAGAGACTAATTCAAACTAAATACATTTGGCTGAGGCTTTTACCCACTAGCTCAAGAGATCTGAGCTGATCCTAGACGAACAATTGGCGACCCTTTTCCCAACACGAAACTGGAAAATTACTTTTTGTCTCCTTGATTGCTTGGATGTTTTTGCACTAATTTCATGCGCGTTCAGTGATCACTTGTCAGTAGGGCTGAGAAAACTCACTCATAATTCGTGACTCATTTGTAACTCGCTTAGCAAAAATTCACAAATAACTTGTTTATTATTAACTTATTAATAATTTGTTCATTATCAACTTGCTCGTTAACTTAATTAACTGAGCATGTGCAGATTTCAACTTGCTCATAACTCATTTATTAAGAAATGAATTACATAAAATCATGCTACATCCAATTCCAAGTAGTTTCATTAATTCTGTATGAAGCATGTTGTGTACATTACAACATTAAGACACACTGTTTGGGTTGATGAATAAAAACAAATTCAAAACAGTATGTAAATATTTTGTTTTGTGGGTATCTATAAGGCACTGTTGAAATTAATTAACTGAACTTGTCAATTTGTCCAATTCTGAAACAAAAAAACTCGAAACAAGATTCAAAATTGCCTACATGTTTGGTTTTTAACGAGCATGAGTCAACTTGAGCATTTAATGAGTTAAGCACGAGCACAGTTGTTAACTCGGTATTGTCTTCTCAACTCGAATTGACTTGCTCATTAACTTAATGAACGGAGTACGAGCATATCCCAACTCGCTCGAAGTCGGATCATTAATATAGCCCTACTTGTTAGTCTGGAGAACCGATATTTTGTAAGGTCCGGATCCCCTAAAGCAACTCAAATTTTGAGTTTGAATTCGGATCGTCCAATCAGAATTCAAACTAATTTAATTCGAGATGGAATACACAGGACCTTTTTAATGTTTGTGTCAAAGTAGTTCATACGGTTCGGATCTAATCTCAAATTTTGATTTTACTTAAAAGAATCAGAATTATATTTTCTAGGAATATCTGCCGCAGCTTTTAAAACATTTAACAGCAATATTTTTTTATTTTAAAAAAATTGAGAATGCTACATTTTTTTTTATAAATCCATGTATTCACAAGTTATTCTAAATCTATACGTTCAAACAACCACAAAATATTTTAATAAAATAGTTATCAAAACATATAGTCTGAACGCAGAATAGAGCACGTGCTTCGAAAATGTCTATGTTGAGTCAACTATATTTTGGTATTTAAAAAGACTGCATTTTTAACACATGCATGCGTTGAAAAGGTAGTAATAATATTGTCGAACTTTAACAAGAAATATTATTGTTAAAGATTTTAAAAATCATAAAAAAAAATATTTTCATAAGATTATAAAAAAAAAAAAAGGTTTTTACAATGCAATAGCAGTATATTGGTTCTATGCTCCGTTTGATCCTTGTCATCTTGGTAAGAGTATCGTCTTTTAAGGCCAAAATTAATATTCATTTATGAGCTATATATGGTACTTTGCAAAGATTGGTCCATATTTAGTTTCATATTTTTATTTTCAAATTTCGAATAGTCAATTTCAACCGCTCAGTATCATGTAAATGTTTTTGAAGATCAAATTTTATTATTGTTGCTTATTTTTACTATTTTTTTTAAATAGATAAAAAATTACTATTTATATTAGGTGATGTTCTACCTATCTAAAAAATTGTAAATAAGTTAAAAAAACAAAGAGTAAATTCGGTTTTCAAGTATATTTTTATATGGAGATAATGTTAAACTGTTCGGATTGATTGATTGTATAAACTTTGTATACTTAGATATAAGGACCCACCATACAGATCGTTCTGTTTTTTGCAAAGTACAATAGCCTCTATCTTCATTTATTTCAACTATTCTTTTTTTTTTTTTCTGAAAAGTAATTTATGTTGCAATGATAATAGAAGATTAATGTTATTTTTAGTCACTAAATAAAGACTGTTTCCCTTATTACACACACACACACTGTTTCTCTCCGAACATTTCCCTATATCAGTAAGAAATTAAGTTGTCAAACTTCTTTAATCCTTATTGACACTTGATCATAATTAGGAGCAGCAACATATAAAATGATAGAGCTAGTTTCTTCAATTTTTGCTTGAGCAACAAAATATGTATTGACAAAAGCGATAATTAAAGAAATTAAGAAAAGGTACATAAAGATATTCATGAGACTTGAGATAAGATTCAGTTGCTTTATTACAATCACTTGGATTCATAACAGTATATCACGATATGATCATATATATACCTTTTCTAATTGTTATGATGACGACTTTTTCCTGCTCTCTCTCTCTCTCTCATTAAAATCAATTTTCAAAGGCAAGTCGAAGAGCAAGACTTGAGAGTAGGTCCAATGGGCATCGGACCTACTTTGGTTCGACGGGTTCAATCACTATTCTATATGCTTTAAATTTTGTGCTTGTCTGCTTTGATTCTTGCGCACACAAATCTTAAGATGGATCGGACGGTCATGGAGCTCGTTGAACCTAAAAATAGGTCTGATGGACATCGGAAACACTCCGTTCTCCAAGAGCAAATGCATAGAGAAATCTCAAAAGAGCAATAATGAGAAGGAGAAATGAGCAATGACAAGGAAAGCAAAAACAGCAGTGAAAAGCCAAGAGGACATCGACATCTATATATTGATGCTCTTTTTGCATTATATTCTCTCATAGTACGCGAGAGATCGAGATCATATATATATACAGGTTTTTGGTTCAAAGTGCTGCATGTATACTATATGTTTCAATACGTTTTTTATCTTTTTTTCTTGACGGATTAGGAATGATCATTTGATATTAGTTATGAGTAATGTCATATAACTTCAACAATCTTTGCAACACAATTTACAAAATAAATCAAACGATTAAATAGTTACATAGATGAGACAATACATATATCACAGCTGAAATTTATGTTGTATTTCAATCTAGTGTAAATTATATATTATGTGTAATTGTGTCAAGATTGTTAAGGACGATGTTAATAAATCTAACCCGAATGTAAATATGTAGGTTATTTTCTGTTGGCAGTAGTTTTGGATAATTATAGGAAAACAAAGAAACAAAAAGTCAAGAAAGGATAAATTGGCAGGATGTTGAAAATTATTTTGCCTTGCTGTAGCAAGAAACTATACATAACAGGAAAAACTATACATAATTTGTAGGTTTCTGAGAATTGGTTATTATTGGAAGGAACAAAACACATTTACCTGATTTCTCTTGGCATGCAGTTGTCTTGACTCTTGAATGGCACCAGTAAATTGAGAATCACAATTTTAATGACATATATGCATATGAAAAAGTAAAATTATTTATTGGACCAACAAGTTATATATAAAATGGGAATATATACAAGTTTGAATTATATAAAGCAATATGCAGCACTCTAGTGGAGCAGAGGCATGCACAAGGACTCAGAACAGCTTTTGATAAGAAATGCATGACATATATAGTGTGCAGGAAAAAAACAAACAAGATTCTATCTGTACATATATAGAAAAGAGTAAAATAGAACTAGCAAAGAAAATTTTGTTGTAAAAAGTATTTCTAATTTTCTATATATAACAATTTTAAGAACTCCCTGTTCAAAAAGCCACATACTACCTTCACAGTTTATACTATATATACTACGATTTAATTGTGGACTTGATTGCCGAAAACTGGATATCTATATATAAAACAAAATGCTTCTATTTTATTAAATGGTGTTTCTAATACAAATTGTTTGTGTGGCATTTTTTTTAATGGTGCTTTACTGTTTTTACCAGTCAATCAAACCACACAAAGGAGTGAGCCTTTCTTTTTTTTTTTTATGGTTGGCGTGAAAGCGCCAACAATTTGTATTGATTAAAAAAGTTTATTTACACAATTAACTAATACTATATATATTTATTTACATTCTTAAATACAGTAAACTCCGTTTCTTCACAGCGAGATTGTCCACTGATCAATCTCCAGTGCTGTGTCATTGATCTGATGATGCACCCTTTTTTTTTATTTGAGAATACGCGCTTGTTCCGCTCTCGCCATAGGGCCCATGTCCCTCCAGGAGTGAGCCTTTCGACATGCCTTTTAATCTAGAGATAAAAAGGTGACAGAACAAAGCAAAACCAATCATATAAATTAAAACACCCACCTGATAGACAAATAATGAGATAGAAGTTGAGAAAGAGATAAGGCATTGATTGTTCTATGGAGAACGCAAGCTCCAATATCTCTTTGACTACAAACACCTCTAATTTCTTAAACCAATCCGCTACTCTCCAAATGGAGTTCGGGCAACCCGAAGAAAACCTTCAAGCTATGGGTTTAATGGCGCAAGTACACATCACCAGTGCATACCAGTCAGGGGTGCCGGTATCATTTTGTAATTCTGGTTATATAACTTCTGGGAAGCATGATTTACCTAAAGTCTGGGTCAATGAAGAGGTGCATTACTGCATATATATAACTTATTTTTTTGTATTTGTATTTTATGCTTATTATTGTGTTACAGGCACAATCATTAGTTTTAGTTTCTGTTCTTCTTATGGTTTCTTGGAATTAACCAGTATCTCTATATATATTGATATATACTATAGTTAAGCCCATTTTTGTTATTACTCTTTGTCCTTTTTCTTTTAATCATAAATAAATACTCTGTTTTGTTATATTCAGTCTGTATCTAATATACTTGGTGAAACAACGAAATTTCAAAAGGATAATGTAAAATTATTCAGGTTGATTTATCAGAAGTACCAGTAAGCAATGGAAATTATGGAACTACTGATCAGATCAGTTCTAGCAAAGAAAGTTCGAGCTCGTGGTACGCATTTATCCCTCATTTATGAATTATGAGCCTTCAGATTTACTGATCCAAAAAAAATATATATATCTGAGGTGTTAAAGAATTATGATTTAGGTGGAAGAGTACACCGGCTTCGCTGGAGAGGAACAAAATAAAAGGAAGGAGAAAAATGAGAGAACCGAGATTCTGTTTCCAAACAAGAAGCGACATAGATGTGCTTGATGATGGTTACAAATGGAGAAAATATGGTCAGAAAGTTGTCAAAAACTGCCTCCATCCAAGGTACATTATTACCTTTATCTCTTTCTTTTTGAAGGAAAATTCTTCTTTTTTTATTGAAATTTATTTGAATTGCATTTCAACTTGTTTTTTTTTTATATTTGCAAAAGATCGATAAGACACGCACAATCACATTTTAAACTTTTATGAAAAAAAGTTGAGAAAAGTAAAAGTGCCATAATGAGTAACATGAATTTTGAAGTTCCATCAAAGGAGTTAAAGGACTTAGCGAAGAAAATATACACGGCTATGTACATTTATAAGAGTTTTGGTACCGAGTCCCAATCGATTGAATATTCAACGTCCAGTTTGCTTAAATTAATTTGCTCAGATAGAAAAATATATCTAGCCATTTGTTCCGATCAATACAGTTTTTAATATGAAACTTTCGTTGAATGCAAAAAAAGTATTATGTGCAATTTAGTTTCTTGATTTTCTTTCATATTTTATTGGGAAAGATAATAGCTTAAATTTACCACCATTGGATAACAGAATCAAAGAAAAATATATAAAAATTAAAACAAAGAAAAACCGACACTCAGGCTGTGCAAGACTGTACCACTTGCATACCAGCATTTAATGTACCAGTAGCAATACAGCCCAACAGTAAACTGCACCTCCAGTACCAGCAGCATCCAACACCGACTTGCTTTGTACCAGTAGTGAGCAAATCAAAAGGAATGAGCTGACGACTGGGCTGCATATCCATGTCAAGCATGAACTAAAACAGAAACTCAATTCTCATGTGCAGCGTAGCCAGGTGGAGTCAGGGATGAGCACTTGCCGACCCTGGCTCAAAACAATGTCAAGAATATACTTCTATTTTTGTGTTTTTTGAAAAAAATTATAAAATTTTTCTAAAACTTAAATAAAATATAAATTTTTTGCCTACCCCTGAAACTTTTCCTCCAAAATATACTTCTATTTCCATGTTTTTCTTCAGAAATATTATAAAAACATACTTAATATTCAAAATTAACAATGACAAAATTATATCTCACCAAAAAGTTTTGCCTCACACTCCTAGTTATCCTAGCTACGCCCCTATCCGGACCACCGGCTGACCACCATTGGATAAACGAAGAAAAGATGCTCTGTATTCTCTGCTGGAACCGGTTTTCATGGTGTAGATTTATGATCTATCTATTACTAAAGACTATCTACTATCTGTTACTATCATACTAAGATACACATATATGATGAAAACCTCTTAATGAAAAATCAGTTGATATTCTTCGACAACTGATTTTTTAGTAAGGTCCAGTGTCTTAAAGGAAAGAAATGTAAGATTGTGACTGAGTAATCGAAAAATTAAGCGTCTAATTAGGATATTTTCATGCAAATTTATATACCTACTAATTCGATTATGAGAAGATGTCTTGTTTCTGTACTGGGATCTCTAATGTCCTGTATCATTATGAAGTTATCATATTCTTTTGTTTTCCTTCTCTAATTAGTAAATATTGTGCAATTTACAGGAGCTATTACAGGTGCACACATAGCAATTGCCGTGTAAAGAAGCGAGTTGAGAGGTTGTCAGAGGATTGCCGCATGGTGATAACGACTTATGAGGGACGACACAACCACTCTCCAAGCGACGACACCAATTCCGACGAACACAACTGTATTAGTTCATTTTAAGGCGACTACACAAAGCTTTATCAGTTTATTTTGGTGCTGTATGTTTGCATGCTGTGTGATGCTGTAATTTACATCTATTTTTATTTTTTCATGTGTAACTTGTAACTGTGGCTGTCAGTATTTTCAAAAAAAAAAAAACTCTGCACGATTAGGAAAATTTTCATGCATGCAGTATTTGTATCTGCAATTCTGCACTATTCTGCACTATAAAAGAGTATTAGGAAGTTTTTCAGAACAGAGAACTCCAATCCAAACATGCGAAAAAAAGATATAATTCGGGGTGGAAACATGCGTAAGATATTAGGATGTGAACTGTATTTGTATGTAGAGACTTCATGTTCTATTGATATCTTAGAATTGGCTTTTATGATAAATCAGATGAGACTGAGGCTAATTAATAATACAGAATTGCATTCTCATTGTAGGAAAATCTAGATGCGTTTGTACTGATCTTTTAGTACAAGCAAGTCAAAATATTGTTACTTTCTGTCTTTGGTAACAATCTACTTTATTAATATATATTTTTATAACTGATGACAACTTTATTATCGGCTAGGTCATGCATGACATACCCGCTACTAAAAAAAGCGCAAGTGTAATCGATACAGAAACAGAAATGGTTTTGTATCTCAAAATGTACTGGTCTGCTACTGCTAGCTCTTTTGCTATGGATGCCTCGTTCAAGAAGGTATATATAGTTGTGCAAAAGATTTGTTTAATCACAGTCATGCATAACTTTGAAATATAACAGAGAAAATGTTCGGAGTTTAGAAAGGGCGGTTTAAAAATACACAATTCTATCAAGATACAAAATTATCCTTTTTTAGATAGAAGGGAGATTTCTCAACTAAATACTAATTTGCCAGATGAAGAGGTGAAGCCACATTGTGTAGGGGTATACAGCCGTTTATTTTTGGATTTCAAATAAATTTCTAATATTTAATATCACAATTTAAAATTTTAATTCAACAATACTTTCTCTAATTACTACATCTTACTCCATTGTGATTTGACTTTTAACATTTACTTACAAAAATCTGCTACTATTCACGAAAGAAAAATTACATTGCAATGTCATAGTTGCGGATACGGAAATAGCAATTTTTATGGACTTACCATCAATAATAGTCAGGTTTTTACTCTCGCCGATAGTGACCGATTCATGTGGTTTTTAAGTATCAACATTGGACACTATAAATATAATTTAAATACTGGATCATTTAAACACCCAACATTTATGTATAAACAACCAAGTATGCAAGTATATAAGAACAATTATACAATTCAAATACAAGCACCTTTGTACGTATAGTCATGTGTTCATGTTTAGTTTAACTTTATATATAGTGTATAGAGTAATGCTTCTGTGGACATAAGGACCTATTTGTAAAATGAACATATTTTTATTTTCAAAGTTCAAACAGTCGATCCGAACCGTTCATCTTGTTCTCCATATTAATATGTGCTTGGAGACCAAATTTTATATTTTTCTGAATTTTTTTACTATTTATTACGATGGGTACAAAAAATATCAAATTCAGACCATTGAATTTTGTACCCATCTTAATAAATAGTAAACAAATTCAGAAAAATGTAAAATTTGGTATCCAAGCACATATTAATATGGAGAACAAGATGAACGTTCGGATCGACTGTTTGAATTTTGAAAATAAAAATATGTTCATTTTACAAATAGGTCCTTATGTCCATAGAAGCATTTGCCGTATATATATAGTCATTTTTTTTACGATAACATGAATAATTAAGTATCCAACAATGTAGAATTGTAGATATATAAAATTAGCTATATATGTATGTATGTATAGTTGTATACCCGTCTGATATAAAAATATATATGCAATATTGATAGAGCGCTAGCTGCACGTAATGATTATACATCTAATATAATTCATATATAATGATTTAAAATATATGAGTAGAACTAGTGTGTTCATAAATTCACTCATCAAAAAAGGTAAATTTAATTAAAAATTCTATCAAATTAACTTCAAATGACGTCAAATTCAAAATATTAAAACTGATATATTTCATAAGTAATAAATTCATTTACAAAATTAATAAATAATTAAATATTCAAATTAATTTAATATAACTAAAAGAGGTAAAAAAAAAATTATAAGTTAATTTTGATACCTTTATTTTTCATAATTATTTGACCATTTGACTTTATACTAAATTTATTCAAAAACTTACCATTTTCATATATAAACATATTATTTCTGAAATAAATTGATTACAGCGAATCAAAATTATGAAGCGACTCTATAATATAACATAATATACTATAAAATTATATAATATAATACGAGTCTGGCTATGTTGCTTTTATAAGCATATGTTGGTTATGTTTACGGATCAAATTTAAAATTTTCATATTAGAAATGTCTGAGTTAAGTAGCGCGTTAAATTGGCTATATAATAAATTTGTAGAATTTTTACTATTTAAAAAAAAATTACTAACTTCTATGATTTTTGAAAGATGGTTCTTTGTGACATACTAATAATGCATCAATATACGCACAATTTTTAAATTTTTGACACCTTGATTTGATACTAAATCAATTCAAAATTTTAAAAATTTTATATGTAAATGAAACTTTCAAGAAAAAAATCAGTTTAAACGGTTTGAATTTATTTTTTAACTTTGAAAACAGATATATGTTTTACAAGTGTATGTCCTCATATCCGTAATATGTTTATACAAGTGACGTAGCGGGACTCATATAATACATACGTTATTTAAGCTGTTTCTCAAACATAACAGCATATTTATTTCCTCATATTATCACTTCATTTAACCGGCCCCATCACCTATATAGAATTCTTTTTATAAATCATAAATAGAAAAATCAAATTTAGGGATCCAATATGATTGATTCATTTTTTACAGAAATCATAAAAAACGAGTTGCCAATTCGTTTTGGATTTTTTTTCCCCCACAGAACGAGTTGGCAACTCGTTCTTGACCAAATTCACAGAATTGTGTGTGGCGAGCGCGTTGCCTCTCCGGAACGAGTTGGCAATTCATTCTTGTGAGGAAAAAAAATTGAGAACGAGTTGGAAACTCATTTTTTATGGTTTCTATAAATACCGAATCAATCATACTGAATCTTTAAAATTGATTTTTCTATTTATAGTTTATAAAAAAAATTCACCTATACATGTACCGAGACAAAACAGCAGCTAAAAAGGGTTAAATAAAGAAAGAAATAATAAAGTACAAACGGAGGATACTCATATTCTGACTCTCTGATGCCATGAAGGACAACGAGCAGCCTATTTGACCGCTTTCTATTCTATGCTATCTCTATGCATATAAACCCACAGAGAAACTAGGAATTAAACACACAAAAAGAAGTCTGAGCTCTCTATATCTTCCTCGCCTCTTAATAAATGGCCATTTATCGGTCGATTGATTTTGGGTTCTTGTTACAATCAAAGGTTTTCTACTCCTCCTCTGTTTCATCCCATGCAGCTTTCTTCCTCTTTCTCTCTATAGTTTGGCTTTCTAGAACATGCAAGGAGGAAAGGTCCAATAAGAAAGTAGAGAACTACAATTTCTTCTATTACAAACTGACCAATCTAAGCTCTCTTAGTCTTATATTGTTCTATCTTCTCTTCTCTGTTTTCAGTTATTTTCTAATTAATCCGGGTTTCGTAATTCAATTGGACTTGGTGCTCAGAACTATTTGTTGGTTTCTCTTTTTCTGCTACATGCAATTTGAATTTGGAAGATTGAGCGAAAAGTAATTTCCTGTTCTTGATGAAGCAACAGCTTCGATACAGCAACAGACAGCTCGATTCAAAAGACTTTGAGGCAGCATTCACATTTGATTGTGATAACTATTGCACATCACATCACCTCAGTGCTCGATAGTGATATGGTGGTCCTACACCAAGTTCCCTAAATGCATTAGGCAAGTGTAGTGTCATCCATACACCAGGTTCCCTTTCTCAACTTAACTTTTGGTCTGATTCTTGAAATAATGAGATTCTTCTCAAAACTATCTATCCTCACTTGTATGACATTTGTGCTAACAAAACTATTACTTTGTGAGAGGTGATATAGTCCCAAGGGGAGGCAGTTCAGTTTAGACGACAATTTGATGTCATTACATTGCAAGAATGGACATCCTTCTTGCATACTATTAGCTATTTGTCCTTTACCCATAATCAGGATAAAATTGCTTGAAAATGGGAGGCATCTGGTATATTCTATGTTAAGTCAGTATATGGGTTTCTAAATTTCCGAGGAGTGAGCTTTCCGCATCCAATGTTATGGTGGCATCTCCCTTTACCATCAAAAATCAAGACTTTCATGCGGTTGGTTGCTATAAATAGAATCATTACCAAACAAAACCTTAGAAAGAGAGGGTGGCAAGGGAACACCAAATGCCAATTTTGTGAGGAACTTGAAACCACCGATCATTTATTTTTAAAATGTCGGGTAGCTAAGCAACTGTGGTTTTGGATGGGTAAAAGCCAAGAACATTTTACTAGTTGGTCCACTATAAATGATATCATTCAATTTGCTCTATCTTTGCCCAAACAGAACCGAACTGCTTTCTTAGTGATGTTTAGTGCATTTTGTTGGACTGTGTGGAAGCTCCGGAATAATTTATGTTTCCACAAGACCACCAGTAAATCGTTTAAAACTATAGTCTTACTAATTGTTTCCTTAAGACCTTAACTACATATTGGACAGGGGTGATCAAAAGACAAGTTTGAGACATTGTGCTAACTGATTGGATGCCGGAAGATATTGATTCCATCCCTCTACAGATCTGGGACTCCAATGAAGAATGTGCAGATGACAACCTTCAGATGTTTGTTTATCGTAACCCTCCAGGAGATGGAGATGATCCTGCTGCCCCAGTGGTTTAGCTTTGGGTGATGTCCAGTACTCCAGTTAGGACTATCTTATATAATGTTATATAACTATTACTAGTATTTCTATCTTGTCTGGAACGTGATGTTTTGTGCTGGTAGCATTTTGTTTCCTTTTGGTTTGATGGATATATGAGTAGAACTAGGGTACTCCTAGGAGTACCAAGTCCTTTTGTACTCTTAACTCTAAAATCTATTGGATTAACTTCGAACGACGAATCCAAACTGTTAAAATCCTTCTACCTTACGAGTGATGCGTCTACATGTGAAAATTTTAAAGTTTCGGATTAATTTAGTATAAAGTCAAGTGGTCAAAAGGCTTCCAAAAAATGAATGCGTTAAAATTAATTTAGAAACCTTCTAATTTTGACTACTTTACTTTATACTAAATTAATTCGAAACTTTAAAATTTTCACATGTAGATGCATCACTCGTAAGGTAGAAGAAATTTAACGGTTTGAATTTGTCGTTCAAAGTTAATCCAATAAATTTTAGAGTTAAGAGTACAAAGAGGCTTGATACTCCTAGGAGTACACTAGTTCTACTCATATATATATATATATATATATATATGGTGCTCCTACTTGATAATAGTTAGTGTTCCCTCAATTACATTTTGGTTTTTTAGTTGGACCATTAATTATCTTTGGAAATAATGTTTATTTGAAAATGGATTAAGTTATCTTTCTAGCTGGTGGTTCTTGTTGAGAAATAACTTGTTGTGCAGTTTTGTTTCACATTGGTATATTTAGTTATTAACAAAGATGTTGTGCATTATCTTTTTGTTTGGATAATTTCTGTGAAATCTAAACAATAATGTTTTATTCTTTTTACTTCAAACAGGTGTTGCTGTGGAACACCATACCCCAGCAAAATTGTTGGATGACTTGACAAGTCATCGTTGTTTTCGCAGCTTGTGTTGGAATATACGATGAGATCAGTATAGTACATGTTATTAACCAATTAATCCTTAATGTAATTCTACTGCATGTGTTATTCCAGATGCAATGTACGTAACTGTGATAAAAATCTGGAATTACATGGTATCAAAGTACGTAGTTGAGCACTTCTAGTGCAAAATGAGTGTGAAGGATGAATTCAGGATTATAATGCCACCAAAATGTGCAAGGAAAATAAATTTAGTAGCTGTAGTTGTTAATTTGTCCATATATTAGATGCATGTAAAATCTCCGTTCAATTATTAATGTAATGATTTATAACTTCTCCTTAGTGTTGGTGTTTCTTTTCTTTTCCTTTTTTCTGTGACTGTTTTGAGTGCAAACCATGATAAAGAGATTATGTATAGTAAAAAATAATTATTAAAAAGATGAAGGTTGCTCCTTCAAATAATATATATTGAAGTAGATTTCTAAATTATATTTGTAATGTGACAGAGAGTGTACGTAGGTATATATTAATCTGAGGGTCAACCTTGGTGAATGTATTGTCTTTCCATGCCAGCATCATGTCACCAGCTGCACCCTCTGCTTGTAGGTTTATGTTGTACCGATTGTCTCTTTTAGTACCACTCTATCAATGTATGTCCAGTTTGTTTCTTGTAGGCAAGTGACATAATGGGATCGAATTATTCTTTTTTTTTTTCTAAAGGCATGGTAGAAGCTGAATTATTTTAACTTTATGCATTGAAAACATGGGGTACACTGATATATAGGGATTCACATCTGCTGCGATCCTAAAAGGATGAACAGTAATTCTAAAATTTCTACTTTTCCAAACCAACCGTCCAATAATTTATGTGCACATATCTCAAAACAACTGATTTTTCTTTGCACAAATCTCGAAAAAATTCAACAGTTAGATTTGAAAAGGCAAGAATTGTAGGGTATTGTTCATAGGTAAAGAATCGTAGCAGATTCGGATCCGATATAATAGTTGAGGTTACTAGTAAAATTAAATGATGCAGCACCTAGATTCTGTTAGGAACTCGCACAAGGACAAAGAGATATATAATTTCAAAAAAAAGTTGCTCAATTTCCATGCAAGGATCTATCAAAAGAAAGATTACCAAACCAAAATGAATATAAATTAAATCTAGTGATTTAAGTATACCTCTCTAGACTATCTAGAGTGCCGGAGAGAAGAGGTTGGTTGTTTCGTCATTCTCTTTTTTTGTTTGTGCTCAAAGTTTCCAAGAGAGAAGATATTGACGAGTATCCACTTAGGATTTGATTGAGAAAGGAAGAGAGTTCTTTAACAGGTACTTTCAAATCCTACTCCTCAAATCTAAGTATCTACCTTCTTCTTTCTTCTTCTTACTTAGAGGGTTTAGAGGTAGAGGTTCTCAACATATGAGAGGGTGCGGGGAAGGAATTCCAAAGGCCAAAATGAGAGGAGAGAGAAGTAAGGGTCTTTGGCCAGGGCGACTATCTTCTGTGGAGTTTTGCAGTGCGGAGCTGATCGAACGGCCCAGATTTACTCTTAGCCAGTAAGTGCTCGAGATGATGGAGGGGGCAGTATTAATTTTGCTTTGAGATTAGTGCCAAAATTTTATTTGATCCGTCCGATCAAAACGAACGAATCAGATTAAAAGAACCGTAGGTGCGGAGCTTCGCAGAGGATGTGATTCCCTTTGGCCAAGGAGAGGGGTTTATATAGCTCAAGGTTAGAGCTCTCTGTAATTTACAATGTCAAATTTACTATCTAATAAGTGGAGGAGGAGAATTTAATAATACCTAGGGAAGATTAATTGATCATTATGCATTATAAGTGGTCTACATGACTACATGGACTTTGTATCCCTCTTCCAAGAGGATCCTAGGCCGAATTTCACATGGGCTTTGGCCCATTTTCTCTCTTCCAATTTTACTCTTTCATTCAATTAATAGCCATAATTTAAGCATCTAAATAATTAGGTAAATTAATCAATTCATTTTCATGTGTTTGTTAAGAATTAAATTCATGTGTTAAACATGCATATAAATTTACTTAGATTTAAGATTTGTCATCTCATAACATTTATTCTAGAATAAGTTTTCTCCGATCAAATCTTTTTACATGTGATCCCATAGGATCCATATTATGTTGGTAATAGAATCAAAATCATTTTAATTCCATAAACAATAAGAGGTATCTAGCAACGATATAGATGATATATACCATACAATATCACAATTCATAAAACATAATTGTTTGTGTGAATTCTTTTGTCACATGATATCACAAATAAATTCAAGATAGAGATGAGTCATTCTTACAACTAATTCTCCTTGATTACAAAGAGACTCAGATATATTATCACTCAAACAACGAAAGTTAATTAATCTCAACAAACAAAATTGTTATCAACAAAAATAAAATGATAATATTTACGTATGATATTTTTTTTTTTACTTACAGGTTAATTAATAATCTCAAACATGCTATCTTCCTTGTCAAGAAAATATAAATTCTCAAGAAGAATAAATGGTGTGCAAAGCCAATTCTGTCTGTATCATGCAGTCAACATCAATTATCTTGTAAAATATTTTATTTTGATTTCAGAAACCTATCTCTAATTAAAAATAAATTCATAAACATTCAATTTTAGCGAAGGAGTAGGTCCGATGAACATCGGATCTATTTTTGGGTCGAATGAGCTCCAACATCGTCTGATCCGCATTAAGATATATTCGCACGGAAATTGAACACACACAGATCTTAATGCATATCAGACGGTAATTGAGCCATCAAACTAAATTAAGTAGATCCGATGGACATTGGGCCAACTCTGAATTCTCAATTTTATGCGTCATTTCAATAGAAAACAAGTAATTTCAAGACTCTTATAAATACAGAAACCATATAAAATATTTTTGTGTATCATCTAATCAATATTGAATAGCAACTTTGTTAAAATAAAATGTTAAAAACTAATTTGATGTTTTTTATATATAAAAAACCAGAACCGTTATCTCAATTAATTTATCTTCCCATTTTTCATTAAAGAACCAACAATTCAAAAGGTTGCATCACCAAAAACAAAAGAAGATTCATCAGTTGCTTCGATCAAGGAGGAAATTTTGGAACCGATGGAGATTCATAAATTAAAAAAAAAAAAAGTCCACGCAAATTTTTTTCTGTATTGTTCTTGGTCAATATGTTGTTGGGTGGGAGTAGGAATTCAAGTCAGGGTAAAATATCTGGAATTTTTTATCTATAGAAATTATTAAATTCAGTCTTACGGAAATAGAAAGAGTATTTTGTTTCCAACAAATATAGAAAGATAGAGTTCATTGAGTCCGATCCAAATATTATAGATCTGACTCAATGACAGATCCAATTTTGTTTTTAGTTTGGATCCGGATCGTCTCATTAGAGGAGAATCAAGCCCTGGTCCATAGATGATCTCAGAAAAGTATAATTTTTGAATCTGAATTATGCCGATCCATAATATTTGTATTATACTCAATAAATCTGATCTTTTTATATTTATTGAAAACGATGCACCATTTCTATTTTCATAGATCTGTATTTAATAATTTCTATAGATAATTTTTTTACAAAATATCTGATAGAATCAGGTTAAGTCTAAATCATTCCATGTAAATTTACACACATCTTAAAGTGTATCATTTATATTTAAATAGGTTCGAAATTCTTATTGTTCTAACTCTTTTTCATGCGCTACACACTCATGGAGTTTTAGGTACCGATCCAATTTTCATGGAATCGACTCTGCTGCTTTTTTATAACAAAAGCAGAGTTCTGCTTTTTTTATCCCAACCATTCAAAAAATTTTATTCGTGTATTTCGATAAAGAAACTTTTCCATGCACAAATCTCAACGAATTTAAATGGTTGGGATCGGAAAAGTAGGACTCTGCTTTTGTTATAAAAAAAATAGCAAAGTCGGATCCTGTCAAATGGGGCAAGCAGAAAGCCAGGAATTATTCATCTGTGTTGAGACTCATGCATGAAAAAAAATTCAATAGTTAGATTTGAAAAAATAGAATTCTGCTTACCAATTTGGCAAGCAACGGATTTGAATTCAATTTTCATATCCAAATCATTATGCAAATTATGCAACCTTGTAGTCTATGAATTTTTTTTATTTAAATTTTGAATTTATTGGCCTCTCATTCAGAAAACATTTTTTACATTAAAACAATGGTTGATTCTTAACGAGTCAATATTTTTGTACTTTCATTTCCATACTAGAGATGCAATTATGAATTAAGTTTCTTAACATTATGTTTTTATCATTTTCTAATATTAAAAAAAAATACAATAATTTGAATGTGTCGTACATCCGCACTTGAATGTCTAAATCTCTAGCACAACTTTTATATGTTACAATCTTTTGACCGATTCATGTCAAAAAAAAAAAAAAAAAGTGATCATGTTCAGGGGCGGAGCCACATGGTTCCGGGAGGCAGTCTCCTAAATTTTAAGTTTTAGTAGAGATCGGAAAAATTCGATTGATTTTGTTTCTCTTCTAAATTTTTTTTTGTCTCTTTCTGAATGTTTAATTTGTAATTCGGGTTAATGTGAAATTCTACAAATTAATGACTTTTAAAATTTGAAAATACACAAATTAATCTTAAGAATAATCTGTGCACATCTCACAATTTTAATTTTCACCTCATCATCTGATAAATCTAAAATAACAAAAAGTTCAATCAGCAAAACAATAATTTGAGATCATCTGATATACCTTTTTTAATTAACCAATCAATATTTAATAGCTGGATACATTTATCCTCAACTTTCAACATTACAAATTCTAAAAAAAAGAAAAAAAAAGACAGAACATGTATGCACGGTCGATTATTTTAGCATGTCAATTCGAATTATTTACTTTTTATTTTAGACTAAAAAAAATTTGCTAACCAGAAATGATTTGGATACAACTATTTATGGACCACTTTTATCGGTATCACTTTATCGGTACCAAGCAACTAAATTTCAGAAACATATATTAAAAAAATAATAATAGAACGACTTGTATGCAAATTTTATGCGTATTATCTAATTAATCTCAAACAATAAATTATAAAAACTTTTTCATCATAAAATATACACACTTATACAAGATATTAGAAGCGCGCATGAAAATGTTATTCATGCATTATTTAATCAGTATCAAACCATAATAATAATAAAAAAAATAAGCCAATAATATCTTACCAAAGTACTTCATAATTTAGCTAAAAGCTCTTTACTACCAAAAAAAAAAAAAATTCAAGAATTCTTTGCATGATTATGTTATTTGCATATGTATATTTTTCTTTTAGTTATATACTTTTAACATACAATTGATTATTGCTTATGAGCTAAACCTAGCAAAAAAAACCGAGGAGGAACATGAAGACTAGAGCACTAATTGAGGCCTAATTAGGAATTCAGATCCAGTGAAGTAACCCAAAGATTGGGTTTTAAATCGGGACCGTCCGATTCAAATTCGAGACAATCCATCCGGATCTGAGGTGCACGTATCTCAAGAACGAATTCGAATCCCAAGACAGTTCTGAGCGACGGATTCGAATCGGACGGTCTTAATCCAAAACCCAAAGATTGGGTTACATTAGGGGATCCGGACTCCCTAATTAGCCCATAGCACACTAGTCATTAAAAAAAAACTCCAACTTAAATAATCAATAAAAGAAATTTTCTGAAAGCGTTGCCCCCACCCCATACCTATTCTTCTCTCTACCACTATCTTTTGCGCTGTATTTATTATTATTTACAGGATAAATAAATTTGGTTAATGAAATAATTATCTTTCTTTGACCTTAGATTGTTACATATTCCAACTTAACCCTCCACATCTGACCTCGAAAATCTTTTCTTTTTGGGTTTTATTCCATCAACATCTCCCTTTCTTCCTTTTTCTATGCCTCGTGCTCTCTCCCTCTCTCTCTCTCAGAGAACAAAGAAGACCCAGAAATAAAAAAAGAGAACAAAATTCACTAGAAAATTAGCACAATAATCTTTCCTTTGAGATTTCTTTTTTTATTTTAGAAAAGTTGTTTCGTCGTTTTGTAGGAGATGACTTCTTGTACGCTCTTTGATATGGGGCGCTATCAGAATTCGTAGCTCCTTTTCCCTTTCAATTTACTCAATTTTTTTCTCACCCAAGTTTTTTCCCCCTTTCTTTTCTGATTTTTTTTCGCTTTTTGGCGATTAATTCATGGGAAAGCAAGGACCGTGTCGTCATTGTGGAGTTACAAGTGAGCTCCTCTTAATTTTCTCTTTTATAAACTTAATTGTTACAATTTTTGTCACTATTATTAAAAGAAATATCTGTTTCTTCTATTGTTTTCGTAATTTCCACCTACTTGATTTCGTCCAGAGGCAAATCTCATATTTGCTGTTCTGCCCCAATAAATCTTATACTGTATTGAAATGTGAAGAAACAATTTGACTTTGTATATTCCTCTTAACATATTGATAAATCACGCTGAAAAATTATGAGACTATATAATTATTCAATGTTTTTGTTAGAAATGTTACTCTCCAGTATTTTTGTTTTGTTCGATTCTAAATTGTATGAGTTGAGCTCAGTGTGAAAGTAAAATTTATGCTGGTACTACTTTAAACAAAAGGGATTCAGATTTTGGTTTGGAGAAACATTTGTGTAGTAGTCTTTGTAAAAACACAAGTGTATCCAGCTTTGTCAGACAATATTCTGTGCTTCTACTTCATAAATATTTGTAATCTTAATTTAGGAATGTTATCTATTAATACAATCTCAAAATTTTCTATTATGGGAAATTCTGGAATTAGATATTGACCTCAAATTTAGAGTTAGATACCTCTGTGTCTTACATAGTTCTCGAAATCGGTGTGTGTAACTAGTTTCATAATTCAGTCTGTGCATTTAGTTTATGCAGATTGAAATTCTTGTAAATCAGCTTAGTTGATTGGTACCAAATTCGGCTTATAACAAATCTCAAAATTCCCTTTACTTGTACAATGAACATCATTATTCAAAGTACATGTATATATTCAATTATCTAGATAAATATTACAAGCTATTGTTTCAAAGTATATATATTCAACCATCTACATAAAAAGTTACAATGAACATTATTATTGTAATGCTTTGTCTATATTGTACCTGATTACCGGCCCATAACATGGATTATGTGGCAACAGTTTACCTCAATTTATTATTTTCTATTATTTTGATTGCAGTACAGCAGTCTGAGGGTTAACTGAGGTATTGTACCATCCTGGTACAATTCTGTTGTATCCCGTACTATGACCTCCCCACCAGTAGATACCTGACCAGTTTTACTGTAATCCTTTGTAGCGCAATGTTATTTCAATTCTTCAAATTAATATGCTTCACTACTAAGACTGGTATGCACTGGTACAACAGGTACACCTCTCTGGCGAAATGGACCTCCTGAAAAACCTGTGCTGTGCAATGCATGTGGGTCTAGGTGGCGTACTAAAGGTTCTCTTGCAAATTACACTCCGTTGCATGTGCGAGAGATAATAGAATCAGAAGACATTCAGCCAGTCAAGCTGAGAAGTGTACCAGTACCGGTATCGAAAATAGCCCAGTCCAAGCACCAGAAGGAAGCCCATAGGGTTCCCAAGAAGAAGCCTAATCCAAAACCTAGATCATTAGTGGAAAGCAATGACTCGTTCTCGGGTCAGAATTTCAAACGAGCTAGTGAGGCAACTGACTGGAATAGTAATACCAGGTCGAGCTCTTATTCTGGGTCAGGTGTCTCGTATTCTGAAAGTTGTGCACAATATGATGCAAGCGACTTCACTGGTATGATTTTGGTAGTTTCTTTTATTGTATACCAAATTTGATCCTTTTTATGTTGTAACTTGTAAATGTTAAAATTTACAACATAAAAACGATGTGAAGAAATAGAGTTCCAATTCCTAGAAATTGGTTTGCCAATCACTTTTTGTTTGAATATTTTATAACCAGTTATTAGTGAGAGTTGCACTTTAAATGAGATTTTCTCTAAGTGCATATAATTTTTTTCAGTAAGAACCTTTCACAACTCTATGATCATTCACTTCTTCTTTTTTCCAGGTTCTTCACAATCTAACATGTGGGACCCACTGGTACCCTCAAAGAAGCGGACAGGTGTCCCCCGGCCAAAGTCGACCCGTGTTGAGCAGCTCACAAAGGATCTTTACACCATACTCCATGAGACACCTCTCTCCTCTCTCTCTGCCGCGTCAGAAGAAGACCTGGTTTACCCAGCCGAGACCTTGAACCCAATGGACTCGACTGACTCAATTGAGATTGGATCTGGCAGCATCTTGATTTTGAACTCAAACTCGAAATCACAATCGAAATCGAAATCAAAGTTAGTGGAGGAGGAATCAGAGGCAAGCTCTGTGCCAACTGATGTGAAGGGTCCATGTGTTACCCCTCCTAATAGGGGAGAGAGAAATGGAGCTGTCCGTTTGAGCTGTATGAGCCCTGACGAAAAGGGGAAAAGATCGGGGGCACCTTTTGTTGAGGTTAAACCAAAAACAAGGTATAGAACCAAAATTGCTGTGCTAGATTGTTCCATTAACTATTTTATATAAAATTCAATATTTAAATTCACTTGAATTGCATTTAGGTCAATCAGTTAAGTAAAGAACTCATGATAGGTAATTGTAAAGCTTGTCAATTATCATAATACACCCGTTAAAACCAACCTAAACTACCGAGTATTATTTGTACATGTACAAATTTTACTTGTGTAACGACAAAATTGGGTCGTTAAAAGTTGGAAAAACATATAGAACTGAAAGTTATTTACTGTTTGTAGGGATTCACTCCAAAGTGAAAAGCAATCTAGCGTCCGTGTTGCATGTGATCCATCACTGGCTTCACTTGATTTGAAGGTCGGTTCAAAGCACCACCTTCCTCCCCCTCATCTCTCCAGGGAAATGATCTTTTATGTGAATTTTGTTTTTGCAGGAGATTATAAATTTGGAATGTTTTTCAAAAAATTTATCTTATGATGAGCAACGGCAACTGCACACATATCTCTCTCCTGCTGATTCAATGCAATCTCCTACAGGGTAAGATTATATCATGCCTTTATTATTTTAAGCTCCTACAGGTAAGCTGAGAAGTGCACATGTTGATGTTATGCACTGTAGTGCATCAAACTTTATTTGGAAAAAAGAGCTCTTTATTATTTTCTTAAGATGTGAGAGTTAAACGTCTAATATTACCTCAATTTAACAGAAAAAGAAACCCAATAAGAAGTACATCTCTTGTTCTTGTTAAGCCATAAGCTTAGTACAACTTATCAACTTAAAATAAGTTTTTCTAAATTTTTCTCCATGGTTTTTTTGTTTTAACTTTCATATTTTCTCTCATCTAATGAAATGCAGTTTAAGGAGCTTGTTTAGTTCTTCACAATTCATAGAGGCTTTAAATCGATTTCAAAAGCTTGTCAAAGAGGGGCTTTTCAATTTCAGCCTTTCAGGGGTAAATTTGGAGGACTGGAAGTCTCTCAGGAGGCTTTTATTAAACAACTCTGTGAAATCTGAATGGGCCCACTCTTATGAGCAGATTAAGGTATTGAATTTTCTTTTTTTCTTGTTGATTCGTCTTACCAATTTAGTTATTCATTATTTATTTCCGTTTTTTTATTAGGAAAAGGAACAAAAGAATGGAAGAAGTTTAGGAAAAATGCTGGCAAATGGGTCCAGTTCAAGCATGGCATCCCTCAAGAGGCCACGTAATCTAATAAATTACGACAGTTCAGGTTCAAAACCCCCCCCCTCCCAAAAGAAAAAAAAATGAAAAGGATTGCTATGCTACCATATGGTTTCCATCTAATATAACAAAATAGTGATACTTAATTTCTGTATGAACTTCAGGAGCTAGTGGTGGTATAATGCGCAGCCCAAAATGGATCCCATATCCCTTGCCAGACACTAATGCTGGTACAAATGGTTTGCTCCAACCAAATCTGAGTGTTGTTGGTAAAGAGCACTGTGGTCTTTTTTCATCCCCACCTGACATGAAAGCAATCGATTCACCAATAAAATGCAGTGATGATTTTTCAAATGAAGACTTGCTCCTTGACATACCATGCAACTCATCTTTCCCTGAAGCGGAGTTGCTTAAAGTAATACCTAATGAGGAAAGTCAGTCCAGTTGCGGGATTTCTAGTTACAGTAACAAGCAGCAAATGCTGAAGTTGTAGGTAATTTGATCTTTTTATGATAATATCGACTTAATTTAGTTGTTGGCGGGTGGTTTTAAACCTGCTTCTTTTCAACCCATCTTTTTAGATCAATTTGGTCGAGTAATTTGGTATTTGTCGACTTAATTTCTTGATAAGAGATGAGAGTACGAGATTAACTCAGGTTTTGAACTGGCTTGTGCTGGTTATTTTAATGATATGTATAGGATGGTAAGATAAATGAGCGGAGATGGAGTTAGCTTGTGTTTTGCTTTTGAACGTGTTGGGGTAAAAAAAAAAAAAGTCGGAAAAAAAGAAGGTACATTTTACTTTGTTTTGAAAGAACTAGTGTAAATTTTGGTTGGAGATAGCATGCTTTCTTTTATTTGGACAACCTGTGTGCTCAGACTGTGGTACAATAAATCACCTCTTACCATGGACACCATCTAATTTTTTCACACATATATGTTCATTTTTTACTCATGTTTTCAGATAGTTAAAAAAAACACCTAAAAAAAATCTTTTGTAAAGGACGATAGTTTATATTGAACCCACTCTAATGTATGCGTTCAAATTTAACTTCAAATGCATGTTTTCACTATTAAATTTTAACCCATAAATGTAGTTGTGTGTGATTTCTGAACGCATGCATATATTTAGAAAAGGATCCGACTAATTGTCTCCAAACTTCATTCTCCGGTTTTTTCTCAAACCTAGTTGCCACTTTACAAAGTAGATGTAAACTTCTTAAAATTTTGCAAACTTCAATAAAAAAAATACTGTAAATCGTTGCCACTTTACAAAGTAGATGTAAACTTCTTAAAATTTTGTAAACCTCAATAAAAAGAAATACTGTAAATCGTTGCACAAGATGTTATGAAAAATAGCGTGTTTTCATTGCCATGTAGTAACTGCTTTGACAAAAATTACTTGGACCACATGTAGAATTTTAATTGGGACTACTGAGACAATTTCTAAAAGTTTTCTAGCGACTTTTTAAAATTAACAATTAGTCCGGGATCACTTTGAACGATGTAAACCATCTCTTTGAATCCGGTAAACCAAAACTGTGCAAATTTATTTTTAATATTGTAAACTTGATTTTTTTTTTCAATTTTTTTTTAATATGTGTCTAGATGGTACTTCCAATTGTTTTAGATACTGTGTACCTTATTACATAACTCTGTAAATTGAAATTTTGAATATTACAAACCTAAATTGTAAATTGTGAATTTTATCTTTTTTTATGTACTTTATCTAAAAACTGCAATTTTAAATTTTGAATATTGTAAACCTTATAGCATAACACTGTAAATTGAATACTATAAACATAAAATGTGAATTGTGAATTTTATCTTTTTTGTTGTCTTGCATTTAAAAACTACAATTTTATATTTTGAATACTATAAAACCTATCACATAACACTATAAATTGAAGCTTTGAATTTTGCAAACCTAACAAAATAAATGCAAATCAAAAGCAAATAAAATATAACAACATAAACAAAATAAAATGCAAAACAAAAACATAAATATTTTTCATCAAACATAACACAAATCTAAACAAATATAATAAAATCTGACATAACACTACTTATCATTGTTTGTGACCAACCATAAAAAAACATATTGTTCAACTAAACTATTTGTCACCAACCATCAATACATATTGCAAAAATTATGCGATATAGTGAGTCATCATCTTGCTTTGGGCATCTCTCAATTTTCAGAACAAGTGAACTCTAGGTTGGATCAGCTGAAATAAAAATTCAATATCAAACATTAATAAAAAATTTAGTTTCTAAATTCTATAGTCCTAATGCATGAATCATGTAAACCTAAGTAAAGCATCATGTAAACTTAATGCAAGAATCTTGTAAAAATAATAATGATTTTAAGTGTTCAAAACTTCAAATCCTAGATTAACAGCTAAAAAATCCCTTAGACATAATTCATGAATCTTGTAAACCAAAGTAAAGAATCTTCTATAAAGTAAAACTATCATATCTCCAACTAATAAAATTTTAAAATAATAGCTAAAAGATAAAGTAGATCAACAAGTAAATACGTCATATAAAATCTGTTAACCTACCATATCCATTCTGTAAAACTAATTTTTAAATCCTATACACCTGAATTTGAAATTTTGTAAATATTGAATACAAGGCATACAAAATAAACAAGATCAAAGTAAAAGAACGGGAGGCTATGCCATTAGAACAGTAGATTCTAGAACTTGACACATCAACAAAAGAAGATGAGACTGTGAACTTAATTAGACCACTGAATGCGACCAGTACTCTGAATTACGGTACTTGCCCGTCCTAATCATATAATCAATTCTTTTTAGATTTATACGTACTTCAATTATTCTATCATATCTAGTGAACATTAATTAGACTGATCTAATTAGACATAAGTCTAAAGTTAGACTGGTCTAACCCGACCTCTAAACTAAACTATCTTCCTAAATATCTTAATTTTGTGTTGCGGTAAGAACTTACTCACTATTTACAAATTTTGAATAATTTAATTCGACCTAAAAGAGTTCAAATACCCCATTGATTTTAGGAAGCTGATATTAGTACCCGCGCTACAGTATCCGCACTGTACCCACACCATAACTTCCATAACTGCCATAACAACTTGGGAGACCGCAAAAACTCCAAGACTAAATTTTTTCCAAAGTATTAATATCTATACACGGAAGTATTTATACCTATGCATGGAAGTATTTATATCTATAAAATAAACAACTTTTACGTAAATAATTATTTCTCCATCTAAATTTCTCAAAAGTACCCACACCATAAATGCATGGTGGGAACCACTCAAACTATATAGAGGACCATACACATTTTTAGATGTGGGTTTTTTTTTCTCTGTTCATTTTTATCCATATTTCTGACGATCTATGAGAAATTTTGCAAATCTAAAACCACTAACGTCTTCTACGCAATTTTCTCTTTCAAATGAGATCCATGATGACGTATTTTCAAGCTCGTCGTCATACAAGTATTTATACCTACACTTACAGTATTTTTTATATATGACACCAGATGATATCTGAAAGTATTAATATCAAGTATTCCAAGTATTTATACCTATGTATTGTAGTATTTATACCTATGTGGTCAACTATTTTTGTTAAATAAATGTTGCAAGTGCTTTTTACATATGAATATATTACACTAGATAATATCTTAAATTATTAATATCAAGTAATACAATGATTTATATCTATGTGGTCAACTATGTTTGTTAGAAGAAAGTTGATGCGGGGACGATTGGGAAAGGTTGATGCAGGGATGCGGGGTCTCCACTACTTCATTTGAGGAAGGTTGATGCGGAGACCATTGGAGACTAAAAAAGAGAGTGATCATATCAAGTGACGCACACAAGTATTAATATCTTATTTTATAAGTATCAATTTTTTATCTTGCAAGTATTTATATTTATAAAGGCTGATGCTGGACTAGTGTGGAGACTAAAAATGGGGGATCATAACACATCATACATTTAATGTACATTGTGGGTACAATGTGGGTACTGTAGCGCGGGGATGAAAATAATTATTCTTGATTTTATGCTCTAATCATATCCCACAACTTTATATTCGATTTCAAAGTCCAAACAGATTATCCGAATATTAAAATGTGGTTGGAGACCATTTTTTTTTTTTTTTGCAATTTTGTTACTATTTTTAAAGTAGATACAAAATCATTGTTTTTCAAACAATTTTGAACCATCTAAAAATAGTAATTTAGTACCTACCTTACAAAATAGTAAAATATTTTCAAAAAATATAAAATTTAATCTCTAAGTACATTTTAATGTGAATTTCATGTTGGACAGTTCCTTTGAACTTTAAAATAAAAAATAAAAATTATGATTAAGATATAAAAACAATAAGACATTTGAGCCCTCATATAAATAATCTTGGTAATGTCTCATTGATTTTTGTCCTCTGTCGAACATTGGCTTAATAGTTAGTTAATTCTGTTAGACTTATTCGTTGGGCCGTTGGGCCTATAGGCACCCTCTTTCATAATATGAAATGGAGAGGATAGCTAATCGGGCCGTTCTACCCCTCCGCACAAACGATATCCTTCCATCGTCGCTCACCATAAACCCCTGCTGCTCTCTTTATAGAGAGAAAAAACAAAAAAAGAATAATGCTTCTCCGATCGCCTCTCTCTTCTTCCCTTCCATTTTTCTCCTCCCGCTCTACGAGATCACCGGCGTCGTGCCTCTCTCCCCTTCTCCGCCACTCCATTTCAAGAGCAAAGGAAGAAAAGAGAGAATGCGTCGTGATAGTGTCGGGGAGTATATCACAAGTGCACAACTACGGGGCAATGGATTTTGAGAATAAACGAAATCTCCATTGGAGCTCGCTCTATCGCCGGATCCTATCTGCTGGAAGGGAAGGCAAGACTGCTTCCGGTGTACTTGAATCGTGGGACGCACTGGAGAAGAGGCTGGTTAAGTGGGAGCTCTGTCGGGTCGCCAAAGAACTGAGGAAGTTTGGCCATATCAAATCAGCCCTTGAGGTAATAAATTCCCTGTGCGTATTTTAATCATTCTTTTCATTTAGTATTGGATGGTCGCATGGTCAATCAAGACCCAGTTAAAACATGGAGCTCTTAGCTGTTCGATTGAACTTCTTTATAACCAAATCAATTTAACTGCCCATGTTGAAACCAGGCTTAATTAAGCTTCACTGTACCTTGATGTAATGGTAAATCAGCTTAACTTGAGTTAATCCCAGTTAGGTTTCCATTTTTTTTTTGAGAGAAACTCGTAGGGTTAGGTTTTCAGTTACAGTCAATTGGGGTACCAGTGCCAGTGACAAGTAGCTAGAAAAAGGAATTTAGTGGAATGATGGCAACTAAAAGAGATTGTTCAAAGACCAGTATTGGTAACAGTACCATCCCTTGGTACATGCTGGTACGCTCCTGACCAAAGCAGCGTAAATACGAGTTTTGAAGTTTTGACTGACGGGTGTCTTTTTCAGGTTTACGAGTGGATGGTGGCACAAGGGGGGCGCCGCTTCACCATTAATTCCGCTGACATGGCTGTCCAGCTGGACCTAATAGGCAAGGTGCGGGGATCCGAAATTGCCGAACAATATTTCTCGAACCTATCGGAATCCTTCAAAGACAAGCGCACCTACTGCTCTCTTTTAAACATATATGCGCAACACAAGTTAAAGGAAAAGGCTGAGGCCACATTTGATTTTGTACGTGAAAATGGGTACGTAACTGACGCATTACCATATAATGTCATGATGACACTGTACCTTGATATTCACGAGCATGCTAATGTCATGAAACTCATACAAGAAATGAGAGAAAGGGACATAAAATTAGATACTTATAGCTATAATATATGGATTTCCAATTCTGCTGCCATGCGGGATTTGGATCAAATGGTGAGTGTACTTCAAGTCATGGAATCAGATAATGTAAATGCAACCTGGTCCACTTACACTACACTTGCTAGTAAGTATATCAAATTTAGTCTATTGGACAAGGCCGAAATTTGTATGAGGGAGGCAGAGAAGAGGATTACAGGTCGCGACCGTAGTGCATTTCTGTTCTTTATTCCTCTTTATGCGAACATTGGTAAGAGAGAGGATATTTACCGGATATGGAGGTGGTATAAATCTAGCTTTAGTTCACCCCTAAACAATGGGTACAAAACCATGCTACAAGCACTTTTAAATGTAGATGATGTGGCAGGGGCAGAATCACTATATGAAGAGTGGATTAGAAATGGAGGTAGCTTGGACCCGAGAGTTTGCCAAGTGTTAATGAGTTGGTATTGCCGTAACGGGTTGTCTGATAAGGCAAGGGAAACCCTAGACCGGCTGGTACAACAAGGAGGGAAGCCAAACCAAGTTACGTGGATAATACTTGGTGAAGGTTTTTTGAAGGAAAATAGATTGAGTGAGGCCATGAATTGTTTAGAGAAGGCAATCTCATGTTCTATGGTTATAGCTGGAGATAAAAAATGGTGGCCAAAGCCGAAATTTGTTGAGAATTTGTTGGAATTGTGTAAGCAGAAAGAGCAAAGTGAGTGTTTTGATCAGGTGGTTGCGATTTTGAAAAGGGAAGGTTTGGATGAGATTGAGCCATATCAGGATTTCATACGGCAATATAGTTTAGTGGGTAGTGATTGATGTTAGACACTTTTATTCCCATATTGACGTTAGTTATTATCGTCACTATTCTCCTCATTTCTTTAATTTTGGTAGTTTTTTATGTTGATTTAAAGATGGTTGGTCAATCATCTCTTATCTGATACGCAACTTTTAAATCATGCTAGTAAATTCATAATTTCATGGTAGTCTCTAATTGTCATTTTATCTTGCCTTAAAAATTTTAGTAACTTCATGGTAGTTTCTTATTTAGGAACTAGCAAGATTGACACTCTACGTGTTTTACACCAAGAAGTGTATAATGTGGTTTCTTTAGCAATTTCAAATTTTAATACATGTTTGCTACTTTGTAACTGTACCTGGGATTGTTCATTTGGCACTCTGCATGGTTGAACTGTTTGCTGTTTGTTTTCAAACCAAAAATTTCTAAATGACACTATCCTTCTACACCTAGTCAGTAATTTGCTCTCTCAAGAAATTTCTATCAGCTTGTTTTGGCACGAGGCTATAGTACTATGCATAGTGCAGATTGGTCTGTACTATGGATCAATGTTTTCTTTTTTAAAGTTCAAATAGTTGATTTGATCAGTTCAACATAATTACTATATAAAAATGCACTTGAAGACTAAATTTTACATTTTTAATAAACTTTTTACTAAGGTAGATAGAAAATTACTACTTTTGAATCTTTAGATTTTGAATATTTAGATCAAGTGATTATCTACCAATCTTAAAAATAAAATAAAACTAAAAAAATTGTAAAATTTGATGGCAAATAAATTTTCATATGGAGATCATGTTCAACGTTTGAATTGATTGTTTAGATTTTAAAATTTGAGATAACAATATGCGCTATGCATAGTAACGTAGCCTCACTCCTTTTGTGGAGAATGCACAGACAAACCATTTTGCCAGTAACAGAGCAGTCTCTGCGTGCATAATATTATTTATTTACATAGAAACTCCTAGAAAACTATAAGCTAATATTGTCTTTAATCTCTCTCACTTGTTCATATGCATGCCCGGGCACACATTCTCTTCAAAAGAGATTTGCCTCTTAGCCATGACCTTCATTCTGGGCAGGTGTCGCCTCGCCTTTCCTGTTTTGTGGGTGCCACCAACCTTTGCCTCTTCCAAATGGGGTACCAAAGCCTCCAAACCAACCACCTCCACCGCCATTAGTAGAACCACCACCTCCACCGCTTGAACCACCAAAACCACTGTCGCCCGTGCTGCTGACGTATCCACCACCAAAACCAGATATACTATGACCGCCACTTCCGCCACCTCCACCTCCACCTTCACCACTTGAACCACCATTGCCAGTACTGCTGCCGTATCCACCCCCAAAACCAAATGCTCTATGACCGCCACTTCCGCCACCTCCACCTCCACCTCCACCTCCACCCCCACCACCACCTCCACCTCCATGCCCAGATGATGAACCCGATCCGCCTCCATATCCAAAACCACTCCCTGGACCTGCTCCCCAGCCCCAATTATAAGCCCAACTTCCATCAGGACCAGAGCCATGACCCGATCCACTATCTCCGGTCCACCCAGCACCGTGAGGAGGTGGTATCACTGGATCTGGGTTGGATGGTGCTTCCATATCTTCAGCAAAAGCAAAAGTTAACAGTACAATTGCGGTAGGCAGTGTGTATAGAATGTTCATTGGCATTTCTCTTGTTTGATTTTGTGTAGTTTAGTATATGCTTAGACCATACGCTATTTATAGGATAAAGGAGTCATGGGTTTCAGTTGGAAAAGTAAATTGGTTAGCAGATAAAGAGTCACAGAGGGGTTCAGCCATTCAGGTCCTCTAGAATAAAATTCAGATCTAGTGCAATGCATGATCGGGTAGAATGAGATCTAAGTCGGCAATTCAATTTGGCACGAATCTTAAAATGGACCCCCTATATTCTAAATAGCCAATAGTAGAGGTGTCAACAAGCTGACTCGTCACGAGTTGGGTCCAACTTGAACTCATCGCGAGCTGACTCATTTGAGTCAAGAGTGAGATAACTTTAGAAGTCCGAGCTGAAATCTCAGCTTGAAATCGTCACGAGTTGGACCGAGTTGGCTTGTTGAGTCTGGCTGAATCTTATTTTAAGAAGAAAATAAATTCTACAGTTTTTTTAGAGTGAGCTAGACAGTATAAAATGCACACAAATTGATGCTAGTCGAGCTAGCTCGCGAGCAAGTTAAGCTCCAACTTGAACTCGTTAATTATATACGAACTGGCTCGTTAACATCTCGGTCTAATAACGAGCAAGCCGTTGACAAGCAAATCAAATGCAAGTTACGATTAAGCCACGAGCTACGAGCTTTTTTTTCAATTGGCTATCGTGTAGATTTTGTCTTGACCAGAACTATTTTACTTCAGGTACTTGAGTGGACATGGATTCCTTTAGAATAACAGAAGATAAAATAAAGTTCGGCCAGTATAATATCGGTTTTATATAACACTAACTTCAATATTTATTAGATAGATTTAGCGACTAATCCAAATCTTTCAAACCAATTTAATTTATGAGTGATGTGTTTACATGAAAAAAAAATTATTTGTTTCTAATTATTTTAGTATCAAGTCAAGCAGTCAAAAATGTTAAAAAATGAATACATTAAAATTAACTTAAAAACTCTCACATTTGATTGCTTGACTTGATACTAATTAAATTCAAAAAAAATATAAATTTTACATATAAACGCATAATTAATGAAGTAGATTGATTTGAACGGTTTAGATTCGTCTTTTGTAGTCGATTCAAAAAAAAAATTGAAATTGGTGGTATATATAGATTGAAATGACACTGATGTCATACTATCCAGACTCGATAAATACATGTAAGTTTCTTTAACAGATTTAAAGGAGAAAAAAAAATTCTTTCTTCCAAATTTTCAGCAAAATAACATTACTGGTCTCATAAACTTCATTATTAGTAAAATGGCAGAAGAGAAGATTAAAGGGGGCAGAAGGAGAAAATGGGGAGAGGGTGGTGTCCGATGCCCATCGGACCAGAGTCTGTTCGATGGGTGGTTTCTACCGTCTGATTCACTTCAAGATCTGTGCGCATTACTTTAATATCCGTGTTGTTTGCTTTAATATACGTACGCACAGATCTTGAAGTAGATCGGACAGTAGAAATCACCCATCTAACACTGTTCTGGTCCAATGGGCATCGGACACCCTCCTCTCCCGAGAAAATGAGGTTTGTGGAACCACGGGAATATTTTGTTAGAAAATTTGAAAGGAAGGACATCTATTTCAACTTTGAAAAGAAGTACCATTTTGTCAAATTTTATACGATTTCTACGGTTAAGAATAAGATCTACTCACTTTGTTCATATTGGAAATTCCTCACTATATAAATATGAAGCTAACAGATTCGTGCATGGAACCCAATTGTTTTATCATATTATTAAACAGTTTAGATCTGACTTGACAGAATCAAACCTCTTACGAGATTATTCGCCAATAAAGAATTAAGTCTTCTTAAGACTTAATCTGTTTTTTTTTTTAGTTTGCTTAGCTATTTAATTATGCCGAACAATTTCTTAGTACGGATTTAGAGCATCTTTTTTTTTTCCAAATTTTAATTCTCAGCCCGAGCCTTATGGCACATTTACCAATTCATTTAACTTTCTTAGTTTTCATTCACTGATTAAGATAACCGAACATTAATTCGTTAGCACTCTTTAAATTCTTAATCTTATATTGCCGAACAGCTCCAATCTGATCAGAAGTCATGTATGAAAAGGGCTACGCTCTTTAAACTCTTAATTCTATAGTGCTGAACAGCTCCAATCTAATCAGAAGTCATGTATGAAAAGGGCTACCCGTGAAGGAGACTAGCACAAAAAGATTGTAGGGTGTGTTTTCTTTTTTGCAAGGGAAGAATAGGATGTGAGAGACTTCCACCACCGGCCCAATCTGTGGTGATAATTACTGACACCTTTCTTTGTTTAATTTTATGGTTGTTTTGTGTTTTTGTAGCTTTGCTACTAGGGGTGAAAACGGAGCGGATACGCAGCGGAATCATATTCATATTTTTTTTTTCCCATCTTTTACCTACGGATACGGAACATATCTGAATATGAATACAAATACAGATACGAATTGGATATTTATTAAAATATATTAAAGTTCATAATATTTTTCTAATTATAATGATGAATTAAAATATATGGTATATATCTACTATTCGGATACGGATAATTAAAATATAAAACTATATTAGTATTCTTATCCATACAGATATTTGAATATTAGATATCTATATCTAATTTTTCGAATACGAATCGGATATTATCCATACTGTTTCCACCCCTATTTGGTGCTCAACTTTGGTATATTGAACCCCATATAAAACTAACTTTGGTTATTGTACTAAAATCAAGCATTCCGGTTTCCCTGATATTTTTTTTTTACTGACAAATATTGACATTTGACAATATCAACAGTGCCTTCTTCTTTTTTTCCCTTTTTCTTTAATTTCATTTTAATTTGATTATGTACCATTTATGTTCCAGTAGTTATCATACTGATACTGAGATCTGAATTAATGAATTTGATGTATAGACCAGTGTTGTAAAAAAACATTCTTTTAAGCCGGTTAATCGGCCGATTAGTCGTTGACGGTGACCAAACCGTCAAGAATTTTCCCGATAATCGGCCGATTGTTTCTGATTTTAGAATTATTCCCGAATACCATATCCGTCTGACGACCGGATACCGTTATTTACAACACTGATAAAGACATCGTTAAGCAATGAAAAAAATCTTCGAATCTTATCCAAAGGTAAACAAGATATTTTCTCTATTCTATCCTTTTTGAGTTTTGACAATTGCACCTGCACTAGGTGATGTCGCCATGTCGGTACCTCATTCATTAAATTATCTTCAGATTTCAATAAAATTGCTAAAGGTGAACACAATGCAATGATAACTTTTTATCGCATGAGTGTGTTGTGTGAGTGCTTACGGACTTAAACCAAATCAAATGAAAAGAAATTGAAATGCCAACTAAAGGCCAAATGCATAACCCGTAAATGGTAAATTTGTGGTTCAAACCAATTACCTTAAAAAGAAAAATAAAAAAACACCAACAAGTCTTAAAGTTAAATGGACTAATCAAGCAATCTGGATTAGCAATCTGGATTAGCATCTTAACAAATAAGATTTTAGCATAGCAGTTTTGGCTTCATGCAGCACACAAATCAAGCAATCTGGATTAGCATCTTAACAAATAAGATTTTAGCATAGCAGTTTTGGCTTCATGCAGCACACAAATCATATGCAAAGTTGTTTCAATACTATAGAATTGTGCGTAGAATGAAATCAAAATTGTTCTGGTATATATAATCTTTACCCCCGTAATGTTGAGTTTTTATAGTAAGAGCTGGAGTTGTATGCAAGAGATTCGATTATCTATTTATTAGTTGTTGTGTTTATAACGAATGTTTAGTCTGAATAAGGAGTGGGCCTACTATACAAGAATAGAGATTAATTGGCTTCTATTTTTTTTAAAAAAAACTAATACTAAAAATATACTTCTCTTATATAAAATATAATAAAATGCTAGAGATACAAAAAATTGACTCCTATATTTTTTGTAAAATTTTATACTATTGATCTCATTCTTTGAAAAAAAAAAAAAAAATTGTGTAAATTTGACAGATTTCTAATATTTTAGAAAAAAAAATCAAAATTTCACATGTAACACTTCTTATTTTATATTATTTTTTTCTCACTCGCCATTCTTATTAAAAAAATATATAACCCCAATTCCATGAATTCTTGTGTCCGGCTCTCGTCTGAATAGTATTAAATAGTAAGTTTCAGGTAGCATGTATACAGGTGAAATAAAAAGAAAAAATCACTATAATGTCATTCTTTTGTTGTCTCGTGAACAATCTCTACGCAGAAAAACTTATTACTGGCACATTGCATTTTGTATCTGTGGTGTCCACTTTTTATTCTATTTTCTAAAATAAATAAAAAAGTAAAAATACAACAGAATTATTTTAGCTTCATGCAACGTACTAATTATGTACTTTTTTTTAGTTGTATATATTAATTGTGCATTGCGTGTTGATCATTTATTTTTACATTGTTATTTTGCTCGAATAATTTAGAATTTGATTGCTGAGTATAATAAATTTGATTTCAATATTAGCACTATGGAGGAGCTTTGGTTTATTGATACCTTGATACAGTTAAAAGATAGGTTATTACTAGATCTAGTAAGGAGAGCAGTTTTGTTGACTTTATGATTGACAAGAAATAAATTGTGTTTTCAGGAGATTAGAGCTAAATCTAGAGCAGTAGGAGCACAAATTATTTCTCTTGCAAAATTTTGGGTGACTTATAAAGATTGTGGATCTATTCTTAAATTATCGTTAGTACTTTCAACTAATGTGTTGCATATTCATATTTTTTTTTGTTATGATTTGATTGAACAAGAGGAGTCAATGGTTGGGACAACTCAAGAGCACAGTCCCTTTGCTTACAAATGGGTCCAGCCTTAGAGAGGATTGAGAAATCAGGGGCGGGACTAGAAAATTTTAATAGGGGTGTGACGAGTGGGATTTGAACCCAATGCTTCTCAATCACAAAATATAACTTTAACCACCAGGTTACAACTAAATATTTATCTTGTATTGAGGGTGGCTAGACTATATAAAAAAATTAAAAAAGATAAAATTCAATTAAATTGCTATACGTATAATTAAAATTTTGAAATCACAGGAATTGCTTAGCCACATTTGACTAAGTCATAGATCTGCCCCTGGAAATATGTGACCATCATGTTTTTGTTTGATGAATTGTTAGTGATTATATATTTAGGTGTTTATGGTTGCTTTAGTTGATTTGTTTGTAAAACTTTACCATGTTTTCCTTTATAGTCGGTTGTTTTTGTAATAAACACTAAGGACATGTACCAGTTGTTTGGTACTAAACTCTTATTCTATAGTCTCTTTAATAAAAATCGGTGGGAGTAGTTCCACTTTTATCAAAAAAAAATTGTGCATTGTGTGTAGTCAACTATGTTAATATATTATTTATTTTTTTCATGAATTAGTTTCTGGTGGCCGACTACCACTGTATGCATCAAATAAAGGAAAATTTTACTTTATTTTAACATCCATGAGCAATAAGGGACCCACCAATGCACGGGTAAGAATTAATTATGGGCAAATTGAGATAAAAGGAGACAGAATTAAGTGGCGAGATTAATTAATATTAATGATCGAGCTGGTTGGCTGTTGGATTGGAGATAATTAATAAAAATTCTGGAGTGATTTTGTGTAATATGTTATCTCCAAAAATAAAACGGAAAGCAATTCCATGATTGCGACTTACGATCACGGGTGAAGGCATCCTGTTGACAAGCTTTTTTTTATTTTTAGATATGTAAAAATTGAATTATTGGAAAAAAAAATTAATTACTTTTTTTCATCAAATGGATGAAACCGAACCACTAATTCGGTTCTTTTGGAATATTTATAGGAACCAAATCAATAGGGATCAAACCATTTATTCGATAGAGACTGTCAAAATTGTACACTCCCATCTAAATTCGCACAAATTAAGAGAATAAATAGTTTAGTCTTTTAATTTTTTAAAGTGTATGGTAGTTGGTTTGCAAATTGTGAAAATAAAAGAGAATAAATCATTGAGTCGGTCTCTTCTATGTTTTGAAAAAAAAAATCTATCTCTTTTAAAATAATTTATTTTCTATATTTCTAAACATAAGTTTTGGGTGAAGGCACTCTCTCGAATCGCACACAGATACAATGTGCTCCTTTTTGACGTGTGCTTTATAAAGTCTATATCCATGTGAGATACAGATAGCCAATCTCACACCCATAAAAGTTTCTTTAAATACTCAAAAACTTTGTGCAGTCGGTGTGCTAGTGCTTTTAATTTGATTTATAAAATGGGCTCAAAAACGGACTTCCCGTTCCAAACAATTAAGTTGATTGAAATGAGGTGTTTGGTGCCATGTTTTTAGGGGTGAAAACGGAGCGGATAAAACCATATCTATGTTTTTTTTTTTTTCGGTTACGGATACTGATACAGATCCGAATTAGATCGGACATTTATTAAAATAATATAAAAAACATTAAAATTCGTAATATATATTTAATTATGATGGTGAATAACATAAATTTTTCATAATATATATTAAAATATATGGCATATGTCTACTATTCATATATGAATAATTAAAACATAAAACCATATCAGTATCGCTATCCACACGGATATTTGAATATTGAATATTCACATCTAAGCTTTAGAATACATATCGAATATGAATCGGTTATTATCCATACCGTCACCCCTACATGTTTTGCCTTTGCATTTATTTTCTTTTCTTTTTTCAGAAATTGCATAGTCTTTATTTAGATGAGCACAACTGACTTTTTTTTTAAAATGGAAATCATAACAAACTTCTTAACCAAACCAGCCAATCTAATGAAAAAGCTACAAAAATAGCCTCCACCAGATTCCCAAACCGGTGTAGCTTGAGAGGGCCGGACTACACCGGTTTCCCAATCCGGTGTAGCCATTTTCCCACCCGTGTAGCCGTTGTGGCAGAGCAAAAAAACCTCCACCGGATTGGGAAACCGGTGTAGTCCGGCCCTCTCAAGCTACACCGGTTTGGGGATCCGGTGGAGGCTATTTTTGTAGCTTTTCCATTCGATTGGCTGCTTTGGTTAATAAATTAGTTATGATTTCCATTTAAAAAAAAAATCAGCACAACTCCACGTTATATCTACTATTGTTTAATTAATTTTTTTCCTAATTTATTTTAATCAAAGGATTCATGCATTTATATTTCTCTCTCCCCATTCATAATGTGTTTGTTGTGTGTAAGGTGTAATGTAGTTTTATTAAATTGTACAATTCATTTAATATTCTCTACATAGATTCTTACGCAGTTAATTACGTTGTTCTCTATTATACATGGTTTTAATATTTCAAAAAATAATATTTATCTGTCGATCGGTTTCTCTTATGCAGACTTATAGATAAAATCCGAACCATTCAATATATTCTCCATTTGAAAATATAATTTGAGACCAAATTTTACATTTTTAGAATTTTTTTACTAATTTTTTAGATAGGTAAGAAATCATTTGATTTAAAAAATTTTGACCATTCGAAAGTAGTTTTTCTACGTATCTGAAAAATAATTACAAATAAGATCCGAAAAATATAAAATTTGATCTGCATGTACTGTTGTAAAAACTTATCTTAGTGGGGAGCCAACTTATTTAACAAGCTCTGCAAAACATAATTAATAAGTCAAAACTATTGTGGGATTTCAAAAGATAAACCATTCGCTGACAACATTAGTGATTGATAGTGGTTGATTTAAGGAATATACAAGTAGATCACTAATTATTAGCATTGTTAGTGGTTGATCAGCTTATGACTCTAAAAACACTTAAAAGTTGACTTATTTAATTTTGTTATATATGAATCTTATCAAAAATTGACAATGGAAGCCAATGACACCAATATTTGTGATAAAAAATATATTTAATACGGTAATACCAGAGGAATGACTCAACCAGCAAGTAACATTTTTTTTTCTGTAAAATATGTGACGATTTTATGTTTAAGAATAAAACTATATATATAATGGACATATAAATTAAAAAAATTTAAAGTTGATTTATCATTAGAATGATGGTTAGTATTTGCATTATCGTTTAACTTTAATATGTGAAGTTATTTTGGTAAAAATGTAAGACCTTTCGTAAAAAAAATCTAGGATCACTATTATCTAATTATACTATTATAGTGAGATTTTTGTCGATATTAGTTTAACCTACTTAAATTGCAATTTTTTTTATTTAAATAATTTTATAGAGTCTATTTTGACTGTGCTCCAGAAAGAGGAGGAGAGAAGAGAGCAATATAAAGAGTTAACCTCCTCTACGCATTGATTTGAGAATTACAAAATTTAATCAGTTTGTATATAGAGTTCACATCTCTCTTACTCTCTCCTCCTCCACCCTCAAAATTTAATATTTTAAAACAAATAAACATCATCTCCCGCGTCCCCTCCTATACCCTCTTTAAGGAACTGAATCTCCTGCACCTTGTGAGTAGAAAATTCTTACTTCTAAAGTCACTGACACGTGGATCCGGAACGAGTTTTGAGACAAAACTATATACAAGGGGCAAGAATTGTCAGTGAACAGGAATTGTCTCTATTTGGTATTTTTAAATTTGAAGAGATAATTTGTTGTGTTTGTTGACATTTCATTAATTGTCTTCCTCGTAATTTCTGACTTTTTTATTTAAATGTTATATTCACTAGCTATTAAATGTCTATTGATTTAATTTATAAAGAAAGAAATTACAGAGATGGAAAAACAAGAAAGTATTTAAAAATATAAGATAAGCCATAAAAAAAAAAAAAATCAGCCAAAAATAGTGCCGAATACATTCTAATAATGGTTCTGTATCATTGTTTTAATTTACTATCGTTCTTTAGATTCAATTTAGATCTCTTATTTCATCATCAAATATTTACAATTAAAATACTTACTATTTTATAATATAATTATGCTGATATTTTTGAAAATATCTTATGTTAGAATAATATTATAGTTAGATCCATACCGTCCAACTCGACCAACAATGATAATTGGACATTATTTATATATATATACATAATAATATGTGGGCTAATCTTTGATTTTTGATATTTCAAAATGTTACAGATAAAAAAATTTGCTACATCCCCTTGTCATGTTTCCCACAAATCAGGCGGTTAATTTATATTTTTTTAATCTCTCCAGCACCACACCAGCATACTATAATTTGGTTCAACTAGTTCAATAGATTTGTCCATTACATACACCACAAATTAGTAACTATCTTTAGTCATTTGGTGATCAGTTAGTTCGCTCCTTCATGTTTTCTGTCAAAAAGTTAAAATAATAAATGCATAATAATTTTTTTTAAGAACTAAAAAACTAATTAGATTTGTTTTTGTCTAAGTCAATAATATCCGACTCATTCAAATAAAATCTCTCCTTAATATTTTATAATTGAAATATTTATCATATGTAATTTACTATCTAAAATCGCCAATAAGAACCTTCTCTATCATAAAATTAATGTCTAAAAATACATCAATGGAAGTAAAATGTCGATCATCATATTATTAATTATCTTATTTTTTAGTGAGTATGTCTAATGTGACATCGAAGTCATATGACATTAATTCCAAAACTTATTGGATAGACTGCAAATAATAAATCAAAACTGTTCAAATCGACTTACTCTATGAGTGATACATTTATATACAAAATAAAGTTATTTTAATATCAGCTCAAGAGATAAAAAAATATTGAAAAATGAATGCATTAAAATTAACTTTAAAACTTCCACATTTGATCACTTAACTTAATACTAAATAAATTATAAAAAAAATATAAATTTAGCATATAAACACACATATCATGTTTGACTTGTAAGTAAGAATTAATTAATTTTCAAACAAATTAAAATTTTAACATATTACTTTTTTTTATTGGCAAGGCACTCAACGTTGTCCAACAACATTTTCAATAGTGATTAAATTGTCTCAAGACAAATTAAATATGAATTTTAATTTTTTTCACTCAAATTACTGTTTGGGAGTGGGTGTCATATGACATCGATGTTATCCTAAAGGGACTCTACATTGAAGATACGGTGCAAACGTGTCAATAAGAGTGTTCAAACGGCCGGTTCGGTTGAAACAAAACCAAACTTTTTTGTTTTAAAAAATAGAACCGAATTGAAACGATTAAATTTATATACCTATTACGAACCAAACCGAATAAACCGAAGTAAATTTCTGTTTATTCGATTCAAACTGAAGTAAACATATTTGTGCCATTATTAACGAAAATTACACATGTTCATACACAAGTTGTTCAAATCTCTACAAAATATGTAAACTAAAATGAAAGAAAGGAAGTAATGATTGAGCCAAACAAAATATAAATAATATTTGAATCAATATAATTCGGTCGGTTCAGTTTAGTTGGTTTTGAAAAATCTAAACCGAACCGATCCATTTAAACTAAAAAACCGAACCATTTAAACTGAAATTTTTTGGTTCGGTTGAAAACCGAACAAACCCAACCCTTTGAACACCCCTATGTGTCGGATACAGATTGGATAGTGGTAAAACCATATCTTATCTATTTTTATTTTTTGAATACGAACACGGATCAGATATTAAACAGATATGGATAGAATATCTTTAGATTATATATAATTTGTTCGTAATATATATTAAACTACACGGTATATATTTACTATTCGATTACGGATAATCAAAATTTAAAAGTATATATGTATTTTTATCTATATTTGAATATCTGTATTTAATTTTTGAATACAGATTTAGATCCAGATACTCTCCTCTTTATTATTAATTTGTAAGGTAATACAACATGCCCGAATAAGAGTCAAAACTACTGTGTTTTTCCACACATCTGATCCTTACTGAGAGAATTCTTTGGACTTCCAGCCTTCTGATATTTAAATTTGGGTCAAATTGGACCAAAAAACCTACTACAACTCGGTTTCTAGTTTTGAAGAACACTACTTGTTTTTATAAAAATACAATCTTTCCACTAATTTCTTATTGATTTTTTCTAATTATAGAAGCAAAATCATTTATAGAACAAGATACTAAACATCTCGTATAAATATCCCAAGTAATATATCTATTATTACATTCATTACCAAAATATCGTAATTTTTACCCAATCAATAACAACAATTACACATCTAAGTCCATTATTTCATTGCCAATATTATCAAAATCTTAAAGAAAAAACTACCAAACTCTCAAAAGAAAAATAAAACATTATCATCTCCTCCAACTACAAGCCATACCAAGCAAAAAGTAAAGAAATTTAAAATTAAAAATATAATGAAGACAAAAAGTAAAGAAATTTAAACTCTCTTTTAAATATCCATTAATACTTTTGCTTAAACCTTTCCGGCCTTTTCAAGCTCAAGCCCATCTCACTACTGTGTTTCAACAACACGCACAACCAATTACCCAACCAGGATCGATTTATGTTTTTTTATTTTCTTTTCCGGCCTTAGCATGTCTTTCGGCCTACTTTATTTCTTAGGTGAAGTTGAGAAAAATCATAGCACAATTTAATGAATACTAGTATTGTGCTTGTGCGTTACAACGGAACATATTATATGATTTAATATTAAGATTTGATAGAAAGACAAATAATAAATAACAATAAAAGAAACAACAACAAATGATTACTTTAATTTAACAACATTATTTGCAATAAAAAATAGAAAAATATTCTCCTCAATCTTTGCGTTCAAATTCAATTTAATTAAATGTGAAAATCTATCAGAAAATAAATCAATAATATTCCTTTTTTGTTCTCTTTCAAAAGTGAACAAGAGATAGACAGTTCGAAAATGAGATATGCTATTTGCCAAAATTGAAAATTAATCTCTTTATGTGTCAATCAAAGTTGGAGAGAGATATGATAACAAAAATTTAATATTAATTTCATTTTCTTAATTCTTGGCATTACATGTGGCAATACATGCGGCAAGTACATATTTAACTAAATTTAAATTTCTACACGTAAAAACAATGCATTCAATCAAAAGAAGACATAATTTGATTGGAGGTATGATTCAATATGAAAATTAATCTTTTAATCACAGCCATTGACAAATCAGAACATCTATGTGCTTAATATAGAAATGGAGATGTTGCCGCCTTGTAAATAGCACTGGATCAACCACTTGTGGAAATGAAAATAAGAAGAAATGATGATTTTCTTGCCATTGGGCTGTTTATATTGGTTTACGCATACGAGAGGAATGTTGCTATATTCCCTCTTATATCCCCTACACAAACACAATGTTCCTGAAATAAGCACATGCCTATCGGATTAAAACACAATGTGCTAGCATTTCTCCGGGGTAAGGGTAGGCCGACAATGTGCTAGCATTTCTCCAAAAACACAATGTGCTAGCATTTCTACAATTGCGAGCCCAGAGTCATATGCATCTTAATATAACTATATGTCCCATCTCAACATGAAAAAAATTCCAATGGCATTTTGAATCATGACAGAAACGTCAAAAGCGAACTGCTGACCGGGCCCTTACAAAAACAATAATCACAAAAAAAATGAAATGAAATACTAAATTCATCTTCAAACTCATTCCATGCATGGAAAGGCCACAGAGATGAAAAGAAGAACAAGAACATAGCATATTAATAATCATAAAACCGAATTGAATTCAGGTGAATTCAGGTACTATTAAATTCAAGTCACAGTCATCATTCAAAATAACACAACCCAACAGAAGAATCCTTCAAAAACTTAGCACCCAGCTTGTTCAACTGACTGCCCTAACATAAATAAGACTACTTCCAACAAGACCCAAAGAACACAAATACTCTAAGAACACAACTAAATAAAACAACACCACCTCATTTCTTCTTGGCAGCAGCCTTGGTGACCTTGGCACCCGTGGGATCCTTCTTCTCCACAGCCTTGATGACACCGACAGCAACAGTCTGACGCATGTCCCTCACAGCAAACCTCCCAAGTGGGGGGTACTCAGCAAAGGTCTCCACCACCATGGGCTTGGTGGGAATCATCTTAATCATACCAGCATCACCATTCTTCAAGAACTTGGGTTCCTTCTCCAGCTCCTTACCAGAACGACGATCAATCTTGGTCAGGATCTCAGCGAACTTGACAGCAATGTGAGAGGTGTGGCAGTCGAGCACTGGAGCATATCCATTGCCAATCTGGCCAGGGTGGTTCATGATAATGACCTGGGCAGTGAAGTTGGCGGCCTCCTTGGCAGGGTCATCCTTAGAGTTGGAGGCAACATACCCACGCTTGAGATCCTTGACGGCAACATTCTTCACGTTGAAACCAACATTGTCACCGGGGAGAGCCTCTGAAAGAGCCTCGTGGTGCATCTCAACTGACTTAACCTCAGTGGTCAGACCAGATGGTCCGAAGGTGACAAGCATACCAGGCTTGATGACACCGGTTTCAACACGACCAACAGGTACAGTTCCAATGCCTCCAATCTTGTACACATCCTGGAGGGGCAGACGGAGGGGCTTGTCTGAGGGACGCTTGGGCTCATTGACCTGGTCAAGAGCCTCAAGGAGGGTGGGGCCCTTGTACCAGTCGAGGTTGGTAGAGCGCTCGATCATGTTGTCTCCCTCAAAACCAGAGATGGGCACAAAGGGGATTTTGTCAGGGTTGTACCCGACCTTCTTCAAGTAGGATGAGACTTCCTTCACAATTTCATCGTACCTCGACTTTGAGTACTTGGGGGTAGTGGCATCCATCTGTAACACATCCAAGCATTATTTGTTAACAAATATTTTTGAGAAACCAGTAATATCAAATATGACTCGCACATAGGGTGCAGAAACAAAGTTAATCAAATAGACAACTACTAAATAAACTTTTACAGAAAACATCAGCACTAATATCAACAACAAAACAAAAATTGATCAAGTATTTAGAAAACAATCTACCAACTGATTAGCTAGAGATCTCCAGGGCAAATAAATCTCAAATTCAATTTTATTATTTCTAGCAAATCAAAGCAATTGGTCCAAGTACTATTGTTTAATCACACTGCTTCAACCAAACCTTCAACTCAGCTACCACATCAATCAAAATGAACATACAATGAGGTATCAGCTACAGAAACAGAAACATGAGCTCAAATATACCTTGTTGCAGCAGCAGATCATCTGCTTTACACCAAGAGTGAAGGCAAGAAGAGCGTGCTCACGGGTCTGCCCATCCTTGGAAATACCAGCCTCAAAACCACCAGTGGTTGAGTCGATAATGAGAACAGCACAATCAGCCTGGGAAGTACCGGTAATCATGTTCTTGATAAAGTCCCTGTGGCCAGGTGCATCAATAACAGTGCAGTAGTACTTGGTGGTCTCAAACTTCCAGAGAGCAATATCAATGGTGATACCACGTTCACGCTCGGCCTTGAGCTTGTCAAGCACCCACGCGTACTTGAATGAACGTTTGTTCATCTCAGCGGCTTCCTTCTCGAACCTCTCAATCACACGCTTGTCAATACCACCAAGCTTGTAGATAAGGTGTCCAGTGGTGGTTGACTTGCCAGAGTCGACGTGGCCAATGACCACAATGCTGATGTGAATCTTCTCTTTACCCATGGTTGGTTGACTGGTGTATTATCTGTCAAATACAGAGGAAAAGTAGCTTTTATTTAATAGCAGAAATATGCAACTATATTGTTGATCCCATATACAACAAAATAAACTCTGAAATGTGTGCATTTGACTGATTTGATTATGCAGTAATGCTGTGATGAACATCAATGACACTGCTATAGCAAAATTATTTCGAAAACAAGTTATGAGTTTTCTGATTATATACTGATATGTGTAGAAACAAAAGGAACTAGAATGAATCAGAAACACCACGTCCTTGTTTTCATCAATTATTTTGCAAGTGCCAGAAATTACCAAGGAGATGTAATTAGAAGGCATCCAATAGGATTCGAACCTATATATCAAAGGCCAAATGACCCCTGTCCTTTCCATTAGATAATGGATGCTTTCATCTCCAATTAGTTTACTCGCTTTCACGTTGTTAATATTTAAACATATACTAATACAATAGCACTAACAATTAAACAAATCTATGCAAGTTTTCTAAGCTATGAATGTCAAAAAGAGAACTACTTGAAGGATTAGTGAATAGTTATCTGCATAAACAGGAGCTTAAAATCTTATTGAGCTTTGATCTAAAAAAAAACAGTCATAACTTGAAACTACAGTACTAGAATTGCAAGCTCAGATTTCCAAATGTCTAGATCTGCCAAACTGAGGAACATAAATCCCATTTGACAAACCAGATTTTGAATTAAATTACAGAAACTAATCAAAAGGGTATAATAGTACTGGTGCAAGCGGCTCAGATAAACAGCTAATATAATTCTATCGATCTAGCACCAGTTCAAACGAAACAAAATTCCAAACTAAAATACAAATCTAAATCATGAAGAAGCAAAATAATTACTCGACCTACTCTAAGAAACCGATTACAAACTAGCAGATCTAACAATCGCTTGCGTACTTACCAAAATATGTAAACAGAATTGAAATTACGCTAACAATTGAGGAGAGATCTGGAGCCCACCTGAGGAGACGATGAAATTAGGGCAAGAGCGGCGAGGGTTTCTGAGGGAGGCAGCTGATGTTTGTAAGGTATTTATAGGGATGGATTCGTTGTTGTCGCTGCGTTGGGGTTTGTGCATGGGCCGTTGGATTTCTAGTGTTGGCCGGTGATTGGATCTCATCCGTTTGATTTGCCTCGTAGGACTAAGGTATCGGGGTACGTATCCTCTGAGATACCTCAATTTTTGCGTGACCGACGTGTTCGGTGTCTATTCGGGGATAACGCAGGGGGCCAGTATTATATTTATATGTACTTTGAGATTTGTGTAGAACTATTTAAACGGTTAAGATTGTTTCTAAAGTCATTCAAAGTTTGAGGTATCTCAGAGGTGCGAATTAAAGGTATCGTGGGGCGCATGAGGCGTTCTATACTTCTATTACCGTTATTTTCATTTATGCCTAAATCGCCAACTCTGCCTACTTAAATCAGATTCTATCAAAACTATCCAAACCGGCTATTAAATAGCCGATTTCTAATTTTTATTAGAAATTGGCTATTATGCCGCCGGTTCCTAATAAAAATTAGGAACCGGCTATTATACCGCCGGTTTTTCTGAAATTTTTTTTTTTTATAAAATTTGGACAGTTGATGTATAGTTTTTGAGTAATTTGTAAGTATCAAATTCGCTCTGAATATTTGAAATATAAGTTTGATATATGTTACGAATCGTTTGAAATTCTCGTTTTTAAGACGATTAATTAACAAAATTTGTTGATTAATTTATTATAATTTGAAATTTTTTAACTAAATTTATTATGATTTTAACGAGAGGTTTATATTTTTGACATTTATAAGTATGATATAGTCATGGCATAAGAGAAAGACGATATGTAAATATAGAGTAGGAAATATAAATAAATAAACAGAGATAATACAACCATAAAATGACAAACACAGTAGACCAAATGTAAATCATACATAACAATAAAAGTAAAAACTATCGTCGTCTAGGCCCAGAAGGGGACCATCGCTGAGCTGGTTGTCCTCTGTTATACCTTTCGGGCAGCCCTTCCCAGACCGCATCACGTGCAGCAACAGCAGCGGCATCTGCCTCTCTCCTGATGTGTAATGCGATCTCCCACGGATCATCATCCCCCAGAGTAGTAGCTGGCGGGGGCGGGGGTAGAGAGAAGATAGTCTCTGCTAGCCCTGCCGCAAAGTCAGAAGGGGCTTGTGACCCGCTGGCCTCACCGTCGTGTGCCATCGCCACAGGATATCGTCCCGGCATGGATGGTAATAGGCTTTCAATCTCATCGAGACTGATAGTCAGCCCATAATCCTCCATATGGTCGAAAGATGAAGGCTCGTACTGCGGCGGCGGTATGGTAGCCGGACCAAGCAAACCAAACAATGATATAAATTTTTCTACTAATGAAAAAAATTGAACTAAATCGACTCATAACAAATACGACTTACCGGTGGCTGCACTGGACGTCCCTCAGAGTTGTAGTAGGCATTCCAGCTGGAATTAGACAACACCCAATGATAATAGTCCCAATCTGCGTCCAATCGGGGTGGAGATGGCATATGCTGAGTGACTACAGGCGTATCAGGCTCGGCCACTGTTCATCCCGATAGTGGTGGACACCATGCCATCGACTGCCGTAGACCGGCCACCGCCCTTCATCATTGTTTGGCTGTCCCCAAGCTGGCTCTAGCGCATTGGGGATAGGACAGCCCACCCGTAGCCGTGACCAGGACCAATACTGCAACAAAAACACTGGCGTGCACATCTGTTTGGCCTTGATCTGTATTTCCGAGGTTATTAGCCGTATTTCATTTGATTGATTGATGAAATAATTAAGTATCAAACAACACAGTGACTAACCTGACAAGCTGTGCAGAGGCTATGGTATAGCTGTGCTAGCACAGCTCCACCTCAGTTGTAGCCCGACGGGCTATCAAGGTCCTCCAGAAGCCGCAAATACATCATGGGGATGCCATCATCGCTGGCATCAGGGAACATGACAGTACCGAAGAGGTCCATCACGTAAGCCCGGGTGTATCTATAAAAAAAAGTAGATGATTAGCATTATTATTACATAAAGTAATTACCAGATCAGCCTCACTAAAGGCTTCTGTCAGACCGGTACTGAAGTGCCGCCGCAAGGCTGTCCTCTACATGTGATAACTAGACTTCCCCTTATCGGCCCGTAGCTGTGTCGGATCTGCCCCCAACAATCGATCGATGTCATGTGCGAAGTCTCTGCTGTCAGATACTCCGCATATGGGAATACCGCTGATCGGCAAACCCCAGAGGGCACTCACATCTTACAACGTCACGGTCATCTCCCTGAAGGGCATATGGAACGTGTGCGTCTCGGAATACCATCGCTCCACTAATCCTGCAATGAGAGATGCATTGATAGAGGCAGTCATGTCCTGTAGGATGGACACAATATGATATAGTCCCAGCCGGATGAGGTACGGGTCCATCGATGCGAAGTACTGCATCCGAGGGATAAAAAAATTGACGTCCATCAAAAACTCATCATGCGTTGTAAAATAGCAAAAACAATGTATTACATAATGTATACAACGAAATTTAAACTTCGAATATGGATAAAAAGTAGCATACCTCACGGGAAGCCAGGGATACCCGGTGCTCACGGTGGGGAATCCATAAGAGAGGGTTGAAGTGCTCCGTACTGGTGGTGTCAATTTGTGACTCAACCTGTGGTGCACGTCTGGGCCGTCCTCTACCTGTACCTCCAACCATCCTAATTTCATAAATTCTTATTAGTTAAATTAATTTATGCGCTTGAACGCGCTTAAATTGCACAAAAACGTATTTGAATGAGCTTAAATTGTGTAAAAATATGTTAAAATAAGCTAAAATGCGCTAATATATGTTAATATACTAATTTATGCTAATTATACTATTTTATACAATATACGTTAATATACTAATTTATGCTAATTATACTAATATACTATTTTATACGTTAATTTTTATAACTATTTTGGCCTAATCACAATTAATTACGATTACTTAACACTAATCATAATTACATATTGCTAAAATACATTAAATAAAATTTAACCATTTCTAACAAACGGTAGCAATTTATAACCATTTTAGTCTAATCACAATAAATTACAAGTACTTAACACCAATCACAATTAATTAGTAATAAACAAAATTACATAATGGTAAACTACATTAAAAAATTTGGGAATATTTCTAACGAATCGGATCAATTTTATAACCATTTTGTCCTAATTACAATTAATTACGATTACTTAACACTAATCACAATTTCTAACTATATCAATTTTTTTTTAACCATTTCTAACAAACAGTAGCAATCTATAACTATTTTGGACTATTTAATAATATAAAATAAAATATAGAAACTTACTTGCAAAAACAGAAAGAGCAGGAGAAATCTGGGAGAAAGAGAGAAAGTGAGGAGAGATAGTGTGAAATTTGATGAAATGAATTGTGAGAAAATTTCAGAACAGTGCACTCTTATAAATAAACTATTTTTTTAGAGCGACCGGCGGTATAATAGCCGGTTTCTAATAAAAATTAGAGACAAATTAGGAACCAGCGGTATAATAGCCAGTTTCTAATAAAAATTAGGGACCGGCTATTAAATAGCCTATTTGAGTAGTTTTGATAGAATCTGATTTTGGTGGGCAGAGTTGGCGATTTCTATGGTTATTTGGACATGAACAAAAATGACGGGTTCTATTATTCTTGATTTAGCCGGTGGATATTAATTATTGTTTATTTTTTAAACGGTAGAAGCGTCGTCTCTATGAAAATTTTGAATAATGTTTATTACCAGAAATTTATTTTTCGATCGTCTCTTTATTATTTTTTAATATTGTTTATTATAGGAAATCTGTTTTTGATTTGTCTCTTTATAATTTCTTACTTGTATAAATATCGTCAAAGGAAATAGACTCACAAATATTTTGGACTGATTATTATAGCAAAACTGATTTTTGCCTACTGTTGGTGGTTTTGTAATATCGCCAAAAATTGTAAAATTATAATTGTCATTATATATGTTTATTACATGAAAACTGTTTTATTTTGGCTCGTCACTTTATAGTTTTATCAGTGTTGTAAATAACGGTATGCGGTCGTCGGACGGACGGGGTACCGTCAAGCGATTAATCGGTATGCGGCCGATTAATCGGAATTATGCGGATAATTTAACGTTTTTATTAAATTTATGTATATATATCATAATTTATTAAAAATTATTTATTTAACTCATTAAACTTATCAAATAAACTTAATTTAAGTTAGTTTTATTATTTTAACATGACACTATGCTTATTTCTTCATAACACGTAAGCATTTTGCATTTGTAAGTAGCACATTTATTTAATGAAAAATAAATTTGAGAATTAAGCTTTTTCAAATACTAATAACATATTATTTGAAAGAAAAAAAATATTCCAACATAAAATTACTAAATTTAATTTATGATAATAACATAATTTCATAAATAAACATGTCGTACTAATTGAAAAAATTACATTAGTAAGTAAAAAAAAATATGGTATATAAATAATAGAAGAATTAATAAATTTCAAAGTAAGTAAGAAGAAAAAAAACATTTATAAAAAATACTGGATGAATATCCAAGCACAAATAAAACTACAATACATGATTTATAAACCTTATTATCACATACTATTATAGAAAAAAAAACAATATGAAAAAAAAAATTCACTGGAATAAACGGAAAAAAAACGGGAATAAACGGCCGATTAATCGCAAAAACGGCCGATTAATAGTTTTTTTTCCGCCAACAGACATCCGTTAAGCGTATTCGGAACAGTTTGACCGCCGTTTCCGATTAAACGGCTGTTACCGTTTAATCGGCCGTTAAGTCCGTTTTTACAACACTGAATTTTATTAGTTTTTGCCATACTACTAGTATTTTAGCAATGCCCTCAAATATTTATTTTACATATTTTTTTAGAAACTTTTTTTAGTAGAAAACCACCAACATATATTCTTACACGCACCTTGACATAGAAGAGAAAACCTTTTCCACCATTCTAAAATAAGGATAAACTTGAAATCCAAGAAAGCCTTTCTTTATTTGTTAATTATTTATGCTGCGATAGATGCGTCAAATATTAAATCACTAAAACTTGGAGGCCAAAAAGTCAATAACTGCTGTTAATGACAGTCTGTTTTTTGGAGTCTATTTTTCATGATTTTAAAACCTAAACATCCTTTTCAATCAATCAATCAATCAACTAATATATAAATAAAGATTAGATTCTTATTTTTTCTAACAAAACTATTAGCTTAGTTTATGTTTTTAGCTTGAAATAAAGTGCCAGTTGTGATAAAAATATATATTCTTTACCTGCATAGAGGTACTATAAAGAGGCAAAATAATTCCTCGATCTACTATAAGAAACCGATTACAAACTACGAAAAATCTAACAATCAATTGATTACCTACTAACTAAAAGATGTCAACATAATTGAAAGTGTACTATACGAAAAGACAAGACCACTTTTTTAAAACGTATTTAAGAAAGTTCACTGTTTTGGAGATTGTTTTTCATGTATTATTTGGGGATACTTTGCAAAACAATGAAAAACCAACCATAACATTTTTTGTTTTCGGATCTTGTAAAACTAAGTTGGACAATTTTTGGTCAAAACGAATTAGGAATAATTTTAGACAACGTTTATTAAGAATAATTTTAGACAACGTTTATTACTTCTCTGTTTTTGGATCGTCTCTTACTCTCTTTACGTTTACACAAGTCCTCGCCAATATAATATATATATTTTTTACTTAACTGGCTGCTTCTCTAAACTTTTTTTTTGGATTTCTTTGTCCAAAAGACTTGGATAATTCAAAGTAAGATCTAAATTGATGGTGTCATAGGGCTGTTAATGAATCGAATTTGAGCGAGTTGGGTAATTCTTGTGCTCTGTTCATTAAGTTAATGAACGGGTTAGCTAGCGTTGACCACTTAGCTCATGCTCAATTAATTACTAATTCGAGCTGACTCGTAAGCAATTCGTTAAGACTTAAGACCAATTAATGTTTAAATTTTAAGCAATTTGAATTTCTTAAAACAAAAAACTCCTAAATAGTACATAATAGAAAATAAATTTAACAAAAAATAAAAACACTAAATCTTTGAATTTAATATAATTTAATACTAAACTTGGGGTTGGATCCGGTTGGGATTTGATGTGGCATGACTTTATGTAACTCGGGTTAGTAATGAGCGAGCTGGAGTCTGTTTATGCTCAGCTCATTAAGTTAACGAGTGAGTTATTAGCGAGGTGATAATAAACGAGTTATTAGTAACTTTTTAGCGAGTGAATTATGAGCGTGCTTGCAAAAAGATACATTAATATGGATAAATTCTAAATCTTGTTTTATTTATTTATTTACTCTTAAAAAAATAAAATTAAAAAGTGATCATCTAATATCTTCGCTAATCTATGATACCCAAACCAATACAGAGATTGAAACATATACAGAGATTGAAATTTAAACAAAACAAGCATATCTCTGATACCCAAACCAATACACGAACCTAATTATCTAAACATGCTTTACCTTTTCAAGACAAAATCAGGTGATATATTCCATATAATGTTCCTATCTAGACTACTTACAGAATAAGCTATCAAATGTGAAAAAGGGATTGAAAGAATCTTGAGCACTTACAGACTAAATGGTGATCACTTTTGTTGACCAAAATTTCAACTCGGCCATCCTTCACTAGAAAAGACAAGGCCGCTTTTTTAAAACGTATTTAAGAAAGTGAACTGTTTTGGAGATTGTTTTTCATGCATTCTTTGGGGATACTTTGCAAAACAATGAAAAAGCAACCATAGTATTTTTTGTTTTCGGATCTTGTACAACTGGGTTGGACAATTTTTGGTCAAAATGAATTACAACCATCAGATGAACCATTGTTTTGCCAAGAAATTGTCGGAAATCCAATGACTGGGTGGACAATTTGGAAGGTTGGTAATTAGTGTGGATTATTTTGGACATTTTGGAAGGTTGGTAAGAATTTGTCAGAAAATTTTAAATGTATCTTTTGGAGATGTATACAAAACAATGATCTTGTATAGTTGAAATGGGAGATGCAAAGCAAAACAATGCATTTTTAGTTTATTTCGGATTTTATACAACTCAGTTAGACAATATTTTGGTCCCAACGAATCACAACTGTCCAAAGAACCATTTTTCCCAATAATTGTCGGTAAAATATGATACAAGTTCTTGACTTTTACTATGCTGCATACGATATTGTCACTAGTGCATACAATATGTGGCTGCATAGAGGTCGTTGTATGTCTGCCGATGATAAAAATCTTAAGCTTAATTTTTGAGGTACTAAACGACATTTTTTGGCGATTTTGATTCGTCGGATACCTGAATAGAGGCACTATAAAGAGGTAAAATAATTCCTCGATCGACTATTCGGAACCGATTACAAGCTACGAAAAATCTAACAATCGATTGATTACCTACTAACTAAAAGATGTCAACAAAATTGAAAATGTACTAACAATTAAGGGTGTTCTGGAGCTCACCTAGCAGGAGAAGAGAGCGGCGAGGGTTTGTGAGGGAGGCAGCGAAGATTTGTAAGCTATTTATATGGATGGGCTTGCTGTTCTCGCTGCGTTAGGGTTTATGCATGCACCGTTGGATCTCTGGTTGGACGGTGATTGGATCTCGTCCGTTCGATTTGCCGCGTAAGACTGAGGTATCGTGGGGCGCACGATGACGAGGCTTTTTATTAAGAACAATTTTAGACAATGTTTATTACTTCTCTGTTTTTGGATCGTCTCTTACTCTCTTTACGTTTACATAAGTCCTCGCCAATATAATATATATTTTTTTTACTTAGCTGGCTGCTTGTCTAAACAGTGTTTTTGGATTTCTTTGTTCAAAAGACTTGGATAATTCAAAGTAAGATCTAAATTGCTGGTGTCAAAGGGCTATTAATGAATCGAATTTGAGCGAGTTGGGTAATTCTTGTGCTCTGTTCATTAAGTTAATGAACGGGTTAGCTAGCGTTGACAACTTAACTCATGCTCAATTCATTATTATTTCGAGCTGACTCGTAAGCAATTCGTTAAGACTTAAGACCAATTAATGTTTAAATTTTAAGCAATTTGAATTTCTTAAAACATAAAATCCTACATAGTAGATAATAGAAAATAAATTTAACAAAAAATAAAAACACTAAATCTTTGAATTTAATATAATTTAACACTAAACTTGGGTTTGGATACGGTTGAGATTTGATGTGGCATGACTTTATGTAACTCGGGTTAGTAATGAGCGAGTTGGAGTCTGTTTATGCTCAGCTCATTAAGTTAACGAGTGAGGTTATTAGCGAGGTGATAATAAACGAGTTATTAGTAACTTTTTAGCGAGCGAATTATGAACGTGCTTGCAAAAAGATACATTAATATGGATAAATTCTAAACGTTGTTTTTTTTAAATTTTTTTACTCTTATAAAAATAAAATTAAAAAGTGATAATCTAATATCTTCGCTAATCTCTGATAACCAAACTAATACAGAGATTGACACATATACAGAGATTGAAATTTAAACAAAACAAGTATATCTCTGATACCCAAACCAATACACAAACCTAATTATCTAAACATAATTTACTTTTTCAAGACAAAATCAGGTGGATATTCCATATAATGTTCCTATCTAGACTACTTACAGAATAAGTAATCAAATGTGAAAAAGGGATTGAAAGAATCTTGAGCACTTACAGACTAAATGGTGATCACTTTTGTTGACCATAATTTCAACTCGGCCATCCTTCACTAGAAAAGACAAGGCCACTTTTTTAAAACGTATTTAAGAAAGTGAACTGTTTTGGAGATTATTTTTCATGCATTCTTTGGGGATACTTTTCAAAACAATGAAAAAGCAACCATAACATTTTTTGTTTTCGGATCTTGTACAACTGGGTTGGACAATTTTTGGTCAAAATGAATGACAACCATCAGATGAACCATTGTTTTGCCAAGAATTTGTCGGAAATCCAATGACTGGGTGGACAATTTGGATGGTTGGTAATTAGTGTGGATCATTTTGGACATTTTGGACATTTTGGAAGGTTGGTAAGAATTTGTCGGAAATTTTTTAAATGTATCTTTTGGAGATGTATTCAAAACAATGATCATGTATAGTGGAAATGGGAGATGCAAAGCAAAACAATGCATTTTTAGTTTATTTCGGATTTTATACAACTAGGTTAGACAATATTTTGGTCCCAATGAATCACAACCGTCCAAAGAACCATTTTTCCCAAGAATTGTCGGTTAAATCTGATACAAGTTCTGACTTTTACTATGCTGCATACGATACTGTCACTAGTGCATACAATATGTGGCTGCATACAGGTCGCTGTATGTCTGCCGATGATAAAAATCTTAAACTTAATTTTTGAGACACTAAACGATGTTTTTTGGCGATTCTGATTCGTCGGATACCTGTATAGAGGCACTATAAAGAGGCAAAATAATTCCTCGATCTACTATACGAAACCGATTACAAACTACAAAAAATCTAACAATCAATTGATTACCTACTAACTAAAAGATGTCAACAAAATTGAAAAGGTACTAACAATTAAGGGTGTTCTGGAGCTCACCTAGCAGGAGAAGAGAGCGGCGAGGGTTTGTGAGGGAGGCAGCGAAGATTTGTAAGCTATTTATATGGATGGGCTCGTCCGTTCGATTTGCCGCGTAAGACTGAGGTATCGTGGGGCGCACGATGACGAGGCTTTTTATTAAGAACAATTTTAGACAACGTTTATTACTTCTCTGTTTTTGGATCGTCTCTTACTCTCTTTACGTTTACACAAGTCCTCGCCAATATAATATATATTTTTTTTACTTAACTGGTGTTGTACCCTAAATAAGCTGCTAGATATTTTAATTTGGCACCTGGCAATGAAATAGAAAATGCAAAATTATGTACGAAATTCATAATTGAATGGCATATGCAAAGCTACAAGTTTTCGTGTACCTCACATGTCGTGACACGGTTTATTGAGAGATTGTGGAATTTAAACAAGTTTCATGAATGCTTAATGAGAACCTTACAAATAGGAGCCACAAGTCATTGTAATGAACATATCCTACCAGAACAATGGACTTGGTTCACATAAATGAACATGTGAACCGGATATAAAGCATATGGTGCACACGCACCAAATTCACCCAAGCATTCGGGCCTAAACCAAAAATGGCGCCCCCCTCCCCATGGGTTTAAATTGACCCCTTCGTTGAGTATACACTTGGAGCACAATACACCAATGTAACTCAATAGGCGGTCTATAGTGAAACTGGTGCAGCCAAGGGATGGAACATAAGAAAAAAAATCAAGCCAAGCCCCACGCCTCTCTCTCTCACTCAATATGACAGTGGGCCCCTGTTGACAGCTCCATCCCTCTTTTCCTCTCTGACTCTATTGCGCATCAAAGAAAAATCGAAAAAGAAGAAGAATAAAAACGGAGGCGGAACCGGTGAGGTGCTGCACCAAATATTAAATTAAAGGTATAAACACACTCCTCACCTCCCTACGATGCTCCTGGTTGCGTCAATTTGTAAAAAATGGCAGCAACTCGAAACAGACCTGATAACCCATTAATGGGATGCCAAAGCAATTGGAGCTATGTTGAGAAGAAGGACTGATTTTAAACCCTGCAAAGAACTTGTTGAGATATAATGAGGCCCTCTGATGCATTAATTTGTGTGTATTCAATGGGATTGTTTGAAATAATATACTGGTGCATTAATGGACATGGCAGCAGAAGATGTAGCTCACGAGAAATAGAAATTCTAATGTGATATCAATCAGAACAATTTAATCCTTATGCTATACCTCCTCTGTGGAGTATTGATATTGGTTGAATGCAATTTAAACAAACCTAGTCCATGATAAGAAAAATGAGACTGCAGCACAGTGCATCTCACAGCCATTGTGGCTGGTACAGTACCCTCCTACGCCAAAATTGGCTCCATATGCAGCTGGCCTGACGCAAATGTGAAGCTGCCAAAGGAGAAGCATCTTCTCCATGCTTGAGGGAATGCATGACACAAATCAAACCCGTCTCAACCATTGAAACCAAATGAATCAAAGGCTGAAATTCGGATTGCCAACTTGGCACATGATTATTGGCTCAAGCCCCTGCAAATGATGCACAAACTATTAAGACTGTTGAAATGAAAAGGAGAAAATGAAATGGTGAGATTATGCCATGTTGGCTAAGCCAAACCCTACCTCAAGGCTATAAAAGCCCATGCCCTCTGCAGCTCAAGACACGACCAATACAACACCAAGCAACATATAGCATACACTATGAGAAATTGATAATATAGCATAGTCTAGTTTAAGAGCTCAAAGCTTCTCCTCTCTTCTCCCACTGTCAAACCACTAATTCCATATGTATAGCACTATAATTGATGCAATGTAGATGCCTAAGGGTTCAAGTTTCATGTAAATATGTTGTTGATAAAAGCAATCAAGTTTCTTTCGAGTTTCTTTCCTTTTCCCTTCTTCTTTCTTCTTTTCTTTCTCTCTTTCTCCTTTTCTGTTGCAATGGTGGAAGGTGCAAAGCTTGGCTCAAATCATGAGTTCTAATGCTTAAAATCAAATTTAAATAAGGATGAGGCATAAGCAACTCATATAGTTGATAATCTAAGCCTACGAATAAAAAAAAAATGATTTTTATGTACATATGTTTCTTTTTGCCCTTTTCTGCCTTGATCCCTTTCTTCTTCTCTTTTCTTTTTTTCTTTTCTGTTGTGAACACTACAAACACATTAAAATCAAGATTAAAAGTGACAAGTTTCATATGGAGAGGTATATAAGGAAATAATCAAGGGAGTTGATGTTTGACTACATCCTCTTATTGATTAGCATCCTTTTATACAAAACCTTGATATGAGATTAAAAATTAAACATGTATATGAACATATGAACATATTGGACAAGGAAAGCAGAGAGAGAGAATGCTAGGGATTGATGTTTAACTACATCTCCTTAGACATTCTTGTTTCTTTGTTGACTTTCTTCAATATTGGATCTTTTAGGGACTCATTTGCATGATTATTAGAGGAAAAGGCAGAGGAGATGGAGTATTAGGAATGGATGTTTAGCTACATCTTCCAATATACTTCATTTTCCTTTGATTTCCTTTCTCTCATAATAATTGATATTCTAAGGACTTATTTGCATAAAGCCATGACAGAGAGCAAGTGAGATAAGAGCATTATGGCTCAATAATCTGATGCTTGATGATAGCCATGTGATGCACAAATTATGCAAATCAAGGACTAAAATATGCATATTTTTATACTGTTGCATATAGCAAACCATGCCCTGTGCCAAACAATGCCCAAATACTGTCCATGATTAACTCATGTGATAAATAAACCAATACCATGTTAGTACCAGCCCCATATGCGAAGGATATAGCAATATGTGCTATACTGGTACCAAAAATGCCCAAATTGACCTGCTGTCACAAATCAGTCAGTGCAGACTGATCTGTCATCCAAACCAGAAATCTAAAAACACAGATAGGTAGAGGGTTCAAAGACAATCAGTTTAGACTCAAACTTTGCATCTTTCGGATTTTTCTACTATTTTCTATGAATTCTTGAAGTTGGACTTTTGAATTTTTTCATTTTCTGCACTGTGCCTAATACATCACCATCAGCACTGTTTCCTCTCTTTCTTTACTTTCTGCAAACCTGGAAGTATTTGCATCATTTGGATACACCCAAGATAGACTATTAATTTGCATCATTTGGATACATATAACATGAGTGTAGACACCCAAAATTATGTAATCTTAAAAAAAAAAATGATATGCATGCACCAAATGCAAATGGTGGATCAAGAAGGTAATTCTCGAACATCTGCAAAAAAAAAAAGGGTATGCTTTGCAACTAATTTTTTTTTTTTTTTGCTTAATGTTATTTATTGCTCATTTTCAAGTTACACATGTAGCCTACGAATTGAACATTATTTAGCATGAAATGTATTTTTCGAGTATGATTCTATCTATGATTACCGATGCATTATATTTACGGGATTATTTATTTTTGCTGCCTTAGTAATGACATCAATTATCTACTTATCCACGATCTTAAATCACAGTTGCATATGTCACCTCGTAAAGATTAGCCCAAAATTTAAAAATATGATGAGCAAAATATATCTTCTTCAAATAGGTCATCTCACAAAATTAAGATAAGATATCAAAAAAAAATAATAATAACCAATTTAGGCTCTGTAATCTCCTTACTGCGGGCCGCAAGAGGTTTGGTTGCGGACCGCAATGAATGAGTTGGAGAAAATATAATGTTATTGCGGACCGCAAGAGGTATGGTTGCGGGCCGCAATGAACGAGTCCAAAAGCCAGAGAGCCATATGAAGAAATTATGGATTGGTTGCGGACCGCAATGAATCTGGTTGCGGGCCGCAATGAAAATGAAAAATGCTCCAAATTTCCTCTGCATATTCTCTTCTAAATTTAAATTAAATTAATATGGTAGGATAATGATCAACCAATTAATTTGGTCTTGATAATCTCAACGAGTTGGATTTAATGAAATATTATAGATAAAGCTATTGTGCATATTAATCGTCACGCATTCAAATTTTAGACAAACATTTGTCATATCATCTACAACTTCAAAATGTCACCCTCATTACTCATTTCATCAATCAAATTTTAATAAGACTAATGTCGGTTTGCATCTAGCCATACTAGATAAACCGCGAATGCATCCTTAAGAAGAATATACATCAAAATTATTTTCATAAAAAAATCATGAACCATTAGAATAATTTTAGAATGAGCAAGGCTCATGTTTTAACTTGCAACAAACTTAATTCAATCATACACATCCAAATTAAAACTTTTTTATGTAAGACATTTCTTTATTTCTAATGGTCTAAACTTAGTAAACATCTTTCCTAATGTTCCCAAAATTCAAAAAATTATATTTCATGAGTTCGAAGCATGATTATACTCTCTTTTGAGACCTAAAAATTTCAGAAAAAATATATGGACGAATTTAGCAATTATATTACAAGTTTTCATGATAAAATATACATTCAAAACACCTTTGCAAGTGGTAGAACCAGCCAAGGAAGAAGTTGGTACTCATTTTCAGCTAGAATCTAGCTTCTCATAGCTCTTAAAGTCAAAAAAGTTAATATATACCTGAAAATTCAGCAAGATTCTTGCTCATTCCACATGATAATGGTCTTAGATATTGGTTAAATTAATTTTTCCTATAAAAGTAATATATTATTGACTTATATGAGTATAAAACATGCTATCCATCTGCCCAAAAAAATTTTATTTCACAAAAAAGAAGTTGTTGATCATATGTTTCTAATAAATTAGATAATGGAGTAATAGCTAAACCGAAATATCAAAAACATATAAAAAAATTATCATTTTGGATCTAGAATTTAAAATCCTAAATTATATACTTATATTTACATATATTAAGAGTATTTTATGATTTTATTTCAATTTTTCAGCAGCTGGAAAAATCAGCACCAAAAAATCAGCAACAAAACCAATTTTCCAGCAGCAAATTCAGCAGCAAAATATTAGATTTAAAGCATTATAATTAGCCTATTTATGCATAATAAAAATATATAATATAGTCACATACTAGCTACAAATTTTTAGCTTTTGTGCTATTGAAATTGAGCTAAGAATGGTGCAAAATTCTGATTTTTCAGAAAAAAAATCAGCAACAGAACAGTTTTTCCAGCAGCAAAATATGCTGCAAAAATTGAGATTTAAAGCAATATAATTAGCCCATTTATGCATAATAAAAATATATAATGTAGTCACATCCTAGCTGCAAATTTTCAGCTTTTGCACTATTGAAATTGACCCAAGAATAGTGCAAAATTCTGATTTGAAGCAAAGTGGACAGCAAAAATCCTGCTGCCATGTTTCCACTTGTTCTTTGTATTAAGCATGATTAAAGTGCATAAAATGGTCATTAAAATTAAGAAAAACATGCTAAGTACCTGTACACATTGTTTGGATTTTGTGGCTGCATTATAATCATTATATTTCAGTCCTTTTGACAGCCTTTTTCTAATTATGGTCAAATTTGTTCAAAACAGGATTAGCGGTGGGGTAGGCCATTTAACAGCCATTTAAGCATGATTTTGGGCAGCAAAGAGCTTCAAGCTTCACCTATAAATAGCCCCCTACATCCTCACTTCATCTCCATGGTTGGTTAGAGCATACAAAGCATAAAAAGAGAGCAAAAACGTTGAGAGTTCTGCTACCGATCAGCAAACGAAAAAACTGTGTTCTCCACAAATATTTTCCATGAAAATCCACTAGAGTGAGCTTAAAAAAAAATTATGAGTGACAAGATTATTATGTTATTACATTAACCAAGTTCTCTAAATTCCAAAACCATCCATCCAAGCCACCGAAGCGATCATCACGATGATCCAATAACGAGAATGAAGAATCAGCGTGACTTGAAGTTTTCGACCAATTTTCACTTTTTTTTAGTTGTTTATTTTTTATTGTTGGCCATGCTTCTTCTCCTTGTTTTTATGATTGTTCAACTCATTAGTGAATTTTATTATTAGCGAAATTAATTTTTGAAAGTTAGAATTAGTAGAGACCGATTTTTTCGGGTGATTGTGGTGCCTAACACCTTCCACATTCATAACCAAGACACGAACCTTGCTATCATCCATGGGCATAAATAAATAAATTTTATATTTCCCGTAGCATTGCGGGTGGCGAACTCCAAATTTAATTTAATACAAAATTTAAAAGGTTGAGTCAAGCGTCAGTTTCGTAGCACGGCAGCTACAATGAGTTATGAATTTTCAAAGATCAACAAGCATACATATACTAACAGCATGACCTCTCTGTGTAAATCCCTTCATATTAGACAGTGTAGAAGCCAAATAAAAAATCTAAAAATATGGTCAAATAAAGGACTTCAAGACATATGATTTCAACATAAATTTCTCATTCATAGGATCTTGTCTTTTATGATTTTTTTAAAGCCCATACTTCTCTGAAAATATAAAACTGCATATGTGCAGTTTGCTGGTAAATGACCCCTGCCCACTGTTTGGCCTTGTTCAGGCATTAAATGGCCTTGGAAATTAAAAATAAAAATATATCTAGAAACTAGACTCTCTGGCAATGATTCTAGATATAAAGTTTGTCCAAATCCAGATTGTATAGAGTTGTGAATAAAATCATCAATTAAATAGAAATTTCTGTCAACAAATGGACCATCATGCCCCTGCTGACTCTGATAAAATTCTTGATACAAATAGTCCTGAATGCTCTTGATACATGATATTGCATGATTCTAATCTTCTCTCACTTGTTTCTTCATGAAAAATTTTAAAAAAAAATGTGATTCTTATAAAAAAAATTCAGAAATGTTGAGTTATGGTGAACCATGTCACTATACCCCTTGATATGCTTTCATGTACCCAAAATCAAATCCAAACTAGAACCAATTTCCTGTCAAGTCTACTGTATCCATCTCCAGTACCAAGTCAGAGACCAAATACACCGAGCCTCACCTATAATACATATTCAATCCTTCAAATATATGCTAAAGACTATCTCAGGATGATCTCATCCCCAAACAAAGTCTTTTTGAATCCTAAGTGTACTCTGAGCTCAAGCCACATACTAAATCGGTACCAAAACTGAAAATTGGAAACCTCGATCATACCCAATGTTCAACTAAATCCCAAATTGATGCCCTCATGTGCTCTAATGCACTTAAACGATGACTAATGACAGCTTCTTTGAGTAAATTCGATAGGAAAACCGGAAAAGAACTCAACCGGTACCGATTCATTTAAGTTCTCGTTGGAACCACCACCTCCGGCCATTTTCAACCACCGACGATAGGTGAGAAGCCTTCTTGATGACTGTACATTGCTGATGGTATAATCCCCGAGGCTTGTCGTGACCGAAGCATCCCCGGAGTCCGAAGTTCAACCAGGAAATGGAGGCGCCAGTGCGTTAAACCTATTAGATCCGCATGAATCCTGAAGCAATGATGAGTCTTGGATGAGGCGCCAAAAGCCTCAGTTCAAATGAGTGTGGATCTCAAAGAAAATTGAACGACTGAGATCTACTCTCATGATCAAACTGATCTCTGCCAGACGGTTTGATCTCTGCCAGACGGGTCCCACACGTCAGAAACCAATTTATGAACTCTGTGTGAATCTCGATAAAATCCCTAAAGATCAAGGCCCATACACATCTCAGCGCATCCAATCCAAATCTCAGAAGCCCGAATATCAATCCAGTGGCCCATAACCCTTTGATAATAGACAAATAATATTTCTTTTGCACATGAACTCATCTGATTTTATAAAATCTCTAACGCAGTCCCTGCTTATTTGCTAATAAGCCCCTGGCGGCATAAAACTCCTTCAAATTAGTCCCTGGGAATCCAAAATTTCATTTCAGACCCTGTAAAAAGCCCAAATAATATTCCTAGGCCCTCGGATATTTGCAAATAGGTCCCTGGGAATATAATGTCTTCACAAAGAAGTCTTTTTTTACCATAACTTTCTCATATCAAATCCAAATCAAGTCAAACCAGTTCCAAATAAATCTAAATCAGATTCCTCATGATCCTAAACCAAATCAGATTCCTCATGATTCCTCATGAAATGACCAAAATACCATTTTTTTTATATATATAATAAAGTTTTATATTTTCAAAGATATATTATGCATCTCATGTTATGATCAAAATGCCAAACATGCATATAGATTTTTCATGATATCATAGGATGATTAAAATATCACTTTCAGTCATAATTTCTCAAATAATGATGAACACACATGCATGACCATACACACAAATGTATACATATGATAAAATGCATGTCTAAAGCAATCAAGAACCAACTACATGAATATATATGACAGCACATGAGCCCCTTTTAGCCCCATTACTCAGTTCAAAACCAATAGGCACAAATCTTGAAATGAACGAGGTGTTCAGATTGACCTGACAAATCTTTCTGATGTAATTAACGGCGGGAGTTTGCGCCCGTCGGGAGTTAAACGTCTCTACAATCAAACAATAAAACCCTGGCTGACTGATTATGAACGTAGATTTGGCTAAGGGTGAACCGGAAGGTATGCGGAAAGAAATCCAGTAATGCTTCGAGTTCGGTGCTCCGCTCGTCCGATCGAGAGCCTGGAGCACTGAACCCATGCGAGAGCATTCCCCCATAAATATAACCGCATCGCTAGCTAACCTAGTCATGCAACTTTCTGCGCCCTACAATTGGCTGCTTGTCTAAACAGTGTTTTTGGATTTCGTTGTTCAAAAGACTTGGATAATTCAAAGTAAGATCTAAATTGCTGGTGTCATAAGGCTGTTAATTAATCGAATTTTAGCGAGTTCGGTAATTCTTTTGCTCTGTTCATTAAGTTAATGAACGGGTTAGCTAACGTTGACAACTTAACTCATGCTCAATTCATTACTAATTCGAGCTGACTCGTAAGCAATTCGTTAAGACTTAAGACCAATTAATGTTTAAATTTTAAGCAATTTGAATTTCTTAAAACCAAAAATCCTAAATAATACATAATAGAAAATAAATTTAACAAAAAATAAAAACAATAAATCTTTGGATTTAATATAATTTAACACTAAACTTGGGTTTGGATCCGGTTGGAATTTTATGTGGCATGACTTTATGTAACTCGGGTTAGTAATGAGCGAGCTGGAGTCTGTTTATGCTCAGCTCATTAAGTTAACGAGTGAGTTATTAGTGTGGGGATAATAAACGAGTTATTAGTAACTTTTTAGCAAGCGAATTATGAGCGAGCTTGCAAAAAGATACATTAATATGGATAAATTCTAAATCTTATTTTTTTCAAATTTATTTACTCTTATAAAAATAAAATTAAAAAGTAATAATCTAATATCTCCGCTAATCTCTGATAACCAAACCAATACAGATAACATTGGATGTTTATCGAATAATAACATGGAGCGTGTAAGAAAATATTTGAGAGAGCTATCGTCTCGCAATCCTTCAAAAGCCAGTATACAGTGCAGGCTAAGTCCAGAAAGTTAATTAGCCCAGTAGTTCATTCCAGAGCAAATCGCCTCTGAATTCATCATTTCGGAGACTATATAAAGGGGGAACCGCATCTCTGCTCCACTTTTATTTCACAGCATCCTTCTGCACAATAAAACGGTCCAGATTTAATTTCAGCCGGTGAGTGCTAAGATGATGCCTCCGACAGTAATAATTTTGCTTTCAAATTCGTGCCAAAATCTTATTTCATCCGTCCGATCAAAAACAAACAGATCAGATTAAAAATCCAGCAAAATGCTGTGAAATAAAAATACGCAAAGATGCGGACCTCTATAAAGGGGGTCAATTTTTTCGAGGCCCAATTAAAATTAAAGATATTCAAAGCTAATATTATTCTCACGAAGCCCATTTACAATAAAATGGTGCAATTTTTATTAATATTATAAAAATAGAATCTCAAATTCAACGCTGTTTAACGAATTTCGAAAGACGCCCATCCTACAATTTCATCCTACAATTTAATTTCACGGTTGGATTATCTTTCTGCAAATTAATTTCACAATCCCTCTAAAACAAAAGAATAAATTCACAATTTCAAAAATTCAGAAAGAAAGTTGCAGTTTTAGTTTTAGAACTAAAACCATTTAGTCTTAGACTAAAACTGTAAATTTAAACAGTTCAATTTTTATGATTTTTTTAATTTAACAGAATATTATAATTTATTTATTGTTTATATTAAAATATTAAAAATATTTATATATTTCTTTAAAAATAAATAAAATATTATATAATTTATTTAATTTATTTAATTTATTAAAAAAATTATGACAAATAATTTAGATCAACATTAGCTTTAATTTTTGCTAACAGTAGATTTATCGAACAATAAAAAGATACTTAGGCCCTGTTCGGCAGCCTAATGAGCTGGAGAATGGGCTAGAAAAGAATTTTTGAACTGATTTTCACACATAAACAGTGAAAATCCTGATACAGCCGAACAGAGCCTTAGGAATATCAACATCCAATTCCAAATTCCATGTTCTGAACTAACAAAAACCATTGGTAAGTGTCATGAAACGCTTTACGGAAAAAGATGAAACAAATTTTGGAGAATCATCAGCAGACACTCGTTATCTTCAAGTGCAAAATGCACAATTCGGTCCGCATCAAGGTCGGATCCAAAGGATCCACATCATTTGGTTCTCCCGAAAACATTAACAAATCCCGCTCAAATAGATTTTGAAAAGAAACCAGCAAATTTTTTCATTTTGAATACATTTTTTAACTCAATGAAAAACATGGCTCAGAGTTATAAATGGGTATTATGTCATTATCAGCACAGATGAGACGAATCTCAATCAGAGTGGTGCATGACTATGTTCTCATCCTTGCGCATTTTAAATATCGAAATGCTACATAAAATAAGAAACTAATAAAGGTAACTATTGTAATCACATAAACCGGCTCCGTGCAAATACTGGTTATAAGCACAGGTTCCTATCAAACAGTGAAACATCATCAAAGACTTTATTTAGGCCCGATCATAGCATCCCTGGTCAAAGCTCTTGGCTATCAGGGACGTGGCTCAGGCCTCACAAAAGAACTGCATTAAAATCTGAATATTATGAAAAAAAAAATCCTCAGTGACCAAGTCAAAATCACAACACAGATGCACAGACACAATTTCTGAACAAACCCAAATAGCAAATTCAATCAACCACGAAGGAATGACGAAAATGCAGAAATGGGATGCAAGAAAAGGGAATGGAACAACTGCTTATAAGTGTCATACGGCACTTCCTATCTATTTCAGGTCTTGATCCTCATAGGAAATGTAGAAGTAATTATTGTATAATGGATATGAATCAACGAAATATAATAAACAAAGCCTCAGAAAACAGCCAAAAATTTACATCAATGTTTTCAGATGGTAATTCCAACATTTTTAACATCTCATCATCGGCAATTGAAAAGATCAAAAATATTGACAAATTTTTAAATTTTAAACTAAAAAATTGATGGGCATCAGGAGCTGAAATGTTTTTTCTCATCCACTGAGCATTTGCGCAGTGTAGGAAGGTGTCCTAAGAATTCATTTCAAGTTTCATCACTTGACATATAAACAAACCATAAACAGAAACAAATCAATAAAACAAATTCCTCAATGAGACTGAAAATAGGATTCAGAAGAATGAATGACATCAATTGGAATCATTGATTCGTTCAGACCAAGTGTTGAAATATATATAATTGACTTCCTCATCATCCATGTAGAGAGATAATTCAAGTCAAGCAAGATCTGAAAAACAAGTATCATAATAAAATTGAAAAAAGGAGAAGATCTGAACTCAGTGGTGGCGATTGTAATTAGGTTCGATTCTGCCAGCAAGAGTCCTCACGGTCATCAGTAGAGGGAGCTCGTTATCCTCATCGCAGCCTTCTCCATTAAAAATCAAGATAAATGGACATCAAAAAACGCAAATTAAACATAGAGACGAAAACAAATAGAGAGATCGGGAAGGAAATGCTCAGTTCAGCGGGTTTGTCGACATACAAATCCCTCCGATTGTTGAATCGAGGGACCTGCGATCTGGTCTGTTGAGCTTGAACATTATTGACTCGTCACCACAATTCCAACCCAATCTCTCCGGACTTCTAATCTAAATCGAAAACCAAAAAAACCAAGCTTTAAAACAAAATTTTCAGAATAATTGAATGAGTTGAGAGAGAGAGAGAGAGAGAGAGAGGCTGGGAGACAAACAGCGGCTGCGCTAGGGTTTTATAAAGATAAGAACTAGGGTTTTGACGAGATTATCGCGTACAATGGCGGCAGCCGAAGGCCTTCGGGCCGATTTGGGGTGTGTGCCCAAATTTTATCAAATGGGCTCTGAAATTTCTGTGGGCCTACTTATTGCCAAAATATTTTCGGCTCTACATTGACAATTTCGGAACAACGTATTTTTTTTGGTGGTGCCTCCTTCAAACCTGGTGTTTATATCGTAATATTTTTGAAAAGATTACTGTGGCCGAGAAAATGGGACCCAGTTCTTTTAAAATAATATTAAATTAAATGTTGTAATCCATAGAAATATTTTTTAACAAATGAACATACACAGTTCTTCGAGAATTATGAATTCGTATTAGGAACTGTTCACTCTTGAAAATCTTGATCCTATAAATTGGGAAACAAATCTTCTGTGATTCACAGGGATTGCAGTATCCTGTTTTTTCATATCCAACTTTTAATTTTTTAAAATACACAAATCTTTAAATAAATTGATTTTCATGCACGAATATCAAAAATATTTAAAGCTTGCTCTTCAAGAATCACAGCAGATTTAATTTCTATAAATTGTGGTATCAAATATTAGAGGCACAATTATTATGATCGAAGTTCAATGAATCTCAAATAATATCGATTAATTGAATAATATTTTTTTCTAATATATGTAACATAAGAGTTGGATATATTATAAAAATTGAATGTGCGTTAGAATTATCACTTAAAATAAAAGTAATTTGTAATACATTTTTTATCAATAAAATTATTAGTAGATGTGTATTCACTTATTTTCAAAATAAAATTAAGATTTTAAGAGATATCACGTAATCAATATGTGGCTACATTTTGAAGATTTAATACATGTATTTAAATATTTAAATATTTAAAATGGAGTGAGTCTATGGTACTATGCATATCATGATTTAGTCCGTAATACGGTTCAATATTTTCTTTTTCAAAATCTTAATGGTTGATCCGAACCGTTGAACATGATTTCCATATGAATATGTGCTTGCAGACCAAATTTTATATTTTTTGGAATTTTTTTACTATTTTTTAAGGTAGGTAGAAAATCGCTGTTTTTGGATGGTCCAGAATTTTCAGATCAAGGGATTTTCAACCTACCTTAAAAAATAGTAAAAAAATTCCAAAAAATATAAAATTTGGTCTGCAAGTACATATTCATATGGAAATCATGTTCAACTGTTCGGATCGACCATTAAGATTTTAAAAAAGAAAATATTGAACCGTATTACGGATCAACCCGTGATATGCATAGTACCATAGACTCACTCTTTAAAATGTACTTCATATAAACGTACTTCATGTTTAAAACAATATATACCGCACACAGTAGTGACAGTGACGCATGCGGCGTAGATAAATGTCGAAACAAATGTCAGCGTGATGAAGAAGGATAGGAAACCCGAGCTCAATATGCTCTCTATTTACTATTTAATATTACCAAGTTATAATTCTCTAATTGCATTTAGCATCGCCACATCAAACCTCAAGTTTCTAAAAGATTGTTTATAATCTAATACACTATCTATGTTTATAATCTAATACACTATCTCAAGTTTTTTTTTAACAATTTTTGTACCCTCGTGAATACTCTCATCGGTAATAGTGGTATTCTCAAATATGGCAATTTCTATCGGCTTACCTCTGACAATAGTCATTTTTTTTTTCATGAATAAAAGAGATTATTATTGTATATGACAATAAGCAATAAAAAGCCCTCTAAAAATAGAGCCTATTAGTTAAATAGGCTCAATCAAGATAATAAGTTTTTCTTTAATTAATTGCATGTCATCTTATTTTTCTTTCATAAGACTAAGCTACAAATATCTTTGTCTATCTTTGATACCTGAATCTTTCTATTAATAATGAAAGCCTGACAAATTTTGAGGAGCACCAACAAATCATGTTAAAATCAATGCTCAAGCTAATACAACTCAAGCTTAAATTGCGGAATGAGGAAATTCAATGCCCCGAGTATATGCCCACTAGATCATCCTCTAGTCCAGGTGAGTTTTCTTCTTTTTAGAATATTTTTTTTTTTTTGAGAAAATTTGATAGTCAATTCTTCAACTTTGAGATAGAGATTTGTGTATAACCACATGACAATTTATTAACATAAAGGTGCTAGGTTTCTACCACCTTTAAAACACTTTATCAGAATTTCGAATATACAACCTCTCATACATATGGCGTTACTTTTAGTAACTAGATCAAAAAAATATTTGTTTTATTATGTCATTTTATTATCCAAATCAATTATTTTTCTTTTTAAATTTTGTTTTGATTATGTTTAAAATATTTCAAAGAGTAAAATACAAAACAATAACCAAAACTTAATTAATTTGTTGCATAGCGCTGCCGCTGTGTATGAGCGATTGGGCTAATCTTCCCGAAGACATTTTAGATGAAATTATGAAGAAGTTATGCTATGCTGATTTTCCAACATTATGCGCAGTCTGCAAATCGTGGCGGTTTATGTACATCGATCGCTTCTGTCATTTTTCTATAAATACACCACCCGGAGTTCCAATATTATTGCTCAATACTTGCAAACAAGATTCAAATTCGCACAAATTTGTTAAAATGAGTGGAGAACTTGCAAGTGATCAAATATTTCTACCAGAAGCTGCTAACAAGAGGGTATGTGGATCTTCATGGGGCTGGCTTGTTCTAGCTAGTATTGATAGTATGGAAGTAAGTCTTTTGAACCCATTCACAAAGCGTATAATACGACTTCCCTCGGTCGATACTTTCACCATAAGGTCAAGTTATGTCGATGAACCAAATATTCTCCTTGAAGGCTTTAGTTATATACGCAAAGCAATCTTATCAATGAATCCGGGAATATCAGAAAAAGATTGCATCATAATGGCAATAGTTGGGGAAAATCGGGAACTCTCCTATTGTAGAATAGGAGATAAAAAAATGGATGAATGTCAAAGGTTGCCTAAATTCACTTTCTGATATAGCTTATTATGAAGGAAAATTTTATGCCACTACTAATGGGGGTATTTTAATGTCTTTCAGCATCATATATCCAAATTCCACAAAAATCCTTACTTTGGGACTTTCTATTGATCGCCGTGACAACATTAGCCGGAAGTACTTAGTCATGGCATCAGGACATCTATTACTAGTCTACAGAACACAAAATTATAAATTTAAAGTTCATTCACTGAACAAACGCAGCCCACCCTATCCGTCTGTTATTTGTCACAAACTTCAATATGAATGGTTTGAGATAGACTCCATTTATGATCAATTGTTGTTTATAGGAAATAATGACTCGTTCTCTCTACCGGCACGAAGTAATAGCAGTAGACCAAACTGCATTTACTTCACTGAAGATGCCTTTGGTATGGTGCAAAGTGACTTTCATAATAATTTTTTTGGTATGTATGATATTGCCAAAAAGTCTACTTGGCTTTTCAACGGAAACGCTGAGAATGAACCTTTTCCATCATTTTGGATGAGACCAACTCCATGGTAACAAGTCGTTAATGTTTTGAGAGATTATTTATAGTATAGCACGCAGAATTGCTATTTTGGATGAGCCCAACTCCATGGTAACAAGTCGTTAATTAATTTTTTAAGTAAAATTCAAAATTCCATCTATATGATTTCATATTGGAAGTAATATAACTAATTCTTCTTGTTGGCTCAATTTCTATTAGAAGTTATCAGTTTCGTTTTGATTTCTTTTGGATTTTTTTTTAAATAGAATTCATTTTAAAAAAATTAACCAAAGCAGCATTATACTCTGGAAAGCTATAAAAATATTCTCCGCCGGTCTCCCAAATCAGTGTAGCTTGGAACAGTGAACCTTTTTAAATAGGTCCTTTCAAGTTACACCTGTTTGGGAGACCAATGGAGGCTATTTTTATAGCTTCAATTGATACGAGTCTGCTTTGGTTAAATTTATTTTGTATGAGTTCTATTTAAAAAAAAATTATTTCGTGTGCTAGTAAATATCATAAAGGCAAAAAAATGTCATCACAAGTTCATAACTCTTCCTTCAACCATCTCTACTTTTAATGGTTACGACAGCTAAATATATTTCCATGCACTGTTTATCTCATGAAACATCTCTATCAAGTTATTATACCTAAAAAAAGAATCCTAACCTAAAATAAAAACAAACAACTCATCTAAAGGTGAAAAATTAAAGAGCGGATGGATTTAATTGATAATCCTACATCTCAAATCTTATACGGGCTGATCGATTGAGAGCCTTCAAACTCATTGTTTTATTAACACAATATTTTTAAAAAATTTAGATGTATGAACAATTTTAATCCTCTTTAAATATTTTTTCCAGCTACCGTATCTTCCATAATGTAATTAATATTGTGACATTTGTTAATTATTTAATTTTTAGAATTACTAGATATTTTCTTATTTATTGAATATGTATGAAAGTCTGGATCAACTGCGTATCACAAGAAAACATATTAGGAATAAAGTTAATTTTACTCGATGTAATTTTTTTATTGTAGCAAGATATTGTACTATTATTTTTAATTATTCATCATTGACGTCAAAACTATTCATGATAATTTGCATTCAATATGGCTATGTATGATCAATTCACGTTTAATTTATACAAGTTATTATGTCATTCTTTTAGTGATTTTTGCGAAAATAGAGATAAATATTATTTGCCAAAATAGTTTTTATTTAAAAGTAGATTGTCAAGAAAATTTGTGGAGCCGGCAAACATAAAATGTTATATACAATTTTGTTAGATTTTTGTAATATAATAAAATCTTTCATTCTTGTATTATCTATTTTAAAAAAGGAACCTCATAATTGCCCCTCAACTGATCTTTGAGCGCACTCTTAAGTATTTAATATCTAGCTTTTATTTCCAGCGCTCATATTCAAACTTTTAAAGTTCTATTTATAACATTTTGTAATGCTGCTCACAAGCTTTTAAATCTCTATATAGAAGAATTTAAACCCTAAATATATGTAGTTTTAATCCCTAACTATTTTTGTTTTCAAGCTAAAAAAAATGAAAGATTCATTTTACCCACTCTTTTTTTCCTCTGATAATTCTTGTTTATTTTTCTGATGATCCATGATGAATTTTACGAATATAAAATGACGAACGTTTTCTACTCGATTTTCTCTTTCAAATGAGATCCATGAAGAAATACTTTTGAATTATTTTTAAGTCGTTGTTTTTATTTTTTTAAAGTAAAGTCCATGAGCACTTTGAATTCTCAAGTTTTTAAACTTCAGTCTACAACTTTTTAAACCTGACATGGAAACTACGGGTGCAAACAGATCAGATAGTGCTCAACCCATATCTTTTTTTTCAGATACGAATACGGATTGGGTACTAATCGGATACGGATACGAACTGGATATTAAACGAATACGGATCGGATATTAAACAGATACGGAAATAATTTGAATTTCAAATTCAAAATATATATCTAATTAACTTATTACGTCATTACAAAATTATATCTAATTAACTAAATTCACCAACATAACCATAACTTTAATTAAAATATACCAACACAAAAGATATATATTCTCTCTAAAGATATTCTAACACAAAAGATATTCTCTTAAATCTTAACACATCAACCACCGTCACCATCTTCAAAGCAAGAACTATATTCTTCTGATTCCTCGATAAAATAAAAAACTAAAGCCACATGACCTGATTAAAATAATAATTGAAATTAATATTTGATTTTTAAAAGAATTGATATTGTTGTCTCTTATCCAAATAACATGAACTTAATGCCTACACCATATGAATTAAAAAATTGAATTAAGAAAATGTGCTATCAGTTTAGAAAACAATTAAACAAATACTTATTTTAGCTCTATCCAAGATTCCAAGTACATCGTTTTTTGTTTCATTTTCATTTATTAATTGTAAAGATTCTACTACATGTAAAACTCATTATTTAATATATTTTTCAATCATTCACTAGGTATTCTAAAGAACCTAAGCATGTAAATTTTATGTGATTAAAGCTATCAAGCATGTAAAATTGCTGCACCTAGTTACTGGAACCTCAACAAAACAACAATAAACTATGAACGAGCTCAAAACGAAATTATTTCGGGTGAACCATTTCTAAATTAATATCCAGTCTAATAACAAAAAGATAATACTTGATGTGTTCTTCCGTAGATTCGAAATTTGAATAAAACGATATTTAACAATTGAATGATTTCATCCCAACTTTACTCAAATAAAATAAAATTATAATTGTTTTGATCATCAATTCCTTGTAGATTCTTTGGCAACAGGTCTAGGGGTGAGTAAATTGCTCATAACTCGCTCACTAAAAACTCATTAACAACTCACTCGTTATCAACTCGCTCATTAAGAACTGAGTTACATGAATCCTGCCACATCTAATCCCAATCTCTTAAATTAAAATTAAAATTGAATAAATGAAAAAGACTCATAACCTAAACTACATTCCAGAGTGTAAAAATTAAAATTGATAAATGAAAAAGGCTCATAAAGTAACTCAGTTCCAAATTCGACATGTGGGGCTGTGAGAACCGACAAGAATTTAGCTGTTTGATTTTGTTAAATTTGCTTATAGACAATTTTTTGTTAAATTATGTAATGTTTAATTATATTAGGTTATGGTAATTTGTTAAATTCTATAAATAAAAATTAGTTTTTGAATTATGTATCTTAAACAAAAAAACTCAAAACAAAATTTAAATAAGTTTAATTTTTTAACTTACTCATAACTCGTGACTCGCTCAGTAGCTCATAACTCGCTCATTAATTAGCCTTGTAACAGGCCTCACAGTCTCTCAATTTATTCTTGCCAACAGTAGCTCTTCAGTATCTTTCAACAGCTGGCCCACAAATTATCCTCTATCAACAATCGTTGGTGCAAATTTTGGGTTGTTCCAATCCAAACTATATCCACAATTTTACTCTGTCACGATCTAGGCGTGTAGTTCCGCTACACGGTGTCCTTGGAATTGGGTTTGCTTGAAGACCTATATTAAGAATATTTTTAAAATCTCATATCCGTTTATTTAATCCGTACTGTATCGATAAAATAGATACGAGTAATTTTTTTTTTTGTAAATTTATCGGATACAGATATGGGCAAAGATTATTTTTCACTGTCTAAACGGATAAGGGTACGGGTGAAGTCTATTCCGTACCCGTTACCCGATCGAGTAATTATAAAAAAATTATATATATTATATATACTGATGAGCAATGAATATTAATTTTTCAACTACTATTGATAGTTGTATTATGCTTAAAACTATTAAAACGTATAAATAAATTTCAACAAGTCTCTATAAGGTTTAGAAAAGTATATATATTTGTGAAATGAACGTGTTTTAATTTATTATTTAGTAAAATAATAATATTTTTATTATAATAGCATTATCCGTTATTTATCTATTACTGTCTCGTAATCTGACAACTATAACGGATAATGATATGGTACGGATAAGGTAATTCGTAGTGGGTACGAATAGTGTATCGGTAAGAACAATTTGTAACGGGTACGTGTATAAAAATACTTTCACCTGACTCTTACCGTATCCGTTGACACCCCTACATATAAGACTCTTAACATTTTTCTCTCCCGTAAATCGAATTAGACGGCTGCGATTACGTGCCATCAAATCTCTTGTTTTTCTTTTCTTTAGCATTTAAAAAAAAATTCAATCTACAAACCAATATTTGAAAATGAATATGGAGCTAATAAGTAATAACTGATAAATTACATGCATCCTGTATCTCGGCATGCATTTTTAAAAATTCTAATCTGCATTCAATATGGAGATTGAATTCTGCGATTACATGCATCCTGTATCTCTACATGCATGCTACCGATAAAATAATCGGTAATAATCTTTCCCATCACCGGTATGGCAGCGTTCACCGGTATTGTGCACTTGTGTAGTGTCGCCTGATTGGGCAAAGCACGAAATACTCGACTCTTTAAAAATTGTAAAGCCCACCGTCCGTTGTTCCTCTTCCTGCCACGCGTCAGTTGAAACTACACATCCCCTGATTCCCGAATACTATTCCCTAAAGTAGCCCAATTTTTTAGTTTTGATCCAGACCGTCTGAACTGCTCTAACACGAATATTAAAGGGTACGTGCTTTCCACCGCCAACCGGATTGATCCGAATTTATGATCGAACGGTCCGGATCAAAAATAAAAAATTGGATTACTTTCGGGGATACGGACTCTTGATTCCCCTCTCGCCATTCTCCTCCCACTGCTCCAGTCCCCTTCTCTTCTCCACCAACAGTTTCACAAACTCAAAGCACCGCCACCGCCGAAGAGCAGAGATGCTCTGCTCGGGACGCATCCTGACATATTCCTTCTCGCCCAAGACACTATGCATCCCTAATCCTTCTTCTAGAAGGTCCATCACCACTCGTCGAACTGTCAGATGGCGTGTGATTTCATCCAGCAGTTCGGATTTCCCGCCTCCTTCTTCATCTTCTTCGTTTTCAGGCGATAGCATGGCTGGTCCTGCCGATCTGACCGACAAAAACGCTGCTGGGTACGTTCTCATATATTTCGGCATTTAATCAGAAATTGAGATGATATTAGTTGATGAAATGGCGAATAAGAGCTTAGTTGGGTTCAGTAAAGGTTGAGAAATAATCTCCATCTTGTTTTACTGACTGCTGGGTTCTTTCCAGAGGAGATAGGTTGAACACATTAAAGAAGAATGATCAGAACTAATTGAGTCGGTTCCGGGTCCTTTTCTAGTTCGTACTGGTACAAAGCCTGGTTTGTTCAATTCCAATTCTGTGCGCAACAGAACAATGTTTGTGGAGCTTGTATTGTTCTCTTTTTAGTTTTGCTTTTTTTGTTGGGGATCTTTTTTGTGATATGGAGCTAATAACTGATACCACAATCCCTTTTGATACTGATTGAACATAGTGAATGCAGGTTTTGTATAATAGAAGGGCCAGAAACGGTAGAAGACTTCGCAAAATTGGACTTACAAGAGATACAGGATAACATTAGAAGCCGCAGAAACAAAATATTTCTCCACATGGAGGAGGTATGGTTCAACTTATCTTTATTATTATACCAAACTTTTTCAGTAAGAGTCCAAACTTATATTTCTTCATTGCATTAATTAGATATTTAGATGTGAAAAGGTTGGGTTAGGAAATGGAATTAGCTCCACACACCGGACTACCACAATATTGCATTAATTAGATGTGGAAATCATGTTTCATATTCCTTGTGAATCTCTTGTAAAAGCAAATAGAGTAATCAGTCAATTTTTTTTTTTTTTTAATAAAAGCACGCTCGTGTTACATAATTGTTTATATTGATACAGATCCGTAGGTTAAGGATACAGCAGAGAATAAGAAATGCTGAGCTTGGCATCTTAAATGAAGAGCAGGAAAACGAACTGCCTGATTTCCCCTCCTTCATTCCATTTCTTCCTCCCTTGGTGAGTAAAGTAACATGATTGTCAGTGTGTTACATATTTGTTAGGAAGCTTTTTGAAAATGTCATCACTAAGGGTTATTTGGAAATTGTTGATTAATTGTTCTATATTCATTCTATTTTCAGGACTAGCTAATTGATTTTTTAATTTTTCTGTAATTTCAGACTCCTGCAAATTTAAAGATTTATTATGCAGTGTGTTTCTCTCTAATTGCTGGAATCATTTTGTTTGGTGGTCTTCTTGCACCAATTGTAAGTTACCTTATAAATTATATTATTTTTTAATAAGATAAAGTTGTGAACCATGATCTTACTGATCACTATTAATGGTTACTCGTTAGATTTTACAAAGATGTATTGCAACTTGCATATGCTTGACCTACTAGAGTCTAGCGTCATAAGAATAATAAGTTAATAACTGATAGTATAGCAAACTTTAAATATGATGTCGACCACAAACTAGTTAATCAAGAACATTTTAACAGGTTCATATTTATAATATGGTTGATTGAAGTTGGTACTTTTGGCACTATCAGTTTAGCTTTTATTTATTTTAGCTTGTATAACTGGGTATTGTAAATACGCTAATATTATGCTTAGCTTAGACTGGTCTGTTCATTCGTTGTTTTGTGGATTTCTAATTTTACAGCTCGAGCTTAGGTTGGGGCTTGGAGGTACAACATATGAAGATTTCATAAGGAATGTTCACTTGCCTATGCAATTAAGGTGCTTCTTTTCTTGTAAAACATGTCAAAATCCCATCTAAGCTAGTTATTTGTTAGTTGCATCAGTAGGTATCTGAAGCACTCATATCTTTTTTTTTTCTTTTTCTTTTTGCTAATTTCTTTTCATGTGGACTCGACAGTCAGGTTGATCCGATAGTGGCTTCTTTCTCTGGGGGTGCAGTAGGGGTAATATCAGCATTGATGGTTGTTGAGATTAATAATGTCAAGCAACAGGAGCACAAAAGATGCAAATACTGCCTTGGAACTGGTAAGTCATGTATTATCACACTGGTGGTACCGGTATATACTGCCATCACATGATGGTATGGTATGAATCCAGTTAGCATATACAAGGAGAACATATACCACTGGGTAGTGATCATTTTTTTTTTTGTTCTATTTTTTGTTGCATCTTTGGCCTGTAGGTTAGAAGTGAAAATCCTTAGTAAATATTTTATCAATCCCCAGTTTAAATTTAAAACAAAGAAAAGCTTCAGGAAAGCGTAGCCTAGTTATTGTTTTTGTGAGCGCTATAGTAAGTACATCCCATGATTTTGGAATCACAATGCGGTGTAAACTATATTCAGTAGGTATCCAAATTAGCAGGGTCTTCTATTTCAAATTTTGGCCAGGATAGTGAGGGTGTGCTGTTACTCAGGGGCAAAGCCAGACTTTCAAGCTATGGGGTCAAATGTGAATGGGGATCAATCCTATAAAATTTTCAAACTGTGTATGGGAGTCAATTTTATAGTACCCATAGCATTTTACTGTAAGCCATATAGAGAGTATCATGCATAAGTACAAAAAATTGAAAATGAATTGACCCCCATTCACTAAACATGGACCGCCTCTACCATTACTTGAATATAATTCATTTGCATTGCCTCCAGGAAGTATATGAAAGGTTCCTATGATGTATGCAGGGTATCTGGCATGTGCTCGTTGTTCGAGCACAGGAGCACTTGTATTGGCAGAGCCAGCTTCGACCGCTAGCAGTGGTACTCAACCGTTATCTGCTCCACGGACCGAGAGATGCCCCAACTGTTCTGGAGCTGGCAAAGTATGATTTCATTTCTCCTTCTTTTCATATAATTACCATTTAAGGGATAAATACGTTGACAACAAAGTCATTCAGAAACTGTGAAAACTGATAATAAATTTATCAAAAAAAAAAGTATAGATATGTTCTCTATGAATTTAAATTGCCCGTACCTCAAGTTTTCAAATTATTCATCATTATAGTGATTCGGATTAATGGCTCTGTTTTATCAGCCTTAGTGGCGACTTTATGAATTTCTAATTCTTCCACCAAATGTGATACATGATATAATTAATTTATAAGAAACATGTTTAAAATTTTAGTTTCCAATTCATCGGTTGTCACGGTTGTCAAATGAGTTGATTGTTATATATATCCCTCTCTCTCATAATGAGAGACACCGGATACATATTATGTCAAATGAGAATTTGACTTGATAAGAGAAAAAAAATAGTTGAAAATATTTGGCACTGGATACATATTGTAATTAAAACATCATTTTGGGTGTTTTTTTCTTTTTCAAAAGTTGTATCATCTTTAAATTTGTATATATATGTTTTTTTTATCCCTGAGCGCACAGTATGGTTTACCCTTATTTGCATTTGAAAATATTTGCACTCATTTATTTTCTAACTGTCTGGACAAGAGTTAATCCTAAATACTTTCACATTTAAACTAGTAGTATATAAATTAACTTCTATTAAATGTGGATTATCCATATATGTAAGAAATGTAGATTTTGATAGCTATGTTGGGTATTGATATTTTCGCACCCAATTTTGAAAAAGAGATGAACAATCAGAGCCCATGGTCAACAATCGTTTCTTAATTATTATTTTTGAGCAACCTGGCCTTAATTCTTTTTTTTAGTCAAATTATCATTTTTTTAAAATGCATTTCTGACAACCGTTGATACTTAATTATTTATTTAGTATCTGTTTAGCTCTTGACAGGTGTTAACACTGAACACTTCTTAAACCTCGGTACCTCAATTAGTTGAGGGATAGGTTATATTGACAACATGCATGTTTTAGAAGTTGTGGAAACCAACATATCAAAATAAAAAGTTTAAAATTATAGCTGCCTTCTCTTTGATTTATATAGGCCTTTTGTCCAACGCTGTTTAAAATTACAACAGAGGATTCCCCAACGCTGTTATTTTTTTTCGCCTCTTATTTAATTGTTAAGATGATCCTCTTTGGATTTTTTAAATTTTCTTAATCTTGTATAGCTTTGCACAGCTTTTAGCTGTAGGGATTGGTTTAGACACTGATGCAGTGTAGGGAGCTGGGGCTGACTAAGGGTTAATCCTATAACCACTGTACACCCACTGATGTAACATTCCGATTATTTATATAAAAACTACTTGTCAGCCACTGACAAGCTTTCAAAAAAAAAAATATAGGCCTTTTGTCAGAATTGGTGCAATTTGAAAGCAGTTGGCTACCCACCGAACAATTTGAAAATTAGTAATTTAGTTATATTGAAATTTGATTGGTGGCCTAACAATTCTCAAATCACTAAACCTGATATCTATCTGCATGATAAAGGAAATATCAATAGTTGTAGTTTTGGATTCGACAAACTTTTGACATTTGTTGTTGTCTGTTTTAAAATAGAGTTAATTGTCAACATATAGCAAAGTAAATAATAAAGTACTAAGCATTGGAGGGTGAAACTTCTGAAAGTTATATCAAGTAATTTTTTATATTTGCAAAGAAAATCCATCTGCTTTTTGTTTGAGTAGGATAATGGAAAAGGTAGTATTTCGTTGTTTTTTTGAGAATTGTGTCCTCACTGGATTTGCTAGAAAGGGTGAGCTATTTTGTGAGTGTAATTGTGCAACTTTTAGTCCATTACCATTGACTTAGCCTTTGACTTTTATTGCTCGCATTGATTTGCAAATACCTCCAAAATGGTTGGGTGTCATTCATAATAATATTCCGATTTTTAGATTGGCATGTGAACTATGTTAAAATATTGAGTTTTGTTGCACACACCTTAGAAATGATGTTAGTTGCCTAAATAATGTGATTTGGCATCTGGGTATATGGTAGTCCTTTCTCATCTTCGTATCGATATGGTGTATGTAACGTGCAGGTGATGTGCCCGACATGCCTCTGCACAGGAATGGCCATGGCTAGTGAGCATGACCCTCGGATAGATCCGTTTGACTAGAATTCTTGCAATAGGAAGTTGTTATCGATTTCAGTATTGTCTTACAATGTATATAGAGTTTTCTGTTGATTCTAGAGAAGTCTTAGTTACTGTGACAGTGTCATAAAATAATTCGCAAATAAAACTATTTAGTTGGAAATGTATTAAGTTTAGCATGGAAATTCAAGTTTAGCTTGAAAGTATAGATTGCTGAGCATGCAGAGAAAATGTGACAAAAAGGAAGAGCACCGCTAATAGTTCCCCAGGTCTGCTCGATAGCCCATCTACCGGTAACCTGTTGTTACTTCTCTGCCAATGCTGCATTTATCTTAAGCCTGAATTGTGTATAAATTTAAAATTTTGTTCTTGTCTTATATTTAACACAAGTTTAAATCCAATATTATGTTATTCTCGAGTTTGGGACAGGTGTTTTTTCTCTTCAACACATAATGTCATAATGATATAGGCTTGCTTTCTTTTCTGGTATTGCTGTTGACATACTTTCTGAATCGTTTAATATTTGATCTGAACTCCGAAGATCCAAAAGAATACTATTTTGTGGCTTGAAATTTCTGATTACTAGATTATATATGTTGCATACGGTTTAAAATCAACTGTATAAGTTTAGGGAAAGGAAAATGTTTTGATATTTCAATTATTGGGTCATTGGGATATATAGTTGATATTATTAGTAGATAAGTAGATTACATACAATCAAGTCTATAATTAGAAATTATTATACATATAATAGGTGCGAAATAATTCTTATTTTATTCTTATATGCTAAACGAACATAATTCCTTATCTATATTAGTACAAATATGATAGCAAGACTGCAAAAGTATTGTTCATATCTGTCTTGTTGAATACTTACATGCCAGGTTAATACATTTTATTGGTCTATCCATTTGTGAGGTTAGCCTTAAAAAAATTGATCAGCCTCCAATAACAAATTTAAACTTGTTGAGAGATATTGATCCAAAGCAACAGTTGATCCATAATATGCATATTACCATAGCCTCACTCTTTTACTTTTCCAAAATTTCTATGGTAGCCAGAAGAGATAATGAGCAAGCTTATCTTTTCAGTGCCAAGTAGGATCCTGTACCAGCTTTAGAGGAGGTACGGGTAGTTAGGGAAAGAGAAAGGAAAATGAGGATCCAATTCTGTAAGATAAGACAATTTGTAAAATTTTCTCCAACACATACTTAAGTAGGAGCAGCTTGCAGCGAATTTGCCTCCTCTGAGATGCCTCATAGCGCAGGGACCAGTTTTATTTTTGCTTTGAGATTCATGCATAATTTATATTAGGAAAAATTAGTTATTTGCCACTTCAAAATCTGAAAAATCTTAAAAATGCCATTACAAAACTATAAATCTAAAAAATACCACTCTAAACTTAGTTAATTCTTAAATTTGTCATAAATACACAATTTTTATACTTTTTTTAATTAAAAATTAACTGAAAAATACAGTTTTGAGATACGTATAATGAGGGGTCTGAAGGATATATAGGGAAATACATAAATACGTATCTCAAAACTGTATTTTTAAGTTATTTTTTAATAAAAAAAGTTTAAAAGTTGTGTATTTGTGGCAAATTTAAGAATTAACTAAGTTTAGAGTGACATTTTTCAGATTTATAGTTTTGTGATGGTATTTTTCAGATTTGAAGGTTTTGGAGTGGCAAATAACCTATTTTCTCTAATACACAAGATCTGGATACTGAAAAAAAATATTAAAAAGAGAACACACCAAAACAATTTATCTTTCATACCTCTCGATTTGATTCAAGAGACATAAAAAATAAACGTCTTGACTTGTAAAACGGAGCGGATAGTGGTAAAACCATATTCATATTCTTTTTTTCATTTTTCGAATACAGATATGGAGCAGATATCAGATATATCAGATGGATACAGATACGGATCCGGATCAGATCGGATATTTATTAAAATAATATAAAAAATATTAAAGTTCATAATATTTATCTATTATATTGGTGAATAACATAAAATTTTCATAATATATATTAAAATATATGGTATATACTATTCAGATACAAATAATTAAAATGTAAAACCATATCAATATATTTATCCACACGGATATTCGGATATCGGATATCCACAACTAAATTTTTAAATACGGATTGAATATGAATCGGATATTATCCATACCGTTTTCACCCCTACTTGTTGACTAAATCCAAATTAATGATCGGATGATTCTTTTTTAAATAAAAGTCTTGAATTCCCTTAATAACCTCAGAGCTCCTAAATTTTATAAATTATAAGCCTCATTTTATTGAATAAACGCTTGAAGACAAAACTCGAAATTCTGAGTTTGGACCCAGAATGTTCGATATGATTTTAACATGAATATTAAAGAATTCTTATGCATTATATTTATACTTCGAATCGAATTGATTCGCATTCTGATCAAATCTAAATTTCCATACCCGAGGGCCGAGGGACCCGGGGGCCGGGGGAACTATTTTAGTTTTTGGCTGGGCTCTTTCTTTGACACAGACTGCGAACACAAACACATGGAAAAACAGGTCTAGCAACGCTGGAAATAAATCTGCTGTTATTCCAATGGAATAACAGGACCCTGTTATTCGATGTCAACCGTTCAAAGTTTTCCATGTGCAAATCTCAATGTAAAAACTTTTTCTTGCACGAATCTAAAATAAGTTGAATGGTTGGAATCTGAATAACAGGGTCCTGTTATTCCATTGGAATAACAGCAGATTTATTCCCTGCAAGGCTCACTGCTCGTCATCCCGGGTGCTTATCCTCTGAGATATCTCAATTTTTGCGTGACCGACGTGTCCGGTCCCTATTCGGGTAACCGTAGGGGGCCAGTATTATTTGAGCTTTGAGATTCGTGTATAATGTATTTCAACGATTGAGATATTCCAAAAAGTCACGCAAAGTTTGAGATATCTCAGAGCATGCGAATTCCGTCATCCCAAGGGAAGCAGCTCCAGCCAGTCGGGGCAGTGCATAGCGCCACATCATCACTACCTTCCACCTAACACCCCATCCTTAAAAGCAATGCATCCTAGACCGTTTCCACATACACCTCAAGACTCGACCTTCTTCTTATCTGCTCAATACACATGAGCCACGTCTATTCAAAATATTCTTCTCCTCTCCATCATCTTCAGCCATAAAAATTCCCTCGTTTTATTTTAATTCCTATCTTTTCTCTGTAGTTTTTGTTGCATTATCACCATGGCTTCGTTCTCGCCCCCTCTCTCTTCTACTCTCCCAACCTCACTCAACAGAGCTCATTTCTCAAGCCGAAATTGGTTGTGTTTTATCCAAAAGAGAAATCTATCTATCTTCCTAACAAAATCGACTGAGAACGGCGTTGGAAGTGTAAGCTCCATTGCAACAGAGGAGAAGCGAGAGTCTTCTCCTGTAGCTGTAGCAGAGAAGAAAGAAGAGGGGGCGAAAAAGGCGGAATCTTTGGGCTTGAATGGGGCTGCTTCGGCTTCAGTCAAGGCAGAGGTGCCATCATTTAAAGACGAGAGATGGGTTGGGGGTACTTGGGATTTGAAACAGTTTCAGAAGGGGGGAAAGACAGATTGGGATGCTGTTATAGATGCCGGTAAGTGCAACTGCACCAACTTTCTCGTCGAATCCTATCCTAAAAAAGTTTACTCTTGAGTGTGCAGTAGGTGTTCGATAAAATGCCCCAGTCAAGAAATTTGTGTTAAAAGAAAATGGTGGATGGAGTAAAATCTTCCAATGGACCTCTGTGCAGTTCTTTCATGTATAGATTGCTTAATAATCTGTAGCATATATGTCTAATCCATTTCAGAGGTTAGGAGAAGGACCTCTGTGCAGTTCTTTCCTGTGTAGATTGCTTAATAATCTCTAGCATATATGTTTAATCCATTTCAGAGGTTAGGAGAAGAAAGTGGCTACAAGATAACCCTGAGGCATCGACCAATAATGAACCGGTTGTATTTGATACCTCAATAATCCCATGGTGGCAATGGATCAAGCGGTTTCATCTCCCTGAAGCAGAGCTTCTAAATGGTTTGTTGAAACCAATTGTTTCCTTCTATTGTATATAATGCTAGTGATTTGCTATATAATCATAGCTGTCAAATCCTCCAGCTATATTATTTATCAGTTTCTAACATTATACATGATTTTAGTGTAATTAATTCAGTAAAACTAATAGGGAAAATTGTGAACAATTAATCTTTTTTACCTAGCGAAACACTAGACAGACGAGTACATAAATCTCCACATCAACAATCAGTTTGTTTTTCTTTCTTTTTCGTATTTTTTTTTGGTGTGGAACCTAACAGTTTATTTGTTGAAATTTCTAAAATTACAGGTCGTGCTGCCATGATTGGATTTTTCATGGCCTATTTTGTGGATAGCCTGACCGGTGCCGGTCTTGTTGATCAAATGGGAAATTTCTTTTGTAAAACCTTGCTATTTGTAGCAGTAGTTGGCGTATTGTTTGTGAGAAAGAATGAAGATATAGAAAATTTAAAGAAGCTTCTCGAAGAAAGCACCTTCTATGATAAACAGTGGCAAGCAACTTGGCAAGACGAAAAATCATCAAGCAATTCTGGCAAGAATTAGGTACTCTAATTTTTCTCTTGTACTTAGCCTTCTGATAAGTGGAGGAGTCTAGTAGTTTTGGAGCCATTATTATTATTTTTGCCTTTTTAGTGCGGGAGTTGGTTTAGCCTTTCTATTGTGCTCAATATAAATTCCTAAATAACAACCTTAAAACTGGTTAACTCACTTCATTTGGATAATTTTGTAATATAGTTATTCTTGTATGTCAAATTGTCAACTGCTAGCTACGGTTAAGTCAGATTGTAACTTCTCTTGTAGCTCTCACTGTTTAGTTGTAGTTGGTCTTATCAGAGACCTAAGTTGATCAGTTCATCTTTACATGTATTTTTTTTTTGTCCAGTATGATTGAATTGCAATCGAAATCTGATTAAGTACCTATACATATTAAAAAAATGAACTTCAACAAAATCAAATCAATTGAAATATCATCATTGTATGATTATTGGAGAACCCAGGAAATTGAGGGGAGTGAATTACACAAAACTAACAGAAACACATAAAAGGAAGAAGAATTATCAATGGAGAAAATTATTGTGACATGATAAAAATAAATGAACAAACACATTTTCTATGCCTCCCATCCCCTCAGTAGGGTAGCACGGGCAACACGGTTTACACCAAGGGTAAAAGCACCCATTCTCAGATTGCAGTCGTGCGATTTGCACATTTGCTTGATATTGTTGAAGGAGCTGTTCATGTACTTCTTCAACTCCATGTTAACTTTCTCTTCATCCCACATGAATCCTTGGATGTTCTAAAATTGATATAATAACAAAACAAAGCAAGAGCATTAAAATTATCCTGAGAGTATGCGTAATGCATTATAAAGTGAAGTACCAGAAGAGATTATTTCTAAATTACCTGAACCCATTCAAAGTAACTAACAATGACACCACCTGAATTTGCATAAATGTCAGGCAATACAAGAACTCCTTTCTTGGATAGAATCTGCAAAAGATAAAATTAACTAACCATAAGCATAATTGGGTATCTGAAACAAATATTTTTTTTAATAGTTTGGACTTTGGAACATATTAGTACCTCATCAGCTTCAGGGTCTGTTGGATGGTTTGCAGCTTCAATAATAAATTTGGCCTTAACATGTGGCGCATTTTCCCTGTAGTAGTTTGGTTAGCCTAACAAAGTTAGCTTTATAGTTTAGGTTATCTCAAAATCTCTTTTTTTTTTTTCCATTCTAAGAAGGGTGGAATTTCATGTATACCCCCTCAAAAACCTCCAAATTACGTATTTCCTCTAAAATTAATAATATCATATTTAGCCCTCTAAATTAAAATAACTCACAAATTTACTCAATTAATTGTATTGTCTACTAAAACACATTTTATATTTATAAAGTTTCTATTCTACATATTTTTATTTTTCAATAAAGGATAAAATAGAAACTTAAAAGGAGTTTCATAGAAAAGACATAAATTGAGTAAATTTGTGAGTTTTGAAATTTAGAGGGATATATACGATATTATGAATTTTAAAGGATAAAATATGTAATTTTGAGGTTTGAGGGGCATACATGAAATTCCGCCTAAGAAGGGTTACATAACTCATTCATTGATAAAGGGTAAAGATCTTGTGACTGTAATAAAGGAAAATAATATTTAAGCAATCAACCCCCACACTGCCAAACAGCCATCACGAACTTTGCACTGATAGATATATTAAATAAAGATCAATTCCGATTTAGTAAACAATATCAACTATTGGAATAAAAATCAACAAAAAAGATATTGGACGTATAGCATTTTAAAAACTCTGAAAATCAATCAAACAAATATATTTGAAGTATATTACTTTTAAAATCCAAGTTAATTTTGAGATCCATGTATGAATATTTGTTGTTTGTCCCCTGTGGCACCGTACTGCTTCTTTGCACATAACTTGTTTCAAAGAACATGTAACAATTCCTATGTATGAAATTAGGCACCAACCAACCTCAAAAATAAAGGAAAAAGAATGTAATATAATAAAAATAAAACTAAACTTGATTGAATATTTATACCAGCATACCTGTTAAGGACTCCACCAAGGGCACAAGGGAGAAGAACATCACACTCGTGCACAAGCAAGTCGTTTGAATCCATGGCCTCAGCCCCCGGATAATCCTTCAAGACACCCCCTTCACTTTTGTGCTTGATCAATGCTGGTACATCTATCCCATTATTGTTCTTTATCGAGCCTGAGACATCTCCAATTGCAATGACCTTGCCACCTCTTTCATGAAAAATACTTGCAGCCCATGAACCCACATTACCAAAACCCTATTATAAAAAGAATTTTTTCCAATTATTAATCAAATAAAAGAAGAAATGAGCTTATGATTATGATTGTAATACAGCCATTATAGGTGTTAGTTTGAGCTTAGACAATAACCACCTTTCTTTTTTTATAATATATATATTTAGAAAAAATATTGGGCATGTAAAATGCTCGATTTATGTTTACCTGGATAACGAAGGTTGATCCTGAAATCGACTTCCCGTGTTCAGCCAATAAAGACTCGGTTGCGAACACCACACCTCGTCCTGTTGCTGCATCTCGACCTAACGAGCCGCCAAGTTCCTAAAAACCAAATTTCAAAGAAGAATGAGAAACTTTTAATTCAATAATTATTTGACAATGACAGTTAGTTTCTAAGAGCTCAGAATATGTACTAACAAAAATTGACTTACAATTGGTTTTCCAGTGACGACAGCCGGCGAGTGGCCATGGAACTTCGAATACTCATCCAGAATCCATGCCATTGTCTATTTAAGAAGCACCAAATTAGATTTTATAACAGGAAATAAGAAGACGTATATTTCCGAAAAATTGGAAAATTTACAACACACACCTGTGCATTGGTCCCCATGTCAGGAGCCGGTATATCGGTGTGAGTCCCGATTAGGTCATGGATTTTTTGTGTGAACACACGTGTCAGCCTTTCCAACTCGCTCTTGCTTAAATCTCCAGGCGAGCACCCAATTCCGCCTTTGGCTCCACCATACGGTAACGCTGCAACTGCTGTCTTCCATGTCATCAACTGGGCTAAAGCATTTACTTCGTCCGGATCAACCTTTACAATTAAAATTTTCAAAATTACAATCTTGAGTTAGTACAAGGTCAACATTACACAAGAGAAAATATTTTACCAGTATGCCCTAAATGTTTTCTTCACTTGAGGTCTGATACTTTGATTCTTAAGTCACAGTAAGTCAAACAATAGGTATAACATTGAACAGTGATGACATACAAGTTTAAATTATAGGTATAACATTGAACAATGATGACACACAAGTTTAAATTATGGCTATAGATTTTAAAAAATGCAAATTCTGACAACAGTAACAGTTGCGTGAGAATAGATTTACCATGAAAATAGTTTGTCAAGTGATATATATGCTGCTTAATGTGAACTCAAATTCAAACTGAAAATTAAATGTAATTCTGACTATTGTAACAGTAGCTTGAAAAGCAGTTGCACCATGAAAATAGCTTGTTAACTAATATATGCTGCTTAATTAATGTGAACTAAATTAAAAAGAGGAGAGTTCCAATACCTCATTTTTTCATACTTCATATTTTATATCTTTGTTTCTAAAGTCCAAGCTGTCGATCCGAACCGCTCAACATGATATCCATACTAAAATATGTTTAGAGATGAAATTTTACAATTTTCGAAATTTTTTTACTATTTGTTCAGATGGGTACAAAATCACTGTTTTTCAATGGTCCATAAATAGTGATATTATATCTATCTTAGAAAAATAGTAAAAAAAAATTATAAAATTATAAAATTTCATCCCAAGCTATTTTAGTATGTATATCATGTTGAGTGGTTCAAATCGACAGTTTGTAATTTAAAAATAAAGATATAAAGTATGATGAGATATGAAATGCACCAGATATTAGAACCTCCGCAATTAAAAATTAGAAGAACCCAATTTTCATTTGGTTACCAATTCTTCGGAATTGTCACTTTCTTGAGGTGGTAGGCTGGTAGCATTACCTCAACAAAACCCATAGCCTCCATTAATCAATGAAAAGTGAAAAGAAGCCTGCTTTGATTGCGTATGCAAGTCATGTGACTTGGATCTTTCTTAAAAATAAGCAAGTATCCCTGCTTTTAATGGTTGCTAATAATCTAAAAAGATAACACAGCACATCCGTTATTTATCATTTATTTTCTCTATTAGTTGTGCGTTGTGTAAAGTCAAAATAGCTCCGTTAATATTTTACCCCAATTTATGGGATGAGAAATAGCAGTTGGCTTCTGATTGCAATATTCTTGGCGTTTTCTAAGTTTCTAATTTTGATTCCGGGCTTTGAATAAAAAAAAGTTTCTAATTTAAAAATGGGAAAATTTCATACACACCCTTCAAAAACTTTGAAACTACGTATTCCACCATCCAGAATTCATAATATCATATTTACCCTTCTAATTTCAAAAAGTCACACATATACCTTATTTTTTCATTAAAATTCATTTCAAATTTATAAAGTACCCACTTTATTCTTTATTAAGAAGTAATTGTAATATGTAGTTTGTGAAAGAAAAATTCATGCTTCTAATTGGTCAGCTTCTGATGAGATATAATTCATTTCTCTACTTGTCACACATATACAATGACATTTAGACATGCTTGTGTATGCATCACAAATAAGAAAATGAATCATTTTTTTTTTGCACCTGACCAATTAGAAGACCGAACATTTAAGACTCTTAAGCATGCCGCATATTTTTATTTTTTTAATAAAAAATAAAATGAATATTTTATAAATTTAAAATAAGTTCAAATAGAAAAGATAATAGATTGAGTAAATTTGTGGATTTTGAAATTTAGAGTAACAAAACATAATTCTAAATTTTTTGAAGGGTATACATGAATTTCCCCTTTAAAATTCATTGACTTTCCCAAAACAGGTAAGAAGATATTGTTGCTCTGTGACTGTGTATAGAAGTTACAAAATTATTTACGTATCTTTCTCCAAGACGTTTTTTTTTTCTCGCAAAAATAAGTAAAATATTTAATAAAAATATAAACCGAAGAGAAGAAAAACTACGTGGCCCTTGAAAACTGGTCACAGATGTGACCAGCACAATCCCAGGATTTGAATTTCCCATCAAAAATTTAAAATATCTTACAAAATACGCACTAATGATGAGAAAAGATAATTATCCAAGCTGCTCAGGGGAAAAATGGGAAAAGTCACATGAACAAAAGCAAATATTAGAGAGAAGATCACAAAGGGAGAGAGAGAGAGAGAGAGAGGCTTACTTCAGGGTGATATCTGATGCCTCCTTTCATGGGCCCACGTGCATTGTCATGCTGCACTCTAAATCCAACGAAAGAAGCCAAACTCCCATCGTCTTTTGGTATCGTGCATTCAACCTAAAAGAATCAAATTAGTTCAATCATACAAAGAAATTGGGAAAATCCCATCTTTTTTTTTTTGCACCGTCAATTTACTAACCTTAATCTCTCGAAATGGGATAAGGAGACTCTTTTCAAGTTTTGAATCGAGGCCGAGAAGCCTCGAGGCTTGTCGAAAGTTACGGCTGGTTGCAGCTAAAGCATTCATGGCGAATGAAATATGAAAACGTTACTGGGTTTCTAAGCAAAATAGATTGTGTGAATGAGACAATGAGATGGAGAGGCGAAGCAGGGTATAAATAAGGGAAACACGGGGTCGTTTTCGGATAAGAACATTTGACAATTTTGTCCTTCGTTTTTGGGGCACAGCTGGGCAGGGCTGAAGAGCGATTCGGACTTTCGGACTGTTAAATTTAAATTTGTATGAACTTAAAAGCAGTTTCTTATAATGTCAGTAGGTTAAAAACACCTCTGCTTCTCTACCTCCCCTGATCTTACCACCCCCAGCAGTACCTATTCAACAGACAGAACACCTATCTTGATATCCCTAATACTACCCCTTCAGGGAACTAATTAGTAGGATATCATATATTTTGTACTGCCCCAACTCTTTTGAGTTTGGTTGTGTTTCCATTATCAGTAGCTAATACCATTCGCAAACTTAGAACCTAGTATTTATTTGTGGTTTTTGTAGCATGACTCTCTAGCATAACTCTCACTGTATGCCGGGACTATTAGCTTAGCACAGTACAACTCATCAGTGATTAGTCTCTGCTTTTGTATGGACATTATATGTTTCTATGAAACAGGTTGTAAACCCACTTATTCAAAAAAAAAAAAATAATGTCAATAGGTTTAAAAAAAAAAAAGTTTGTCTGAGATTATTTGTAAGAAAATTATTTTATTTCTTACAGTACCGCATAGATTCACAAAGTAGTGGTTCAATAAAATGCATGTCTGAGCACCTACTTGTGCAAGTATAAACACTATAAGGATACGTTTGGATGACCTCTAGAATAGCGAGAATAACTACTGTTTAGAATAGTAAATAAGAATAGCTACTGTTTAAGAACAGTGCTATTTAGAATAGTGAAAAAGTTGTTTGGATTGCATATTTGGAATAGAGTTTGGAGGGAATAGCTACTGTTTAATAATTTATGTGTAAGATTAAATATAATACAATATAATATTAATTCAAATATTAAATGTAATATAATATTATTTTAAATATTAGATTAGTATTAAATAAAATATTATATTAAATATAATAGAATATTAGTTTAAATATTAAATGTAATATAATATAATTTTAAATATTAGATTAGTATTAATAAAATATTAGATTAAATATAATATAATATTAGTTTAAATATTAAATGTAATATAATATTAGTTTAAATATTAAATGTAATATAATATTAGTTTAAATATTAGATTAGTATTAATAAAATATTAGATTAAATATAATATAATATTAGTTTAAATATTAAATGTAATATAATATTACTTTAAATATTAAATATAATATAATATTAGTTTGAATATTAAATGTAATATAATATTAGTTTGAATATTAAATGTAATATAATATTAGTTTGAATATTAAATGTAATATAATATTATTTTAAATATTAGATTAGTATCAATAAAATATTAGATTAAATATAATATAATATTAGTTTAAATATTAAATGTAATATAATATTATTTTAAATATTAGATTAGTATTAATAAAATATTAGATTAAATATAATATAATATTAGTTGAAATATTAAATATTAATTTAAGAATTAGATTAGTATTAAATACAATATTAGATTAAATGTAACATAATATTAGTTCAAATATTAAATGTAATATAATATTATTTTAAATATTAGATTAGTATTGAATAAAATATTAGTTTAAATATAATACAATATAATATTAATTTAATTATTAAATGTAATATAATTTTAGTTTAAATATTAAATATAATATAATATTATTTTAAATATTAGATTAGTATTGAATAAAATATTAGTTTAAATATAATACAATATAATATTAATTTAATTATTAAATGTAATATAATATTATTTTAAATATTAGATTAGTATTAAATAAAATATTGGATTAAATATAATATTAATTTAAATATTAAAATGTAATATAATATTATTTTAAATATTATATTAGTATTAAACAAAATATTAGATTAAATATAATACAATATAATATTAATTTAAATATTAAATGTAATATAATATTAGTTTAAATATTAGATTAGTATTAATATTGAAAGGAACAAATGTTATTCCATGTTTTTGTAAGAATAGCGAATAGCAATGCTATTCTAAGAACAGTAGCTATTCCGAATAGCTCTATTTTTCGTTTGGATGCACCTTATTCCGAATAGCATTGCTATTTTAAAAACAGTAGCTATTCTTGTGCATCCAAACATACCCTAAAAGTATGTTATTTTAACATTTATGTTGAACCGTAGGTTTAAATAGGCTCTTGATATTTTCTCACAAGTAACTTCAATGGTGATGGATTTCGTCTCTTTACGAAAAAGAAAAACACATTCATTTATGCGCAAGAGACATCTAAAAAAATGAATGACGTGATTTATCAGAGTTCCTTCTTTAAAAAAAAAAAAATACGTGTTAATCACATGGGTAATGGTTAGAAATTCGCAAGTCTAAAATCCGACTTGTACATACATAAACACAATTTTGTTTACGGCTTAATAAATGAACATGAAATCTTAATTACATAGGTTATAAATATAAACTTGCAAGTTTGAACATAATTATCAAGTTCAAAGACCCAAAAAAAAAAAAAAATCTGATTTTAATAGAAAGTTATATAGTTACAACGCTATTACAGGAGTAGAGTAAAAAAAAAATGGAATTAAGAAACTTAATTAAGCTAAAAATTTACTAGAGGCTCATAATTCAATCAGAAATTTCAGCATAATTAACATGATTTTCATTTATATTTGATTTATTTTTCCTTTTTGCAATGACAAAGTCTATAAATTAAATTAGTGTCCTACAATTTAAAACTAAATTACCATATAGAGTTGGCGCCTATGTGAAATGTCCTTGCATATTGAAATTGCAAGGATTAACGTAGTGGAGTGGTGTAGTTATAAAAAATATATTTCTCTATTAGTTTTCCAGTTTGTAACATAAGGCCTGACACAGTCATTTTTTTGTGACTAGACAATGCATAACGATTTTTTTTCATAAAAGATAAAAGTCACATTGGATGAAAATCACGAAGTGATTCGATTTTGACAAACTTTTAACGGTGATTGTCACATAAGTTTGAAAATATATCGTCCTTAGAGAAACAAGGACGAAACTTGTAATTTCGTAAAGGTAATGTTTTTGTTACTTTAAGAAAAATAACAAAAAAAATATGCAATTTTTTAAACTCTTTAGTCATGTCACGTCTTTGTTTTTTGTTTTTATCTATTAATTCTTGTCGAATGAATTCTCATACTTCTCCCATCAAAAGAAACATGTTTGATTTGTCTTAAATAAAAAGTATAAAGAAATAAAATTATAAATAATAAACTTTTTATAAAAAAATAATCAAGTGAATCACATATTCTGAAGTAAAAGGCACGTTATAATTGAATACATATTTTGATTGAAAAATAAAACTTGACGAGATGCTCTCAATAAAATAATAAATAACTCGAAATAAAATTTCCCCGTAAAAAAAAAAAAAAAGAGAATTAGTCACCTTGTTACTAGTTCTATCACATTATAATACATCACAACCCATCATGCCATATTTGATTACGTGACGTGACTTACATGTCATACAATATCATTGTTATCTATCATCTTAATCACATTACTAATTTTTTTTAACATACTGTGATTAATAATTTTTTTTAACATTATCAGTAAGTCAAAGTATTTTTCTTTTATACGGAAGAAATTTGATGCCAAGGGTAATTTGGGGATTGCAAAGTTGGCTCAGCTGTCCAAAAGCCGCGATTTGATTATAATTTATAAATATAACTCCTGCGAATCCGCGCAATTCGCGTGGCATGTGACGTGCTTGCGTGTTAGAAATTTATAGGAATAAATCTGCTGTTATTCCAAAGGGATAACAGAACTTTGTAATTCCGATCTCAGCCGTTGACCTCTATTGAGATTCGCATATAAAAAAAAATCTATGAGATTCGTGTATAGAAAACTTTAAATGGTTAGGGATAGGAATAACAGGTCCTGTTATCCGTTTGGAATAACAGCAAATTTATTTCCGAAATTTATGGGGCCAATGACAATCCTTTTGCACAAACGGCTCTATTTGCAAATATTGTGATATATAATTTATTAATTTAATAAGCCGATACACACGTGAGAAATGTGGTCAGGGATTTTATTTGTTTTTGGTATTATATGTACATGAGTAAATCTAGAGAAGGAAATTTGTCACGGCGTGACTAGTCACGTCACGGAACGTTACGTCACGTTAACGTCACGTCACGTCACGTTAACGTCACGTCACGTCACGTATGTTGATTACGTGACGTGACTCGCGTGATGCGTGACGTGATCATTCGCGTGACGTGACCACATTCTAGTTAAAATATACGTCACGTCACGTCACGCGAACCAATCACGTCACGTCACGTCACGTGATCACGTTACGTCACGTCACGGTATGAAACATAGAGTATTCGACTTTTTTTATATGTATAGAGTATTCAGATTTTTATTTTAGTGTAAGTTCAGTGATATTGATACTCATGTAGTACTGATTTTTATTTTATTTAGGTTAGTGTAATGAATATTTGTAATTTAAATTTTTAAAGTAATGTCAGATGCAACATTTTCTAAAAAAAATAATCTTTACAATATTATTTACTTATTTTAGAATTTTTTATAACTTTTTTCTAAATTTTCAACAATTTAAATTAAGATATAAAAAAAATTGACATGACTAATTTACTTCACGACACGTCACGTCACGTATGGTCACGGCGTGACTACGCGTGACGTGACCATTCGCGTGACGTGACCATCCACCACCATTTTGGTCACGTCACGTCACGTCACGTGAAAAAAAAAATTGATCACGTCACGTCACGTCACGTCACGGCGTGTCACGTATTTCCTTCTCTAAGTAAATCTAGAGTGACGTGCTCACCAAGAAAGTTTGGTGAGCACAAATTCAAAAATATATCGAATTGGTTTCAAATGACGAATCCAAACGTTGAAATCTATGTACTTCGTGAGTGATGCATGTACATACAAAATTTTGAAAGTTTTGAATTCATTTGCTACGAGGTCAAACGGTCAAAGTAATAAATCTTTTAATAAGTTATTATATATTAGTTGTTTTATATATTTATTTTTCATCATTACTTTGACCGCTTGACCTCGTAGCAAATGAATTCGAAACTTTAAAAAAAAATAATGTATATGCATCACTCACGAAGTACATGGATTTCAACGGTTTGAATTCGTCATTTGAAGTCGATCCGATGTATTTTTGGAGTTGTGCTCACCAAACCCTCTTGATGAGCACGTCACACCCTAGATTTACTCTATATACATGGTTATTTGTTATAATTTCATTGATAGTTTGTGATTTTTTTTTTAATATTTATCATCCACATTTAGAGAAGAAAATACATGACACGCTGTGACGTGATGTGTCGTGATTAACTTTTTTTTTTCATGTGACGTGATCAAAATGGTGGCGAATGGTAACGTTACATGTAGTCACGCCGTGACTATACGTGATGTGACGTGTCGTGACGTAAATTAGTCATGTTAATTTTTATATTTTAATTTAAATTGTTCAAAATTTAGAAAAAAAATATAAAAATATATTAAAAATTCTAAAATAAGTAAATAATGTTGTAATTTTTTTTGAGAAAAAACTGTTAAACATCTGACATTACGTAAAAAATTGAAATTACAAACATTCATTAGACTAAACTAGAGAAATTATAGAAATTAGTACTAAAAATATTGTATACTCTATGTTTCATACCGTGACGTAACGTGACATGTCATTTTCGCTCGAATGCAGTCACGTTACGCGACACACGAATCACTTCACGTAATCAACACATGTGACGTGACTAGTCACAGCATGCCAAGTTTTCTTCTCTATCCACATCCAACCTCAATATGATAATTGTGTTTATTCTCATTTTAATATCTTACTGACCTTATTGAAATCTATTTCTTCTTTCTGAAATTTCAACTTTACAATTGATTTGTAGTTATATTGTGCTTATGCATATACTTAACTTTAAACATCTTTTTCTAGATAATTTATGATAACAGACACTTTAACGTTCATGCTGGTAGCTTCTATTAGGCCTGTCAAAAAAGCTCGTAGCTCGTAGCTCGTGGCTCTCTCATATCTGGCTCGATCAGCAACAGCTTGTTCGATAGTGGACCGAGCTGAGCTAAGGCCTAGCTCGCTCGCTAGCTCACGAGCTAGCTTGGCTAGGCATCAATTTGTGAATTTGTATGAATTTGTGTATATTTTATATTGTCGAGCTTGGCCCAGCTCGGTTCAGCTCGGTCCAAAAAAGTTTGTAAAATTTATTTTCTTCTTAAAACAAGGTCTAACCAAATCCAGTGAGCCAGCTTGTGGCTCTCGAGCTGACTTGTCACGAGTTTGAGCTGATATTTTAGCTCGCGAACTGTTAACGAGCTGACTCGCTAACAGCTCGGTCTAGAATTAACGAGCTGAGCTAAGGCCCAGCTCGACCCTAGCCAGCTCATTTATAGCCCTAGCTTCTACCATGCTTTAAAAAAGAAAAAGACACTTTAACGTTCATTGTTAAATATCCTGAGGCTAGTGCTCTTAAACAAATTAATCTTCATATATTATATCGATAAATATTTTAAAAGTAACATAGCATTGTTTTTTTTTTTTTGTTGAAAGACACTTTAACGTTCATTGTTTTTTGGCTAATATCAAATCGATTGTTTCTGAGATCCCATGCAACTAAGTCGTTATTTAATTTTCAAAGTCCAAAGAGTCAATCTAAACTATTAGATGTGATGTCTATATTAAAATGTGCTTGGAAACCGAATTTTATATTTTTTTGAATTTTTATTATTATTTATTAAGCCACTTTGGAAATTGCTGATCCAACGGTGGCTTCTGGTTTTACTGTTTGGCTAAGCCATCGCTAAATCAGTGATTTTCAATTTGGCTTAATAAATAGTAAAAAAAAATGTAAAATTTGGTCTCCAAGCACATTTTAATATAGAGATCACATCTAACGGGGATCGACTTTTTGGACTTTGAAAATTGAAAAACAACTTAGTTGCACGGGACCTCAGGAACAACCGATTTGATATTAGCCAACCTCTTTTGTTTTTTGGTTATGCATATGTTTATTTGTGTGTGAAAAATGTGGTCAACAGATTCTCTGCTTTTTTTGTTATATATATTTTTATTTGCTATAATTTTGTTATTGTTTGTGGAATTTTCTTACACTCAACATTTGCAATAACATCAATAAGGCAATTTTTATTTGTTCTCATGTCAATATCCTACTGAGCAGTTGATTCATACCATTCAACATGATCTCCATATTAAAATGTGCTTGGAGATCAAATTTTATATTTTTTGGAATTTTTTTAGTATTTATTAAGATATATGTAAAATTGTTGTTTTCTAATAATTTTGGACCATTAAAAAAACAGTAATTTTAAAAAAATTTAAATAAATAGTAAAATTTTCTAAAAAATATAAAATTTGGTCTGCAAACAGAACAGTTTGGATCGACTACTTGAATTTTGAAATCGCAAAAGTAACTTATAAATATATGGTGTCGAGATGTGTCACCATAAAATGGTGTAATTGGATCCCTCGTCAAAATATACACTTCTGCATAAAATTTATCCGTATTTCGTTATATTCACTCACGAATTAAAATGTTTCAGCTCACTAAACGGAAATATCTTATATTCATGTTCCTCAGCAATAATTTAATTCAAATACATCAGAAATCACATTGGGAATTTGGGAGCACCTCTCGCAACACAAACAACACAACACTACACAAAGAGCCATGAAAGGCCTGCCACAGAGATCAGTCAGAGTTGACCAAGATAATTTGAACGCGTGACAAGTGACCACGTGGACTAGGATTAGTGCAAGCGACCCGCCGCGTCGCAGCTTATAATTTTATTTATTCTCATCTTACTGACTTTATTGAAATCTATTTATTCTTTCTGAAATTTCAACTTTACAATTGATTTGTAGTTATTTTGTGCTTATGCATATACTTAACTTTAAACATCTTTTTGTAGATAATTTATGATAACTGACACTTTAACGTTAATTGTTAAATATTTTGATGCTAGTGCTCTTAAACAAATTAATCTTCATATATTATATTGATAAAGATTTTAAAACTAACATAGCATTGTTTTTTGTTGTATATATATATATATAGAGAGAGAGAGAGAGAGAGAGAGACTAATATGCTTTCGGTAGCATTTCGTCCGAAATACATCCAACTCGTTTTTCAATTTTCGAAGTCCAAACAGTCAATCTAAAACATTAGATATGTTATCTATATTAAAATGTGCTTGGAGACCAAATTTTAGATTTTTTGGAATTTTTTTACTATTTATTAAGCCACTTTGAAAATCGTTAATCCAACGGTGGCTTAACTAAAGAGTAAAACCGTTGGATCAGCGATTTTCAAAGTGGCTTAATAAATAGTAAAAAAATTCCAAAAAATGTAAAATTTGGCCTCCAAACACATTTTAATATAGAGAACATATCTAACAGTTTAAATCGACCGTTTGGACTTCGAAAATTGAAAAACAAGTTGGATGTATTTTGGCCGAAATGCTACCGAAAGCATATTAGTCACACTCTATATATATAAATATCTCTCTATATATATATATTTGCACGGGAAAATGTGGTCAAGTATCTCATTTTTTTTTTGTTATACATATGTTTATTTGTGTGTGAGAAATGTGGTCAACAGATTCTCTGTTTTTTTTGTTATATGTATTTTTATTTGCTATAATTTTGTTATTGTTTGTGTAATTTTATTATACTCATCATTTGCAATCAAGATCAATACGACAATTTTTATTTGTCCTACTGATTTCATTGAAATCTTTTAGCAAGCCTCTTTCTGAATCAAAGATATATCTTTACAAGTTTTTCATTGACCAAATATGTGTTAACATTGGCCAACCAAAACCAAATTTATTTAGCTATTGTAAATCTAAGAAATAAATGATTAACTGTTTCCCTTTTGTTCAAAAATTGACATGTTAAATTCCCTTGCTACCCTCCCTCTTTTATGTAGATTTTGTTTTGTCAAAATTCTATTATGCATTATATTGACCTTCATGTACTATATTGACAAGATTATAAAATTAACACAATATTTAAATCCTTATCCTTAAATCGCAAGCAAATAACTTTAATATTCAAATATTTGGGAGTCGCTCCAGCAGAAAAAAGAGAGCCTCTAAACAGAGGCGATTATGTTAGAATTTTAAAATCCTAACAGGCGCCTCCTCTTGCTCCCCCCACACACACCAGTCTGCTTCTCCTAACCTTCTAAGTCTCACCTTCGGTATAACACCTCTCTTTTGGCTCTACCTACATGAGAAGAGAGGAGAATGAGAGATAGGGAAGGGACCGGAGCTGAGCGGAACCAAGAATGCAGCATCGTCGAAGTTGGGAGCTTAGAGTCTCTACTCTCATCTTGATTGGAGCGCGGCGACGGTCGAAGAAGAGTGGATCCAATAACAGAGAAAGATGAGATTAAGAAAATAGAGTAATTAAGTGTTTTAGAGAATTATAGTAGTTTAGAGTAGTTTGGTGAGTTTTATAAAAAAAATTTTAGAAATTAAAGTTATTTGACTGACTGTAAATTTATTTATTTTTATCAATAAATATAAGTAGACATTTAAAACCATAACTTTTAAAAAATACACACACTTCTACATAAAATTTATCCGTATTTCGTTAAGAGACCAGTCAGAGTTGACCAAGATCATATGAACACGTGACACGTGGCCACGTGGACTTCAAATCCCACTGTATGTGAGGTAATCAGGTAAAGTAGATAAGCGCAAACGACCCGCCGCGTCGCAGCTGATGCTATACTGTTATCTAAAACAATATTTAAACAAGAGGATAATTATACATAGCTTTCTAATCCTTCCCGACGAATTATTCTGTCGAATTATTCGCATTTAGCAAGTGATGACTTCTAAGAGTGAAATAAATTATTCGTTTAAAGCGGTTGAGAAAAAAATGAATTCTAAAGGAACGATGGACGTCGAAGAAGCATATATATCCGCATAAATTAATCGGTGGCTTGCTTGCTTGCTTGCTTGTTGTCAAAAGCCAAGTAAGGACATCAAGAAGATTTGCTAAAAATCAAGATCACAATAAATTAGTGTCATTAGTCTATTGAACGCAAAACACGATGAATGATGATCCATCATAGTTTATACATGCGTTGGAGATAGGGTTGAAAACGGAATGGATCATATCTGATCACCGGCGAGTCTAGCATGCAACAGGGGTAGGCATTTGTCTACTCCTGTAATTTATTTTTTCTTTTAAATCAAATTCTTTTTTGAGTTTGCCTACTTCTAAAAAATGGATTTGCCAATTCCTGATCCAGAATCTAGTCCTGCCCAGAGAAAAATCAATAAAAAAAAACCGCCGCCTCAACACAGAGGAGACGCTGAGACGTTTAATTTGTGTGCGATTTTGAATCATACAGCTTGACGCTAACCCGAACCGTTAATTTACAGACTAAGAAAAGATGACAAATAAATAACATCAATTACTTTGAATCATACAGCTTGACGCTAACCTGAACCGTTAATTTATTTGAACCCGAACCCGAACCCGAACCCGAACCCGTCAATTTATTCAAACTCGAATCCAATCTTTGCCTACCCCTAGCTCAAATCCTAGCCTCGCCGCTGTATCCGATCCATATTCGAAAACTTAGACATCCGATATCCGAATATAGTTTTACGTTTCAATTATGCGTATCTAAATAGTAGATATATACTATATATTTTAATATATATTATGAAAAATTTATGTTATTTACTATTATAATTAGATAAATATTATGAATTTTAATATTTTTTAGTAAATATCTGATATGATTCAGATTCGGATCTATATTTGTATCTGAAAAATGAAAAACATAATATGTATATAATTTTACCACTATCTGCTCCGTATCCGCTCCATTTTCACCTCTAATTGGACAGGATGAAAAATGAAAGAAAGGAAACTGTAATATCACTTATATAAATAAGCGGATTATATAAAACAAGATAAGATTGATATTAAACAAATCGCGGAACCAAAAAAAGTTGACGTTATATTAAAGGGTGACAACTGACATGTGAGGAATTAATATAAGGGAATATGGGGCATCCCGAATAAAATATTTAAATTGACATGATATAATCAGATTTCCAAAAATCGAATCAGGGAAAGAAGTCTGTATTTAAAAAGGGGATAAGGTTTGGTACAAATGGCTTTGGACCGGACACCATCTAAAACCTCTAAAAATCATACGATTAAATTTTGAACAGTTGATCCGAATCGCTCAACATGATTTTCATATTAAAATGTGCTCAGGAATCAAATTTTATATTTCTTGGAAAAAATTTACTACTTTTTTAGATACGTACAAAATTACTGTTTTTAAACCGTTCAGAAACAATAATTTTGTACGTATCTAAAAAAATAGTAAAAAATTTCCAAAAAATATAAAATTTGGTCTCTGAGCACATTTAAATATGAAAATCATGTTGTGAGATTCGGATTGACTGTTCAAACTTTAATCGTATGATTTTTAGAGGCTTTGGACGGTGTCCGGTCCAAAGTCATTTGGACCAAATCTTATTCCTTTAAAAAGGATGTTTAAATTAGAGGGGCAGAGGCAAAAAAAAACTTTATGCAAAATGTGAGATAATTAGAGGGGTCAAATATGTAAAATTTTCTCATGAACAATGTTTGAATTACTTTTACCCCATTTTTCTTCTTTTTCCCCTTTTGGAACAAAATGGCTCATTAAAGGAATACCGTTTCAACAAAACCAAGAATTAAATCACAACAGTTTAAAATCCCAACAGAGAAAAGAAACTAACAACCATACAACTTGATTTCTACAAATTCAAGTAATGAACTTCCTGTACTTCAAACTAAAACAGAGTACCATACACATTACCACTTTATTAACGGGTAAAAATATTGACAATGCTATTTTGACTTCATACAATCATATATATTTTTATTTTATTTTGATTCTATTGTCTATATAAGGTCAAACCAGTGCTGTCAATATCTTTAGCCTTATTTAACCAACCTGCTCCCAGAGCTCACCTCACTGTAAGTCTTTTCCTTATAATTCAGGGCAGTTAACTTTATTTTCACTACCAAGTGTACTACTAGCAGAAACTGCAAGAGGCACACTAACAACATGCTTTTTATCCCCTCTTAGCACCACCTCACCAAACGTAAAACCGCTTGTCGCCTCCCGAGCCTCAAGCGTAATACTGAAGCCTCTAGATGCATTTGGATTGATCCTAAAAATCCTAGGTGTAACCTTCACAGCAGCCCCAGTTGGTTCCCTAACATATGCCACATACGTCTCGGTCTCATCACCAACACTTGTAACTCTTCTCATGACCCTCCTTGATCCCACCAAATTCGCAATGGTCACGCTAGGCGTGTTCAAATCAGAACACCATCTCATACGGGCAGTCGGGCAGTTGTTTATCCCTAGTGCCCGTCTGACAGATCCTTCATCCACTCCAGGCACTGTGCAAAGGAACTGGACATAGTTCTCAAAGCGTATGTCGAAAATCAAGCCAGGGTTCATTGCACGTGCAGCATAGACTGCACCGGCACCATAGTCAAACGGGTTTGCTGTCAGTAGCCCGTCTGTTGTCTCTGCTAGGATGTTATAGCCAAAATGATCCTTTCTATCGGCTGTTGTCATCATAGCTGAGGTTATGGCGGCTGGGCTCCAATCCGGGTGCATTTGCTTTATTAATGCAGCGATGCCCGTAACATGCGGGGTTGCCATGCTTGTGCCTGAAAGCAGGGCAAACTCCTCTCCTAGACAAAATAATTAAAATGCAATTGTAATTTTAACACATTTGGATGCAGTAATTATGTCTGATCCAACTGGCTTGTATTCTGGTAACCGAGAAGTTTAAGATCTTTAGTAAAAAGTTCATTTTTTGACAGCATGTACTTGAATTCTTATAAATTAACTGTTCAGAATCAGCATTATTTTAAGGACTAACCTATTATTGTTTATTAAATTCTAGAATTTCATAGAATATATCACTCTATAATAAAGAGAGATGCTATGGTACTATGCATAGCATGGATTGGTCCGTACTATGGATCAATATCTTCATTTTCAGAGTCCAAACAATCAATTTGAACATTAAACATTATCTCCGTATGAATGTTCAAAGTCAGTAGATCAAATTTACAATTTTTTTACTTTATCTTTACTATTTTTTTAGATAGTTATAAAATCACTTGATTTAAAAGTTCTAGACAATTCAAAAGTAGTGATTTTCCATCTAACCAAATAATAAAAAAATTCTAAAAAAATGTAAAATTTAGTCTGTAAGTACATTTTCATAAGGTGTTCATATTAAACGGTTCAGATTGACTGTTTGAACTTTGCAAATAGAGATATTGATCTATAGTATAGACCAATCCGCGCTATGCATAATACCATAGCCACGCTCTATGATAAATCCATAATCCTATATATGTCAGGGAATATACATGGCATCCATTCCAAAGTCAGATATGTACTAAAGTTCATGTATACTCTGGCTAAATAAGTACCTATTGATTCAGTCATACTCTGGCTATCTGGACTCCAAGCACCCCAAATGGCAGTGCCGGGAGCCATGATATTTGGTTTAAGTACGTCAGCATTCTCCCTGAGATTGTTATTCACATCAGGACCCCTTGATGAGTAAAATGCGACAATAGGCCCCTTCCTAGTGTAAGTGGCATGCCTTCCATCTAATATGCGCCCTGTTGTCCCAAAACTGATCACATGTCCATTTGTGCTTCGCAATGTGTTCATGTTGTAGTAGTCTCGAAGCACCTGTGCAGTGAGGGTAAGAAATAGCAAATAATTGAGTACGAAAAGGAGGCAATTGAAACAGCCAGCATTATTTGAATTTTCTGAAAAAGAACTTCACATGTGTGCCCTTGTAACTTACCTGGGAACCGTCACTATGAAGCATAATTCCAGGGAGCGGTAAAGTCATAGTTGATTCGGCTCCGGTATCATATTCGGGAAGGTTTTGGTCTGATGTAAATATAACTCCTGCTGCTCCAATCCTTCGAATTGTTTCAAGAATGGTACTGATCATGAATGTTTGTCCGTACATAGAATGCGATACATGCTCACAAATGATTAGTTTTCCCCTAGCCAAGGATGGAATAAATGACTCTGCATCTAGGCAATTTGCATTTGCAGCATTTGCATTCGGATTGCTTACATCTGTTCCAGTTGCTATCTGTAACATCCTCTCTGCTGGTGTTGGCTCTAGAAAACAAATTCCAAATCAAAACCAATTTGTAGAGTTCCAACACAGATTTATTTCATAGTATTTTAGCAAGTATACCAAAATAATACTAGTCTCAAAATCCTTGATTTTACAATTGACTACCTTCATATAATATTTAATTTTATCTCAACTCAATAAATATACTGCCATTGTGGCATTTGGGCTTATATATGTTAGTGTTACCCAAGTAAACCCTGGTTGAGCAGAGTTGATGAAAAGCAATCATCTGTAGCTTAAATAGGTAATTATGCAAAGTAAACTTCTGGATATATGCAATTTAGTCTAATCAAGAATGGACTAATAGCATGTCCAAATGATTTATGCAATTTAGTCTAATCAAGAAAAAGAGCAGCAGACATGCATCATAAGGAAAAAAAAAATAGTTAATTATAAAATCAGCCGTGATAGGCGTGGCGACCAGTGGTTAAAAACAGCCTTTTTTTTATGGAAATGAAACCCAAAATTACGGCTTTGTGACTTCGGTTGGGTTTCATTTCTAGCCTACCCCAACTTGCTTAGGACTAAAGGCTTGGTTGTTGATGTAATTATAAATCAAGCAGAGGTTTACCAGAAATACCAATGCCAGACAAAACTCTTCCATTGCCAAGAATGATCGAGTTGTTGTACACGCGGTCCGTACTAGAAGCAGCCACACTTGTAATCCAAGGACTAAATGAGAGAATTGAATTTGGTTCGGGACCATTATTTCCAACTGCTTGGATAACTGAAACTCCGGCTTTGGTTGCAAAAAGCAGCTCTATTTCAAGTATGTTAAGGAAAGAAGCGGGTCCCGAAGGGATCGTTGATGGGCCAATAGACAGACTTAAGATATCAACTCCATCTTCTACTGCCTACAAAAAATGGAACAAGAACAAAATAATTTAATACCACTTAAAATTGAACCAGTTTTGTGGTTATGCAATTATGATGAATGACACCTTATCGATTGCAGCAATCACATCTGACATGTAGCCACCGAAAGAGAAGAGAGCTTTGTAGATTGCAAGCCTTCATATTAAAAAAAGTTAATGAACAGATAACTTCAAGAGTAAGGTGTCGTCGTCCTTTCGAAAACTACTTTGCAAAAATGGCAAGCCAAGAAAAATTGCAACAATCTAAAATTCTCAATTCATCATTCTTTTGGGATCGTCAATCTTTTTTAGGCCTTTATGTTAAAATGAAGCAGGAGTAACTACCACTTGAAATGCTTACAGCCTCAAATAGTTAATTCAAACAAACAAATTAAATGGTTATGCACTTTATTATTGTTATTTTTTAAATAAGGGCCTCATTTTGGATACTTTCCATGAATTAATTTATGTTTCTCGGTAAAGAGGTGAGGCCCCACAATATTGGTGTAGGGCCTGCAATCCTCATCGAAATAACATTTTATTTTTTTATAAACTACTAGCATCACGCGTAATAGCAAGTCCAAAGGAAATCATAATCTGGGTTTACCTAGCTCCAGGAGCCATGCCACTGGCATTGCCATAGTTGTACCCTTTAGACAACACCGGTGTTCCAAAATTCCCAGCAGCAACCGATGCAGTATGGCTGTAAATGAATTAAAATTAGAGATCTCAATAAGACATTGCTGTAAATAAAATTTGGGAACAACGGAGATAGCACCAAAGCTTGCAATTATGCACGTGTCAAACATCATTAGTATTATCCATCTTTACCTCGATTATCCTACTCTCACCTGCCATGTCCATCAGAATCTAAAGGTGATGCATAATCAAGGCCGGTTGAATTGAAATCCCCTGCTGCTATAGCCGCACGAGCAAAAAACTGTGCCCCGACAATCTTTCCATTGCACGCACTTAATGGAAACCCAGGTCCTGTCTCACATCTCCCCTTGAAATGACTAAGTCCCTTTAATGCCCCATTATTAGCGAAGCTGGGGTGGTTAGGGTTTATGCCAGTGTCAATCATGCCTATTAAAACTCCTTCGCCGGCACCCTCTGCACCGCCTAAAGAAGGCCAGACATGGTCGGATACACCAAGGTACTCAGGCGTGTGTGTAGTCAATTTGGTCAACTTGACATCCTCTTGGATCATTCGAACTCCCATTGCTCCATCTAGAATCTTAAGTGCCTATTAGGTAAAGGTACTCTTGTTGTTAAGAATTTTAAAAAAAAAATCATAATTGCTTAGCTGGTCATTGTTTCAACTTTTAACAAGTAAATTGTCTGTCTTCAATAATTAAATATCGTTTCTCTGCATTTACATTTCTGTAAGCTTAAGTGATGGAATAAATCAGAATTTTGCTTATAGTTTCTCTGTAGATGCATAAAAACTACATATAAATTAAGTTCCAAACATCATTAATTAGTGTTTTGGAGATAGGAAAACAGAGATAGAGCACCGTTTCAGATGTTGTATGGAGAGCAAAACCATTGATCAAGCGAGTATAACTATATAACTTGGTGTATGTCCCGATAGGCAGAAGAGACTCGAGGAATAAATCGTGTCTGATTATCACCTTTTCCTTGTACTTCCGCGCCTCATGCCCGGTCCTGCAATTAAAATTACATGAGTCTTTAATTATAGCTTAATCATTTTTGGAATAGAACTATATTTTGTCGGATATTTTTTTTTTCCATCTTAATAGATAATTAATGAGATAAGAGAAAACCTATCAACCATTATCCATTTTGAACTTCAAAATAGAAGAGTAGTTATATAATCATACAAGGCAGGGTCAAACAACATACACAACTTTTAATATCAAAACATCAATCTTATAGCAAGTATCTACATTTACATGATATGTTTTGTCCTAGAAGCTTTATAAGAAATTATAGCATCTTCCTCCAAAATCACCATGTAAACTTTCGCAACCGCATGAAAAAATATCCCATTTAGACACAAGAAAGCAAGCAAAAAGAACAGTGTGACAGGTACCGCATTCATGGTAATTCAAATTTTTCAATGTGTTTCTCTTAACAATGACAATTACAATAAACCTTATCAAGAAGTGGGGTTAATTGACTGAAGGAAATAGTTCCACTTGAGCTGATATTATGTAGTTAGAAACAGAGCACAAGAGTAGATAAGTCATGAACCTGACATGGCCATGTAGGGATCATCTACACTTATATTGGTTTCTTCATGTATCGACAATCAGTGGAGCAGATCGCCTCATCATGGGTCCCACAGCTGAAGGAAACCCTGGTTGAAACTGTGAATATATATGAGGATTGTTTTATGAGGATATGATTTATTTGATAAGACGGGTGTGAAACTGTGAATATATATATTTTTTTGTATGATTAAAAAAAAAAAATTATTAACTTAATGAGTATGGATATTATTTTCAACGGATCGTTCTCCTTGCACTCAATTGTGACCAGTAAAGGAGAAAAGGCCGGCCCAAAATCACTATTTTTCCCAATTTTTTGTTGGGCTGTCAGCGACAACTAAGAGGTGGCCTGTTGACCGCTCGACTCAGTTGGTTCCGGTTAAGCCGGACTTGAATTAGTACTTGTGGTCCCATTTCGAATTAGTATTTGTGGTCCCAATCTTTAGATCATTTGCATTGGATTCTTTTGAGGATTAATCTCGCCTTCAGAAAATTCAGCTAAATTATAGTTGTCATGCTATTTGGTTTGGTCAGAATTCCGCACAAGTATTTTATATAGAGAAGGATTCACATATTTTTAATTTTTGTGTCTCTATTATGTTTACAGTTTTAGAGCTATAATAGTTTAAAATTTAAAATTTAAAATTTATTTGTCAAAATAAAACTACTAGATATGATCAATACTATTTTCTATATGCACATGTAAAAGATAATATTATTTTCATTTTTTTTTATTTGTATCAAGACCTTGAAAATAATGGTACCCATGTGGATAAATTATGGACGTTGATTTTTTTAACTTATTGATTCATATAAATAAAAACTGAAAAGTGATAAATTTTATGTGCATATAAAAAAGATAATGTAAATCATATCTAATAGTTTTATTTTTATATATAAATAAAAAAAAAAATATTATTATAAAATTCAAAAATAGAGGCGTGTTTTTGAAGCCTTCACTTTTATATATATTAGATATAAATATTTGAGTTCAAATATAAATAATTTGTAAATTACGATATTAAATATAAACATTTTTAGGTACTGAAAAAGCCAAAAGGAGATGGACTATGGTGCCTCATGAAGCAAGGATTTTATTTTACTTCGCGTTAGTATCTTCGTTCTCAAAGTCCAATCAGTCGATCGGAGCGCTCAATGTGATATTTATATTAAAATGTGTTTAGAGACTAAATTTTTATGGGGTGAAAATAGAGTGGATAATGTCTGATCCATATTCGACTCCTATTCGAAAAATTAGATATGGATATCTGATGACGCCAAATTATATAGCGCAAATCACTATCTTTTTATCCGAAAAATAACGAAAAGCGAGTGTCAAGTAGCCATTTTTCCGATTTATTACCATAAACGTGTTTTTTAGTGATTTTAGTTGGTTTTAGAAAAAGTTGCGTATTTAGGACAAGTATCAAATAGCCCAGAAGCCGGTCGAAAGATCGAAAAACTTTTAAAATTGCATAAGCAAACACTCACTGCGGGTAGTGACAGTATCGTACGCTGGGTACTTGGGAACAGTTTATACCGCACACAACATTGACAGCACCTAGATAAATATCAAAACTTGTATTTTATATGATTAAGAAGAATAGGAAACCTAAATCCTAAAAGTTCTCTTTTTGTTGTTTAACCTTATTTAGTTATAATATCTTAATTGTATTTGTCACCACCAACTATTTTATAAAAAATCTATAACCTAGACTGGTAAAAATTATTTAAAACTTAATACACTATCCCTATCCCTATCCCTGTGAATCGACACCCTGGCTGATTGTTTGAACCTTGAGAACAAGTTACAAGTATGAGTGAAGCACCAAACCTCAACTCCTGAAGAAAAACAGTCGAATATGAAATATAAAAATATTATCTCAGATTAAAACAATATACGTACGGTACAATGGTTGGTTTTAATGACGGAATATCCAGATTTCTGTTTCTGTGCACTTACGAAAAGCATTTCTTACTTTGAACGAGTTTTTGTTTTGTTTTAACAATGGTACTGTAGTTTGTTTTATGTCTTTAATTTGGAGGGAACTCAATAATATTCATAATAAAGGTATTCATAATAAAGGCTCAGGAGTCAGGTCCATGGCATATTGGATTTTTTCTGATGTTGTCAGCAGGGGCGGACTCAGAATTTTTGTCGAAGGGATAAAAATATATCGAATTGGATCTAAATAACTAATTGAGTTTAAACCCATTAACTATTTAAGTACTCAATAAAAAAAACAATGCTTTAATTTATCCTTTCTAATGCTCTAATTTGTAATTTCTGATGTTTAATTTTGATTTTAACTCTAAATTTAACCTGAATTACAAATCAAATATTCAAATGGGGACAATTTTTTTTTCAAAAAGAAGTAAAGTCGATCGAAACGTCCCGATCTCCATAAAACACAAAATCCAGGAGGGGGCACACCCTGGAACCACATGGGTCCGCCCCTGATTGTTAGAAATATAAAAGAAAGAAGAGGACCCATTATAATCACGATATCTTTTATTCGAATAAGTCATTAGAGGAGTTCAAATTCTCAATTTTTGAATAACCACAATTTTAGAACTTCTTCTTCTAGCTAACAGTGCTACCGTTCTATCTCCATTATAATCACGATATCAGTTAGAAATTTAATTGCTTAACGCATTATGCATGATTTAAGTTTGTTTGATCTTAATGAAGCAGATAGGAAATTTGATTGAGAACTATTTCCTCATTTGCATAATTATATTGGTGTGATAATTCAATTTGATGAGCTACTAATTAAGTGGTGGAAGGAACTTACACTAAAGAATGATTTAGGTCAACAATCAAAATTGAAAATGCATTGCAATAGGAAATTTTTGTGAGGCATGCATAGTAATTTTATAGCTAGCAAAAAAAGGAAAAATAAAATAAAAAGGCGACTGTAGAAGAATTAGATGACCTAGAATTACATTAAGAAGGATGAGAATTTTTTTTTTAGTAAAGTTAGAAGTCAAGTCACCTAACTATTTAATATATTTGTTATTACAAATAATTCTCTCATCTGGATTTCGAATTTACAATCTTTCATATAAAAACTATGTGCCTTTGTTACTAGACTAAGAGCTAGTTCACAGAAGGAAGATAATTGACCAGTGCTGAATATAATTTGTTGACTTATTGTAGGAACCAATAGATAATTTTTTTTAAAGAAGAAGTCTACTGTGACCACAGAGCAAGACTAAAATGATTCTCAGAAGGTGATTAAAATATTAAGTCGTTTCACGTCACAACTGATAAAAAAAAAAAAAAAAAAAAAAACTCAATATATTCTTTAGATATAGATGGGACCATAGAATATGATAGCATTGTTTGTATACATCATATTACTAATTATTTTAAATAACTCTTTTGGTACTTCTTACGATATATTAGTCACATTCTATCCTTAATTATGGTATTCTCTGAAAGGTTATCCTTGGAGCAACAAGAATCCTTAAACAACCTTTTTAGTTTAGAATGAGGCATATTAATAAAACTAGACATATCATCAGTTAGATTTATTGTAGCTTTAACATAATTTAAAAAATATATATCTATCAAATTAGTTACTGCCATGGAACAACAAATTGATTGTCTACAAACATATTGTCCCCATGAAGTGATTCATTAACTTTGTATTAACCCTCTGATTGGAACAGAGCAAAATTATGAAAAACACGAATAGAATTAGAATTCTACTATGTCATCTGATCGGAAGCAGAGACAATGAAAGAAACGATTTCACTTCACGTATCATTTTTGTCTACAAATCAAGTCGAAAGTTTCTGATCAAAACTAAAGAATTTGGCGAGAATTGTACATAACACAAGGAAAAGACAACACGACCCCTCCTAGCCTGCTCTTCTTCCCTTGTTTGTTCCGATCAAGATCGAACACGACGGTACCTCTCGCCTATTCGAACTAAGTAAGAATCCATCTCTTCTCTTTGGTTTTTCTTTCTTTGCGCTGCACAAGGTGTTGTTTTTACTTTTTATTTCCTGCAAACTAGAACTCTAGAAGGGAGACTTTGATGGCAATATCTGTAGTTTAAAAATAACGTGATTTATAAAATATCTAAGAATGAATTTACTCTACATAAAATGTTTAGCTGATCATAAAATTTCAATTCAAAATCATATCTGTTCTATTCTTTTCTTAATAAATTCTTAAGTCATTCTAAAAAATATTGACGTCAACTTCCACTAACTTTGCATTACTATATGATACACATAAAATGTCTATAAAAGTTTATGAGATATGGTGTTTATTTTACTGGCTATCATGAGGTTAAACTTTTTAATGATTTAACAACAACTTTTGTAAATTATCAAATGATTATCAAATTCAAATTGTATGAAATTTGATAATTAGACTATTTGTATATTAAAGAGTGCAGTTACAATATTATTTTTTTGAATTTTAAGTACTCCGAATTAATTTATAAGATGTCGTAATTTCATCCTAAAGACACCTCATCAAATAATTTATTCATATAATCATATGACTCCACGAGTCATCAATTGACAATCGTTCCTTTCGATTTCACAAAAAAAGACAATTGTGATTTGTTCCTTTCAACTAAATTTATTTCAGATCCTCTGTATTTTCTATCTTGTAGCAATCCTTCTTTCCTCGACTCCTACTAGTTTCCAACTCTTGGGGTTGATTACTGTGTTGTCTTTATTGTGTTATCTTATTTTGGTTGTTATTTGTTAGACAAACACTGCAGTTCAGAGTTCGGACCATAGTCACAAGATTTGTGAATAATTTATTTTGTTGGTGATACTGAGCCGAACGCCGAATTATTCGATTAACCTAAGTTTGACCGAATTATTGACAAATAATTTGCAAATTTTATGAAATTTTTCCGAATTTTCACGAATTTTTTCCATAACTTTTTTTTTGCTCCCTTCCAGAACTGAAATCTCTAATCCGAATTTTTGAATTATATCCAAATTATTTCCGAATCACGAATTTTTGACCTCACTAAACTGAATCCAAATAATTAATTTGTCATAGTACTATGATTCGGAGCCAAGTTTGGACCTACAACACTAATAACACATAGTTTTGATCATAAAATATCTAGTTATACAGGAGTTTGCAGCCTAATCACAGGGGCATGCTCGTCCGGAGAAAAACGCCTCAATTCTCCGAACTATCTGTTTATTTTAGGCAATCAAACTTAACGCATCCTAAAATTTGGAAATCACATCCTCTCTCTTTACTGCTCAAGGAATCTTTTACAATTATTGAATCTGGACCATTCATTTTAACTTGGCACGAATCTCAAAGCCCAATAATACTACCCCTATTTCCCTCCAAATCTCAAACCGTAAAGTGATGCGCATCCTCTGTAGTAATAGAGAGGATACGGATCCTAAAATTTGGGAGTGAAAAGTCAAGAAGTTTATAGAAATTCCGTCTATAACCGCATATTTTACTGAATTCACATCCTGTCACTTTACTGCACAAGGAATCTTTTACAATTATTGAATCTGGACCATTCATTTTAACTTGGCACAAATCTCAAAGCCCAATAATACTGCCTCCTATTTCCCGGAAAAAAAATTTCGGTAGAAATTAATAGAAAAGGAGAGGGAAATAGAAAGAGTGCACGGATTCTAACATTAATAGTAAGACCGGTATAAATTCTACCGGTCTTAAAAATCTCAAAGTTTAGACCTGTAAAACTCTTACCGGTCCTAACTGTTTTTTTTTTCAAGGTTTACTGACTGATAAAAAAAAAAAAGTAGTTAGGACCGGTAAGAGTTTTACAGGCCTAAACTTTGAGATTTTTAAGATCGGTAGAATTTGTACCGGTCTTATTATCAATGTTAGAATCCGTGCACTCTTTCTATTTCCCTCTCTCTTTTTCTGTTAATTTCTACCGAAATTTTTTTTCCCTATTTCCCTTCGAATCTCAAACCGGCTAAGATTTAATCTCAAACTGTAAAGTGATGCGCATCCTCTGTAGTAATAGAGAGGATACGGATCCTAAAATCTGGGAGTGAAAAGTCAAGAAGTTTATAGAAATTCCGTCTATAACCCCATATTTTACTGAATTTGAGAAGAAATTTGACATCCAATCGACATACATTTTAAAAACTTACCGTTTGTACTTTTTACGAAATGCTCTAATATACATGGGGAGAAATTCACTTATAATATTTGTAAGTTACGACATCTTATAGCAATTTGATTTTGCTATTTTAAAAATCCAAACAGTCGATTCAAACTGTTCAACATGATATTTATATAAAATGTGTTGAAGATATTACTTTTTTTTTTAAACTTTTTTACTATTTATTAAGATTTTTACAAAACTACTAATTTTAGATAATTCTTGACCATTGAAAAAATGACAGTTTTGTAAAACACTTAATAAACAGTAAAAAAACTAAAAAAATGTAATTATTTTATCTCCAAGTACATTTTAATATAGATATCATGGTGAACGGTTTGGATCGACTATTTGAACTTTTAAAATTGCAAAATCAAATTGTTGTAAAATATTGTAACGTACAAATGTTGTAAGTGGATCCCTCCTTAATATACATATTCTTAAATATTCTGAAATAACAAGTATAAATACACATTTTAATCAATTTTATCGCATTCAGCTATAATTAATGCTAATCTTGATGTTCTTTATAATATAATAATATATTCATACTGAAAGTAAAATGGAAACAAAAACTAATGAACATGAGTTGTTATTCTAAATAAAGCACATTACGTTTCAAATTACTATCTAACTACTATTATTTTATTAATTATTGCGACAACATAATTATATATAATGATAGTCATATGCAAGAACAAAGGAAAAATAATAATAAAATGACTTCCAAAACAAATATATCAAAGTGGAATTAAGGGTGTAGTCATAAATAAAATTATCCAAAGGGTGTTACCAAAAAAATATATGTAATCAATATAATTAACGCATTTTCTCCTCCTAAAACTAAAACCAAAGACAGATACCGTGACATCGCCACCTAAACCTCCTAATAGCACGACACCAACAAGGCAATGACCAACCCAGCCCAGTCCAGCCGCTCGCTCTTTCGCGGTCAACTCACCCCACCCACCCCACCCCACCGCTCCCCGGCCCACATCACATCCCCTTTCTCACGCGTGCGCCGCGCACCCTGTCCGCCTACCCCTAGGCGGTGCCCCGATCCTAACCACCCAATCCCACCCCCTCGCCTCACAACCCAACAAAAATATTTATTATCCTCCCCACCTCCTCCACCCAAATGCCCTCCCTCCTTTCTCCACCTTTTCCTTCCCAACCCTAACCCTAATTTCTCATGGCTTCCCCTTCTCTTCCCCCCTCTCCCTCCGCCGCCGCCACTCCCGTCGCCTCCGGCGATCAATCTCCGGCTCCTCTTTCTCTCCCCGCCCCTCCTACATCTACTTCCTCACGCCGCCTCCCGCCTCCCTGTTGGACCCATGAAGAAACCCTCGCTCTGATTGAGGCGTACCGTGACAAGTGGCTCAGCCTCCGCCGTGGCAACCTTAGAGCTGCTGATTGGCAGGACGTGGCCGATACTGTGGCTATCAGATGCCCTGATGCGACTCCTTCGAAAACCCCTGTGCAGTGCCGGCACAAGGTTGAGAAGCTCCGCAAACGATTTCGGGCTGAGAGGCAACGGGCCATCACTAACAACCGGCCTGTGTCGTGGCCGTACTTCCCATTACTCGACGCCATGGAGATATCTGGCCCCAACCCCACTCCCACGCCTAAAATCCCCACTCCCCCTTCCTCCACCTCCTCTGAGGAAGAGGATGAATTAGATCAGCGCAATACCCGAAGCATCCATGGTTTAATGTCGAATGGGGGCACCGGTGGGTTGCGGTTCACTATCCCCAAGGCCTCACGATCCAAAGGTTTCAACCCTAATACGAGCTCCAACCCTAACCCTGACATGTTCCTGAAAAAGAGGTCTAGGATGGAGGAGATGCGGATGAGGATGGAGAAAAAGAGGCGGTACGAAAGAGAGGAAATGGAAGAGGAGGAAGAGGATGGGGGAGAGGAAGAAGGTGGGGATGCGTTTGCTGAGATGGCAGTGGCGATAAGGTCATTTGGGGAGGGGTTTTTACGGGTTGAAAGGATGAAGATGGAGATGGCTAGGGAGATGGAGAAAGCACGCATGGAGATGGAGCTCAAAAGGACTGAGATGATGCTTGATGCACAAAGAAAAATGGTTGATATGTTTGTTAAGGGCTATACTGGGAAGAAGAGATCCAAGGCGTCGGCTGAGGATTGAGCTGAATTGTATGTACCAGAGAAGGTCCATTCTTCTTTCCTTCTTTCTTTCTCATGTTTTTGTGGGTATGTTTAGTTAGGTTCTTCTATGTACGTTACATTAGAGATAGGTTAGGTTGAGATATTTCTGTTAGTGTTGCTTTGTTTGGAGAATGTGTATTTTTCTAGTGTCAGTAATGATTTGTCCTTTTAATTGAGCTATAAGAGTTAATTATTATATCATCTGTTTTGGTGGTTGGAGGGACTGCTTGCATTGATTTAATACTTCTGTGTTGTTCTGGGGGATATAATTGAATTAAAGTAGATTAACTAAAGGAGGTTCATGATTGCAGCAGACTGACAGTTGATTACTTGCTTTATATGTTTGAATTTGTTATATGTTTTTTTTTTGTACTTTTGAGATTAAGGAGCAACATCATGAAGTTTCCTTTATGACCCATGTTTATCCTCATTTAGCTAATTAGAAATAAATAAAATCTCACTGGTCCTTCTACTTGGTTGCTGTATTGCATTAGACTGAAATGTCCATGGTTTTTCATTGTGAAACTTAGAAAAATGACAAGTCGATATAATTTATTTTGTTTTATACTTTTATGCTTTAATAAAATTCATGGTCCATATCCATAGATTTGATTTCTTGATGGTCATCAGTTCTTTGAATGGTTATTTTGGGTTGGATTATATCTTGCACTTATATAATCTGGTCTTTGAGCAACGTGTTGGTTTTGAAGTTAACTGTAAACCAAAATCAATTAAGCATTAACATGCCAAGCAGATTTTTATCTGATACATTTATGCCCATATTAGGGTCGGTCTTGCAGCCGCCACTTTTATCTGGTTATCTATACTTTATAATATCCAAATTAGAGTAATCTGTGTTGTTTGTTAGGTTAATGGTTTACTGTTCTTTAGGAAACATGTTGGTAATTTTTGTATCATCAATTAGCAAATAGAGTTTTCTATCATCAGAGATTGATATTCACATTTTATTTTTCACTTAACACAGGTTTCAAGTCCACAGGACTTTGATGGTTTGGTGCTCAATTGGATATGACATTACTGTACATCTGTGTTTGTGTCACTTCAAGTAAGAAAGTTACTTCCGGATTAGTTCATGATTTTCACCTCCAGCTAATTTAAGTTTTCTTTGTTTGAGGATACTCTTTGGCGTATTTCCTAGTTTGATTTGAGGAGCCTTAGGTTGTATTATTAGCTTTATACTTGTTACTTGGTTACTGTTTCAAGTTTGGATATTCAGTCTTGCATCGTGATCTATGATCTGTGATCTTGTTGATATGAAAGCCCGTCTAATTATGTGATTTATAGTCTTATGGCATTCAGTGATTTTAAATTACTGAGTTTTTAGTTGATGGCAGCGACCAAATTTATATTTACTTGGGGCTTGTTTTTGGGGGTACTCATGAAGTGGTTATGTGGAGTTGTTACTGTACTGCTTCAAGCTGATTCTGCTAGTGCTCTGCTTAGGAGCGTAATTAAAAAAAGAAAGTGTTTGTTGAGAGACTGAAACGAGTGAATATCTCGTTGGTAATGAAAGTAGGACAGCATACCTGGTGATATAATGAAAATAATTTTTTGGTCCTGACCTGAGCTTTAACCGGTGCTTATCTTTTCATGGGACAAAAAAAAAACAATTAAGAGTTCCAGCTCTATATGCACATGGCTTAGGCATTTGAATATTCACAGAAAGGCGACAAGGCATTTGTAGTCTCCGGGGTGTTCTTTTCTTTGCTTATCATTTCTGGCATGATATCTAATCATCTTAATAACATTTACTAAAAAATATAGCGATTTTTTTTGGTGTACCGTTTTTGTTTGAATATAGCGATTTTTTTTTATGAACCGATCCACCATTTTAATGATTGTCAAAATTGACAACTATAAATAAATAAAGTTTGTGGGAACACTTTCACGCTAATAATAAATCATGAAATTTTATTAAAAAAAAGGGGAAAAAAATTAGGAACAAATAATTATAAAAAGTATATGGTGAATACATTCACTCCAATAATGCTAATAATAAATTAGACAGTATCCTATAAAAGGAAGAGAAAATATAAGAACAGGGTATTGAAAATCCTATAAAATAGAAGCCAACTTGCGGTAATCACATAAAAATGGATGGAAACAAACCGAAGCAAGAATTTCATTTTCAAATAAACAGCGCTTTAGAAAATCTTAAATATACAGTCTAAGATTCACATCCGATGATCCAATCTTACGGTAAAGATAACTCTATTATTAGTTTACCGTTCTGAATTTGTGAAACCATCAACCACATTAGTTATAACTTCAAATCTTTAACCACAAATAAGACGATCAATCAAATTATTTCCTATAAGAAGTCAAGATATGAGTTCTAGCAATTGAGATATGCAAGATAGCTTATGTGACTGGAAAGAACAAACATAAATGATTGGTTTCCTCAATATCCTAATTTTATTTTAAATAAAAACAAATAAGAATCCAGATGGCTAATAAGTCGCTAAAATTTGGTTTGCTGATTTTGTTAACTCTAGATATAAATCAATATAAACATTAATAATAAAATCATAAATTATTTTGCTATTTAAAAGTTTAAAAAGTCATTTAAAATATAATTTTATTAGTAACAATTTGATATTTTGACCACAAACATTAAACTCCTCTTAGTTTATATCTACTTATCCTCCTTTTATTTTATATCTTCTTATTCTACTCCATGCAAAACTTCAATCCCGTTTCTGAACCAACAATATTTTTTTTGTGAGTTGTTTATTAATTTCATGGGGGAGTTGTGAAAGTTCCCGGCATTTTTATTCATAACCAAAAAATAAATAAAATAATATTAATAACCAGACTCTCAAAAAAATTCCATCCATAACCAAACCACCCCTGGGGGCGGGTTGCTACAGTATTTTTTAATATTTTTTTTAGGATTTCAATTTTCAATCTAAATAATGAATATGTATTTGTTTGAAATTATAGATATGAAATTAAAAGAAAGGAGAAGTAACATCTCTGATCAGTAATATATTAGTACCTTTTCAGGACAAGTGCTTTCATTTGGTCGACTAGATCCTCGCTTTTGATTCACAACCTTTATTTGCTTCACTTCAGTGTTCATTGGCACATTCCTTTAGAAAAAAAATTAATCAGAAATAACACAGAAACACAGACTGAGATTTACTTACTTATGTATACTGAATCTAAAAATGAGAAATAAAATAGTAAAATAAAACCGTTAGATTTAATCTTACTTATTATTTTCTTTATGCACATACAAAACATTACAATAGCAAACAAAAATGTTCAATCTTACTTACTTATGTCATCAAATTGATTTTCAAGATCTTAAAATATATCATTTTTTTTCAATCTTACTTACTTAATAACATTATTTAAAAAAATATATATCATTAATTACTTAATGTTTTTTACATTAAAATAATTTGAATTGAAAGTTATAAGACTATTGTTTTATTGTATGTATATATTATATATAGATTCAATATTGTAACATGAAAGACTTTGTAGTATAGTGGTTAGAGAGTATGACTCTCATCCAAGGGATGCGGGTTTAAGTCCCAGTGGTGACAAAAAATGAGCCGGAAGCATCGTTTTTTTTAAACTTTAAACGGTCATAACTTTTGCTAGAAAAGTCGGATTGGCGCGTATGACCCTAATTCGAAAAGGAGAGGAGGAGACAGTGGTGACCGTCACCCGGGGGTGTAACCTGGGTATCCGACGAATCAGAATCGCCAAAAAACGTCGTTTAGTATCTCAAAAATTAAGTTTAAGATTTTTAGTGTCTCAACTGAATTTTCTTATGTTGAAAAATACTTTTCAGCACTGAGAAATGCACCAGCAGCAAGTGCAATTACCACAGGAGAAGTCTCATACAAGCATTTTGTCTTCCGGTTCAATTTCAAGAACTGGAAGGTACATGCTCTAGCAAACTAAATTTCTGAATTTAAATTCTGTTGAAAACAGTAATCGAATGTAATTCGATTTGCATAGTCATCTGCAGCAGCTTTGGATTTGAGCCGATTAGATTAGCGAAGATATTAGATTATCACTTTTGTCTTTTATTTTTATAAGAGTAAATAAATTTAAAAAAACAAGGTTTAGAATTTATCTATATTAATGTATCTTTTTGCAAGCTCTTGATATAGGTAAAATCAAATTGGAGATGTTGAAATATTTTGTATGTGCATAAAGAAAATAATAAAAATTAAATCTAACGATTTTATTTCTCATTTTTAGATTCAGATTAAAAAAAATATTAAGTAATTAATGATATATATTTTTTTAAATAATGTTATTAAGTAAGTAAGATTGAAAAAAAAATAATATATTTTAAGATCTTGAAAAACAATTTGAAGACATAAGTAAGTAAGATTGAACATTTTTGTTTGCTATTGTAATGTTTTGTATGTGCATAAAGAAAATAATAAGTAAGATTAAATCTAACGGTTTTATTTTACTATTTTATTTCTCATTTTTAGATTCAGTGTACATAAGTAAGTAAATCTCAGTCTGTGTTTCTGTGTTCTTTCTGATTAATTTTTTTTCTAAAGGAATGTGCCAATGAACACTGAAGTGAAGTAAATAAAGGTTGTGAATCAAAAGCGAGAATCTAGTCCACCAAATGAAAGCACTTGCCCTGAGGAGATACAAATAGATTACTGATCAGAGATGTTACTTCTCCTTTCTTTTAATTTCATATTATTTTTAGTCATTAATTTCATATCTATAATTTCAAACAAATACATATTCATTATTTAGATTGAAAATTGAAATCCTAAAAAAAAAAAAAAAAAACTGTAGCAACCCGCCCCCCCGGGGGGCGGTTTGGTTATGGATGGAATTTTTTTGAGAGTTTGGTTTTTAATATTATTTTATTTATTTTTTTGGTTATGAATAAAAATGCCGGTGAAAGTTCTTCTCATGTCAGTGTTATTTTAAAAGAAATTATGAAAGTCCTTTCTCATGCTATGATTAGTAAAAGAAAAGAGATAAAATGTTCCTAACTCAATTGTATCCTACTTAAGTATTTTTCTTTTAAATATTAAAATATTTTCGATTATAAGAAGTGAATTGAATTCGATGTTTCAAAATCCTTAAAGCAATTGCCACTAGTGAGCTTTGATAATGACATAGTCATCTCTCACAGTACCAATATACCATACATAAAATGTTTAACATATTAGATGTGCATCCATCTAAATGTTGCATTTGGATGTCAATGTTTTAAAATTCACGCATGATTCACTCTTGAAATGTACAAGGTTCATATTTTTTAGTGCATCAAAATTTGAACAAACACACTGCAATAGACTTGGGCAATTTGTTCGGACAACAAAATCATTTCCTATTACATTTTCCAAAGTTATTTAATTACGTTGCTCGAGTGTGGAAATAAATCACCAGAACCTGTTATTTCCATTCCTAACCGTTCAAATTTTTCAATTTGCGAATCTCAAAAAAGATTTTTTTTCTTGTACGAATCTCAACGAAGATTAACAATTGGAATCGGAATAATAGGTTTATGTTATTCCCAAGCAGATTTATTTTCCTCGGGTGTCAATTTTCTTGAAGTTAAGTTTAATTCGCGTCCCTTGTTCAGTGGAGAAATTTTTTTTTGATGTCCCAAGCAGATTTATACTGTCTAGCTCAGTTCAGCTCAATCCAATTTGGTTCAAAAAATTTGTAGATTTTTTTTTAAACAAGATCCAACCAAATTCAGCGAGCTAGGTCGTGAGCTAGCTCGGTCCAGCTCATGACGATTTCAAACTGAGATTTTAGCTCAGACTCTTAAAATCAGCTTGCTCGTGACGAGACAGCTTGTTGCCACCCTACGTTTTCTGAAATAGGAGGAAAAAAAAAAGAGCTTATGAAATATCCCAGTTTAGAATTAAAATTTTGCGACTTGTTATTGAATGCGAGCATTGAAGCAGGGCTGAGTTCGACTTGCTCTTCTCAAATCAGGGCCGAGTTCGACCTGGGCTATTCACACTTCATAAATTTATCCGAGCCGTGTTTGGGCTCAAATCTGCTCATCAGTAGGCCTACTACCCATCTTTAACAGCGTTAGTGTTCAGTTTATATATTTACTTTGAATATGATTTGACCAGCGCTAAATCAGAAAAAATAATAACATAGGATGAAAACAAAAAAATTAACAGCGAAGAGATTGTTAGAAATGTGTCCCACAGTGAACCATAATTAATAGTTAATTAATAAAATTATAATATAGATAAAGTTTTATTGGGCTGCATATATCTGTAGATCTGAAATTTCTGATCTGGATATAATCTGATCTGACATGATCTGATATGACTAAAAAGGGACTGTCAATCGATGCTAGTACTCTGACTCGCAGTTGTTTTTAAATATGTTCGTGAGAGACGTGGCTGCGGTTGCCGTTGCGTGGATTCGACACGAGGTGTACGAAGTGAAGAAGGTTACTGCTAGGGCATGAAGTTTTCGCTGCGCGTCTAGTGATAAACTTTATATTAATCTTGGAATTAGTTTTATACATAAATTCTGATTTTCAGATAGTAAACAAATCATGAACTGAATCGAATTGTTGCACATATATTCTACCCAAATCCCTACAGAGATTTGTACCAGGTGACAGAGTAGGTCCGATTAACATTAGACTTACTTTGAGTGTTATTATTCGATTTGTAATTTATCTGAATTTATCATAGACCTGTCTGATTCAATAACAAAATGAATAACGCCTGAACATTTCTCTTCTGAAATAGAAATCATCATGTACATTTGTACCAGGAGACCCTTTTCTCTTCCTCCGAAAATGTGCACAAGAGAGTGAAAAAAAGGTAATAAAATAAAGAGAGGAATTGTTATGTGAGTTAAAAAAAAAAGGGGAAAAAGCTTATAAGAAGAAGAGAGCGTGAGAGATAGAGAACGAATAAAAATAGGATTAACCTAATTGAGAAAATATAATAGAATGTTTTTCCAAGCTTTTCAATCCTAGAGTGATGTGGAATTGAATTTTGAACTGGGATAGAGAATATGATTAGTCTTTTTTACCCTTATTTGGTTCTTATTTATGATGATATGTCATTCTCTTTAATTTTTTATAGTTCCAGCCTTTTAGGGTATGTTCGGCTGTCAGACGTGAACGGAAATGAGCTTGGGTTCTGGTCCAATTTGAATGACCAAAACACTGTATGCGTGGGAAAAAAAATTCACTCTGAGGGCCTGTTTGGCGGATAGAGGGAATGGGAATGGGTTTGGAATTTGAACTGAGTTTTACTGTACTCATGAGAAGAAAAAAATCAGTTGACGTGCACAATATTTGCGCCGAATAGGACTTGAGTGAATTTTTTTTCCCATTGGCACATTGGGAGCCAAACAAGTCCTTACTTTGAACACTTTCAAAAGAGAGAAGAGGTTTCTTTTTCGCCTGTTTTCAATCCAATTTTTGATGATTTTTTTAAGATAACAGACAATCAAAAATTAGAAAAATACTATAATCAATTTTCTCTTTCAAGTATGACCCATAATACCATAGTTTAATCCAAACAAGAATTTCACTTTTGGTGAATCGCTTCTTAATCTTTTTTCTCTCCTTTAGAAAAATATTAATTTATTTTATCAAAATGTTTGTAATTTGAACTATATAAAAGTTCTTTCAGAAGTTCATATTATCCTATAATATCTGTACTCTTCCATGATTCTATCATAGCCGAATAGTTCGTTAGCTTTGTAGAGTGCGGACTACAATTTTTTCTCCTCTCCGAATTTCTCTAATTTTATGCGATTTTGTACTTGTCTAATTTTCTACGACTAGTATTATGGAACCAAATATTTAATGAGTGAAATGCACGGTAGAAAAGGGTAAAAATAACTTTGATGTGCCTTTTATTATATACCGCTACCACTGAATATTATGTGCGTCGAGATAGAGGAGTTGTGCATACTTGAAAGTATACTATTTCCTTCCAGCTGACTATAGGATCAATATCCTCCCATGTACCGTAGAGGATTGGTCTCACTTTACGGTTTGAGATTAAATCTCAACCGGTTTGAGATTCGGGGGGCAATGGGGGGCAGTTTTATTGGGATTTGAGATTCGTGCCAAGCTAAAAAGAATGATCCGGATCCACTAACTGTAAAAGATTTCCTTCTCAGGTAATGCCCTGGATATGAATTCCTGACTATATTGCTTAAATTGTCAAATTGTCAAATTGAAAATATTTATTTTTGAATAAAAGTTGGAGGTCAAGTCCCTATATTATTTAATATTTACAAGAAATTTTTTCATCCGAATGCTATTTTGAGCATGTGACTTTTTACATGAAAGACAATGTCTTTGTCACTAGAAAAAAATAAATTGAAACTATTGTATTTTGCTTTTGGGAATTGATTGGGTAACAAAAAAGATGTGATCAATATTTTTTTTTTTTTGCTTTTCTGATATGCAAAATCTATTGTTATTTTTTATTTTATTAAATAAGGAAACTAAATTGGATTTTATTATTTTTTACTAGAACATTAAGTGTGTTATACTTATACATATGAGGGTTCAAATGCATCCTTTTTTTTGCTTTAATCATGCTTCATTTTTAATATTCTAATAACAAAAAAATCAAGAATTTATATATTAAAATAAAATATTTTGATGTGATTTATATTATTTTCTCTACACAGAAAGAAAATGTATAACCTTTCAATTTTAATTTATATAATCAGTAAGTTAAAAATCAATGTCCAAAATTAATCCACATCAACGTATTTTTGCAAGTTTTATACTATTCAAAACAAAATTGAAATGTTATGATCTTTTATAAGTGCATAGAGAAAATGATACTGATCATATTTAATGGATTTAGTTTAACATTTAAGTTTTAAAAGTTAAGTTGTTGTAGTTCTAAAAATAAAAGCATAATGAAGCCAAAAAAAAATACCGGTATTGGCACTCTCCTCATACAGAAATCACTTCCAACTTTCAAAAATTAATTAATTAGTCTTCGATTATGTTTTTGTTGAATGAACAGAAAGATACAATCCGATATGAAAAATATCTGTACACTCTGTATTGTTTTCTTATATTTAAGAAAACCTCGACGCCTGGGGATTTTTTTTTTTTTTACCACCATCAAAAATCGAAATAAATTAAAAATCACCCGGTTCTATTTTTCTACCAAAAGGCCACCCCCGCACAAGGGTTGTGTGCACCCAAAAAAGCGGAACCGCACAATGGTTGTGCGCACCCGACTTGGAACCGCACAATGGTGGGGGGCTTTTATCACCAAGGGTGGGGTGCGCACAATGGTTGCGAGGATTCGAAGGGGGTGCGCACAAGGGTTGTGCGGACCCGTTTGAAACCGAAATTCCTCCGTGGACCTGGTGTGTGAATTTATTGTGCGGATTCAAGTCGAGTGCGCGAATTCTTTGTGCGGATCCGTTTTTTTGGGTGCGCACAACCCTTGTGCGGGGTGGCCTTTTGGTAGAAAAATGGAACCCGGTAATTTTTAATTTAATCCGATTTTGCTGGGTGGTAAAAAAAAAAATTTCCGGATGCCTGGTATTCAGTATTCTCTTTCCTTGTACATTTGCTATTTGAGAAATATTCATTTTTACTTGTAATTAAAATGTCTCAAAATAATATGTTTGTCAAACTAAATTACATTATTAATATAGAATAATTTAAAATAGATTACAATGATAAAAATAGGCCTAAATAATGCTACTTAGCGCCTTTCAAAGACCTAAATTTTTAGTATTTCATAATAAACTTCCATCATTTCCTTTGGTCTCTTCCCAATTAAACAATTAATGGAGAAATCTATGCATGAGCTCGACTCTGTTCGCACCATCACCATGGCGAAAACCAGTTTGATCGACCTTCCTCATGATCTGTTCCTTCTTGTAATAGGGAAGCTTGTAGACATCTCTGATTTCATCCGTATACGAGCCACATGCAAGCGGTGGCGTTCTTTGATTTCCGTCTCTGATTTTCCTCGCATGCCATGGATGTTCAATCATCGTGTTATTACTTTCGGTGCATATCTCGAATTCTACTCGCTTGCCACCGGAAAGTTTCATACTATACATGTACCAGGAGCAACTGACAAGTTTCTTGCAGGGCCTTCGCATGGTTATTTGTTGGCGTTTGACACCAGGCGCTTCACGTTATCGCTCCTTAACCCGTTCACAAATAATGAATTCCCTCTGCCACCTCTAGTACTCAAATGGATCCCTCTTTATTTATACTTTCGACCTGAACTTATCTGTGCTGGCGAGGTTGTGGCAATCTCAGGGTTCACATCACAGGATATCCTTCTACTGGCATCTTGTCGATCAGGAGACAACAAATGGGTGACAGTGGAACTCCAAGTTCATACTAAGATTGCGGGGAGATCATACTACAAAGGCATGTATTTCGTCATCGAGTCTGAGACAGGCAAAACAACAGCAATTGATGCTAGGACAGGTGAATTTCTATTTTCTGTTCCAATTCCGGATCGCCGGTATGTCAATCTGAAAAGTTCCTGGATGGAGCTATCGAGCTATGAATATTTGATCCTGTCGAACGGAGAGCTTCTAAGAGTTTTTCGGGTTTGGAAAGACCACGATATTTTGGGGAACGATTACTTTGAAATTTATCGGTTGGATTACGCTGGTGGGTGCCCCCGATGGGTTAATGTCGACGGCATCGGTGACCGCGTGTTATTTCTTGATGCAGTGCATGGACTTTCTCTGATAAGCAAGGATGTTCCTGGTACGCAAGAAAATAGCATCTATTTCATCAAACCCTTCCATGGGGGCAATGGTCTGTCTAAATTCCTTTGTAGGTATGACATAAACCACGGCACAACATATGTATTCCCATTTAATATTGAGACATCTGTGGATGGTCCCTGGATAGTGCCCAATCTGCGTTAATAGAAAATCATGCTAATCTAGTTTGGTGGTTATGTTGCTTTATTTCTTTCTTTATGTGTAAAATTGGAGGTTAATTTATTCAACTATTTAAAAATTTACAAGGCATATTTTATTGGATTTTGAACTATGACCTATTTTGTTAACTTTTTTTTTTTTTTTAAAAACAAAACAATATTTTCACTGTCATGTTTAATCACAGTTCTATCAAATTTTTTTGGCGCATAGACTAATAGTGTGGGCAAATGATATTGTTAATAGGAATTAATTCAAAAAAAAAAAAAAAAAAACAAGGCTCAAGATATAGGTTAACCTGAAATAGGGGCGGAGCCAGACTTTTAGACTATAGGAGTTAAATGTAATGAGAATTAAGCATATAAATTTTTTCTACTACAAATGGAGTTTCACACTGTCCATAATATTTTATCTTAAAATACATTAAAAATAAAGTCTAAGTATAAAAAAATTGAAAATAAATGGGGTCAATTGACCCCATTCTTATATGTAGGCTAAATTCGACCCTCCTCGAATTTTTTTTTATAAGAATATAAATAAAAAATATCGGTTTTAAGGAAGGTTTTGGATAGAATTTGAAAACTCAGAAACCGTGATTTTTGACAACGTCCTCTGAACATGATTCTTGACAACGACCAGATTAGCAAAACATAATTAGTGCTAAGTAACGCGTTTAATTGAAGGTAAAGGGGGCAATTAAATGAGCCAAAAAAATATGGGAGATACAAAAGAACATCAATTGATTCGAATATATAACTAATTACGTAGATCATCACAACTTTAGAAGTTATACCAATATGTATTATTTTATTTTATTTTTAATAAAATAAAAATAAAAATGAAGATTTTGTGTTCTATGTAATTAGAAAAGTTGAGATGCCCACTGAATTCTACAGTCATCGGTAATCTTGCCACATCAGAAAATCCAACCATAGAATTAACAACTCAGCAAAACAAAAGTCAAATTGAACCTAATGAACTTGTATAGGATCTTGATTAAACTAAAAATGGTTTGAGGATCTAAATGAACCGAGTTTAATAGCTCACAATCATAGTGACAAACGAATAGTTCAGGTTCAGTTCGACGGGATAAAAAATCGTGAATCAGATATAATTCGGGAATGATCTGGTATAACAAGGAAGCAAAAAAACATACCCTCAAAATTTTTAAAAAATTTTATTATTATTTTTTTTGCATTTTTTTATCGTGAATAATTCATGATTTGCGTTTTATTCGCTAATAAGACGTATTATACATTTATTTTCATTTTATTCGGAGTTCGGTTCGGAAACAAATAAAACGTGTTTAATTCGCGATTAACTCGCGTATCAATAGTTCAATGGAATAAGATTTGGTCCAAATGACTTTGGACCAGACATAGGGGTGTAAACGGATACGGATTATCCGCGGATAATCCGCTCCGAATCTGCTTATTATCCGTATCCGGATTAAACGGATACGGATACTTGCGGATGCAGATACGGATAATTTTAGCATATGGAAAAATAATGCGGATACGAATACGGATAATTCCGCGTGGATATAAACGGAGCGGATATCCGTATATATCCGGATCCGAAATTTAATCTTTCAGCAGCTTTCAATTAATTTTACCCTTGTGAAATTTCCAAAAAACATACATATTCGTTTAATTCCAAAAATCTTGGTAGAAAAATCATATAATCTATTACGATAATTGATTGGTTCTCTGAATCAATAAGCAATTAGTCATGCATAATCATCACTGTGCAAACTTAAAAAGTCTATTAAATTTTTGTCAATTTAGGTAATTTAAAATTATGAAATTTAGTAGAATTACTCAATATCCGACAATTATCCGCTCCATATTCGTATTCGAATTCGTATTCGTGGATTATCCGTTCCGTATCCGTATCCGTTTAAGACGGATATGGTTTTCAATTTTGATATCCGTTTACTATCCGTATCCGTATCCGTATCCACTTGTTGAAAAACGGACGCAGATATGGTATTAGCATTATCCGCTCCGAATCCGCTCCGTTTTCACCCCTAACCAGACATCATCCAAAGCATCTAAAAATCATACAATTAACGTCCGAACAGTCGAACCGAACCACTCAACATGATTTTCATATTAAAATGTGCTTAGAGATCAAATTTTATATTTTTGGAAATTGTTTATTATTTTTTTAGATACGTACAATATCACTGTTTCTGAACGGTCCTAAAATAGTGATTTTGTACGTATAAAAAAATATTAAAAAAAAATCCAAAAAATATATAATTTGGTATCTGAGCACATTTTAATATGAAAATCATGTTGAGCGGTTCGGATCGGCTGTTCAAAATTTAATCGTACGATTTTTAGAAGCTTTGGACGGTGTCCGGTCCAAAGCCATTTGGACCAAACCTCATCCCTAGTTCAATACGCACTAGATCGGTAGATCCTGTACACATAACCGTTGCAGATAAAATTATAAATTTCTGCAACAGAATATCCTAGACTATTCGGCTTGAATCCATATCTTCTGGAATTCGCGTCCTCTGAGATATCTCAAACTTTGCGTGACTTCTTCGAATATCTCAATCGTTTAAATACATTCTACACGATTCTTAACTCTCAAATAATACTGGCCCCCCACGGTTCCCCGAATAGACACCGGACACATCCGTCACGCAAAAATCGAGATATCTCAGAGGATACGCACCCTATCTTCCGAAGGTAACAAAATATTTTTGTTTGAATCACTGCTGTCCGATCGCAATCTGGACCAATCCGGTCCGAAGTATAACACACAGAATCGCTTTAATAGTTGTGCGGATGGTGATTGAACGGTCCAGATCCAAACATAAGTATTCTGTTACCTACGAAATCATTTCGCTAGGCACCAATCGCGATTCGCGATTTATTCTCCTACCATTTGACAAGTTCTCTTCACTAAAGTAAAACCTCCGTCTAAATACCTTCCTTACTTGGTCATAAATTATAATAAATCTATCAAACCCTCATCATCTCGGTTTCTCCCTGGCCATGGTGAATCCCGATTGGGCATCCTTCCCTCCCGATCTCCTCCTCCTAATCTTAAAGAACCTCCCCTCTCCGTCCGATTTCGTTTCCTTCCACTGCGTGTGCAAAGGGTGGCGCTCCGCCGCTCGCCAATCCGACGGTTCTTCTTCGTTGCCCTTACTCCTCGATCAACACGTCTTCCACGACACTAGTCGTCTCCATTTCTACTCTCCCTTCTCAATCGAAAGTCGCTCCATCCGCATCCCGCAAGTGGGTACTAAGTGGGTCGCAGGGCTGTCACAAGGTTACCTCATTGCATTCGACAAAGTTGATTTTTCTTTATCTCTCTTTAACCCCTTCACGCGGCACAGCATATCCCTCCCACCTCTGGCAATTGAACCCTTTAAGTTGTCATCTTTCCGACCGTATTTGCTTCAAAATCGAGAGACGGTAGTGATCTCACACCTTGATCAAAGGGTTCTGAAATTAGGTTGCTGCAAGGTTGGTGGCCAAGAATGGGGCTTTGTGTCGTGTAAAGTAGGTGCAAATGGTGGAGGCAATGTTTACTATCAAGGAATATACTACGTAAATGATTCAGCAGAGGGGCCTACAATGGCGATTGACCCCGCTACCTCTGATGTCTTGTTTACAATTCCACCTCCTGAGGAGAGAATTCCACATCTCAACAGTTGGAAAAATTCAAAAGGGTTTGATTACTTGGTAGAATCACCTACGGGTCTTTTAAGAATTTTTCGACCATACGATGTGTTTGAATCTTTCAAGAATTGTAATTTTGATATCCATCAGTTGGTTAATAAGGATGGCTCTTTCCGGTGGGTCAAGGTGGGGGGTATTGGTGGTTTGATAGTGTTTCTTGATAAGTTCAACGGAATTTGTGTGAGTACAGATGGTGTGGGGGGGATGAGAGGGAACCACATCTATTTCACAAAGTATAGGCTAGATAGTATTTACGGTTGGAGAGGAATTTTGTGCAAGTATGACATAGCAAGTGGCGATACTGTAGTTCCTCTGCCCCATTGGTTGGATACGAGAGGTTCTTGGTTTGTGCCTTCTCTGGCTACAATTCCAGACTAAGTTTGTTTTTTCCTTTGCTAAATTTTTCATTTTTCATTTGGTAATTTCTTTTAATATGATAGATACTTACAGTTTGTTTCTTCTGAACAATTTCTTGTATTCTTGCTTTGTGGATTATTTTTTATTGCAGATTAATAATATGAATTGTTCATGAAATGATGTTTGATTTTTACTATTTGCTGAGGAGATTAGTTTGGTAAGAAATTGAATTCATCATGTATTATGAAGAATTGAAACAATTTGAATTAGATTATCCTATCAAAACTTGGGCATTTGATACTGGCCTTCAAACTTCTAGTCATATTTATCCATAAGGTAATTAGGATTAGAATAGCCTTAGTTTTTTTTTTGAATAGCCTTAGTTAAGGAACCAAATCTACTACTAGTGTTTAGTATCTGAGATTACAGTTGGCCTCCTTTTCTTCTATCCATTGCTATTAAATAAAAAAAAAATCAATATAAAACCAGTCACTTTTGTGTCTTCCCAAAACAGAGAAACCCCTGTTCCAACTTACCCCAGAAAAGGTAAATAATAGGTTTTGATTAGGCTCGCATGACAGACAACTTAATTGGGTTTTTTTGGGCCTTAATTGCACCACATATTTTTTTTATAACAAGGCACTTGGGCCCGTTTCATTACAATGGAACTTAAAATTCCAAAATTGCACCATAAAATACTTATGTGATAATTAAACTAATTTTAACGAGATTTTAATTAGATTCGATCCAAAAGAGTTTTAGAACACAAAGCAAATGGATGGATTGGTTTGGTGAACTGGTTCAGATGGCATGGAAAAAAGGCTTAGGCATCGTTTTTCTTGTCATTTTCCTCTCAAAGTTTCATTTCGAATAGAGGGATATCATATAGTTATTTCAAACTAAATTCCAGATTAGGTTTATTTTTATTTATTTTTCTTAATTTAAAATTTTCATTTGGTAATTTATTTTAACATGATAGATACTTCCAGTTTGTTTTTTCTGAACTCTTGCTTTGTGGATTATTTTTTGTTGCAGACTAATAATGTGAACTGTTCATGTAATGATGTTTGATTTTTACTATTTGCTGAGAAGATTTGTTTGGCAAGAAATTGGATCCATGCGTTTATTATCATGAATTGAAACAATTTGAATTAGGTTATCCTATCAAAACTTGAGCATTTGATATTTGCCTTTAAACTTTAAGTAGTCATATTATCCATAAGGTAATTAGGATTAGAATAGTCTTTAGTTAACAAACCTAATCTACTACTAGTGTTTAGTATCTAAGTTTACATTTCGCCTTCTTTTCTTCTATCCATTGCTGTTGATTAAAGAACCAATATAAATAACCTGTGTTTCTCCTTTCGCAAAAAAGAAGAAGAAAAAACTGTGTTTCTCCTTGATCCCAGTCCCTGTTGTATTTTACCAAATCAGAGAAACCCCTGTTCCAACTTGCCCAAAAAAAATGGTAAATTGGCTTTGAATAGGCTCGCATATTTCACAGTTTAACTAGCTGTTGTTAGGCCTTATTGCACCGTAAAATACTAATGTGATAATTAAACTAGTGTTAACGATGTTTTAATTAGATTCTATCCAAAAGAGTTATAGAACACAACAAAGCAAATGGATGGATTGGTTTGGGGAACAGGGCCATGGCGAATCCCAACTGGGCCTCCTTCCTTCCCGATCTTCTTCTCCTGATCTTAAAGAAGCTTTCCTCTCCATTCGATTTTGTTGCCTTCCACTGCGTGTGCAAGGGGTGACGCTCTGCTGCTAGCCAATCTGACGGTTCTCCTTTGCTCCCCTTCCTCCTCGATCATGTCGTCTCCCCCAACACTCATCTCCATTCCTACTGCCCCTTATCATCCGAAAGACGCTCCATCTGCATCCTGCAAGTGAGTACCAAGTGGGTCGCAGGGCCGTCACAAGGTTACCTCATTGCATTCGACAAAGTTGATTTTTCTTTATCTCTCTTTAACCCCTTCACACGGCACAGCATATCCCTCCCACCTCGGACAATTGAACTGTTGTCATCTTTCCGACCATATTTGCTTCAAAATCAAGAGATGATAGTAATCTCACACCTTGATCAAAGTCGAAGGGTTCTGAAGTTGGGGTGCTGCAAGGTTGGCAACCAAGAATAGAGCTTTTTGTCTGGCAAAGTATGTGCTAATGGTGGAGGCAATGTTTACTATCAAGGAATGTACTATGTAAACAAGTCGGTAGAGGGGCCCTCAATGGTTATCGACCCCGCCACTTCTGATGTCTTGTTTACAATTCCACCTCCTTAGGACAGATTCCCACATCTCAACAGTTGGACAATTTCAAAAGGGTTTGATTACTTGGTAGAATCACCTATTGGTCTTTTAAGGATTTTTCGAGCATACGATATGTTTGATCCTTACGAGAATTGTAATTTTGATATCCTTCGGCTGGTCAATTCCTGTGGGTCAAGCTAGGGAGTATCGGTGATTTGATAGTGTTTCTTGATTAGTTCAACGGAAATATAGGCCATATGACTTTGTTCTTTTGAGAGGAATTTTGTGCAGGTATGACATAGCAAGTGGCGATACTGTAGTTCTGCGTCATTGCTTGGAGACCAGAGGTTCTTGGTTTGTGCCTTCTCTGGCTACAATTCCATATTAGGTTTATTTTATTTTATTTTCAAACTTTTAATTTGGTAATTATTTTAATATGGCACTTCCAGACTTCAAGTTTTTTTTTCTGAATTATTGTTTGAAGTCTTGCTTTGTGCTAATAATGTGAACTGTTTAAATAATGATGTTTGATTTTTACTATTTTGGTGAGGAGATTAGTTTGATGAGAATTTGAAAGTATCATGTATTGTTCAAAATTGAAACAGTTGAATTAAATTATCCTATCAAACCTTGGCATTTAATTCCCTCAAACTTCAAGTCTAGTCATATTTATCCATAAGATAATTAGGATTAGAATTGTCTTATTTAACAAACCAAGTTTATGACCAGCAGTTAGTATCTAAGATTACAGTTAGCCTCCTTTTATCGATGCTGTTGAATAAAACATCAATATCAAAAACTTGTGTTTCTTCTCAATCCCAGTCCCTTTTGTATCTTCTCAAAACAAAGAAGTTATAGCTTACTTGCATAATTAGGCTTTCATTAGGCTTGCTTGCATCATTGACAGTTTAACTGTTTTTTTGGGCCCTAATTGCATAGTAAAATAGTAATGTGATAATTAAATTAATGATAACAAGATTGTAATTAGACTCGATCCAAAAGAGGTTTGGTGAACAGGTTTATATGGGAAGAAGAAAAAGCTTAGGCATCGGTTTTTTCTTTTCAATTTCTTGTCAAGTTTCATAGAAATTGAACGGAGGAATATTAAATAATTATTTTAAATTTAAGACAATTTAGTTATATTAAGTTATATTATTTAGTTAGTAGCTTGATTAAGTAAATAAAATGTGAACGATGGCAATGGTTCGAAGTTTCAATATGCTATTATCTGAGTCTGGATGGAGAATTCTCAGATACTTTTAACGGGTTGGCCACCAAATTTATTCCGAGTTCTATTTGATCCGTTTCCAAAATTAAATTTTTCAAAGAAGTCGGTCAATATATAATTTAGAAGAGGGTGTCCTAATATTTTCAGATGCTACATTACACACTATAGAAATGATTATGCATCTTGTCAAAACTTTGTTGGTAGAAGCTCTGCAACTGATCCTAACACGCTATCTAAAGACGTCATTGTTAATTACATTTTTTAAAAGACACTGATAGACTGAAACGAGATGACCAGCTAGCAAATACTGGCAAACAAATCCAGTTCAGCTCTCAACTTGTACAAAGACAAAAAAAAACTTTGATATTGGCAGTTTTGTTTCAACAGATCGGTTACAAAATTGAAAGGTTATTTAGAGGGAAAATAAAAGGGTTAGGAGAAAAAAAGAAAGGAAGAAAAGGATCAGAAGTTCAAAATAACCTTTGATCAGGAACCTGTTGTTCTGATCCCAACTGTTCAAACTTTTCCATGCACGGATCACAATGAAGTAAGTTTTTTATGCATGAATCTCAACGAAGACTACCGGTTAGGATCAGAATAACAGGTCTGTTACTCTCAAGGAATAACAGCAGATTTATTTATTTTAATACAAGAGAAAATGGTGTTTCCGCTCAAAATTTAGAAGAGTAGGCAAGTGCTCAATATGATTTAAATGCACTCCTTTGGGTTTTATGCAGGGAGAGGTAACAGCGAGAACAATTAGAATAAATCCAAATTTCCACGACTTAAGATGGATCAATCAGAGTTAATTAACCAACTTTGTGCAACAAAAAGTCATACCATTCTTTGTAATATCAAATTGCTTGACAAGAGGCTTCTAAGGCGTGTCTTCAGAAATTTTGCTTTCATGGGGATTTACGAATATAGTTAAAAATTCAAGAAATTGACAAATTCAGATGACAACGAACCATTAAAATTTCCATACATGTAATACGGCTTGACAACGGTTGAGTAAATTTTAGGCTGAATTGTGAAATTAACGGCAATTAAGTTAAACTATACTATAAGGACAAACAAAATATAAATAACGACGTTAATAAAGAATGGGTTTTCCCTGAAAATGACGTTAATTCAATCTGAGATTAACAATCCAAATTTAGTGAATCTACAGTACTATGCATATCACGGGTTGATACGTAATACGTATCAATATTTCCATTTTCAAATTTTAATGGTCGATTTGAACCGTTCAATATGATCTCCATATGATTATCTACTTGCAGACTGAATTTTAAATTTTTTAAGAATTTTTTAAGATAGATATGAAAATTATTGACCACCCAAAAACAGTGATTTCTACCTATCCTAGAAAATAATAAAAAAATTCTAAAAAATATAAAATTTGGCCTGCAAGTATATTCATATGAAAATCATTTTGAACAGTTCGAATCAACCATTAGAATTTTTAAAACGAATATATTGATCCGTATTACAGATTAAATAGTGATATGCATAGTACCATAGACTCACTCATCCACAATAATTCATTCTGCATAGTTTAAAAAAGTTTTTCATTTTTTGAACATTTTACCAATATTTAGTCTCAGAGAACGAAAACACATTTTATTTTATTTTTGCTTACATCATCAAGCCCGTAGGCAAAATTCAACTTATAACTCCTCCCTCCCAATTACAATTACTCAGAATCCATAAAAGAAGTTTGCAAAAATAAAGAAAAAGTAAAACCTGAGTAGTCCCACCCATTTTCTCTTCCTAATTTTGCTAAACTATCTGCTATCATATTATTCTATCTATAAATAAAAGTACAATCAAAATCCTTGTAAATCTTAAAAAGCTCCCATGCCTTGTAAAATTCCTTGAATAATCTCTAATCTGCTTTTATAGGAGGCCTTAACGAAGTACAGGATGTTGCTAGTACTTGACAATCTGTATAGAACATACATGAGTTTATATTCATGGAGGCCTTAACGAAAACGTATTTTACTAACATTTGTTTTTGACATTTGGGTTGAACTGTGCAAAATGTAGCTCGGCTACATATCCTCCAGCCCAATTTTAAATACGAACTTTAATAATATTTAAGCCTGTTAACTAGGGATGCTAATTGAACATGATTGTTCATGAACAAAACGGGCCGAACAGAAGTTGAACAGATTTTAATATGAAACAGGGCCGGGCCGAACAACAATTGAACAGATTTTTATATGAAACAGGCCCAAGTTCAGTTTGGTTCATTTGATACACCCCATTTCTTTCTCGGGAGCGCATCCTCTGCGGAGTTTTTACCTGCGGAGCTGTGCGGTTCTTTTAATCTTGACCGTTCGTTTTGATCGGACGGTATAGATTTAATCTCCAGCCGGTGAGTGCTCGATTTGATGGAGGGGCAGTATTAATTTTTCTTTGAGATTCGTTCTATAATCTTATTTGATCCGTCCGATCAAAACGAACGGTAACCGCACAGCTCCGCAGGTAAAAACTCCGCAGAGGATGCCATTTCTTTCTTTCTCAGACTCTCACGAGGCGCCTGAGCCGCTGAGCGCCTCTGGTCTTTCTCTTCCCTCTCCGACTCTCCTTTGCGCCACCCCCTCTCCATCTCTCCGTCGCGCCTCTGATCTTCTCTCCGTCGCGCCACCCCTATCCATCTCTCCTCTTTGGCGCCGCCTCTCTCCTCTTTGCCTCTCTCCTCTCTCCTACACAACTTTGGCGATGAGTCGACGACCCCTCTTCCCGACCTCTCCTCTCTCCATTCTTGGTAAGTGCTCCCTTCCTTCCACTCCCGTGTTCTCTTTGATGGGTTAAAGGGTTGTGGGTCTGAGTTAATTGAACTGAACTGACCTGACCTGACCTGACCTCTCCTCTCCCTTCCATTGTTGTTAATTGTATATCTTGTTTGGTTTGCAGTTGCAGTACTGCTCCCTGTTTTCATTGTTGTGTTTCGTTTACAAATCTGATAAATTAATGAGTTTTGTATCTGATAAGAAAGTGCATTATTGGTCAGAACTTAATTGATATTTTTCTTGTGTGCAAGTATATATTCAGTAAAGTCATGTGGTTTGCAGTTGCAGTACTGCTCCCTGTTTTCATTGTTTAGTTGACATTATTGGTGCCAAAGCTTAGCAAAAAGGTCTAACAATAATTGATGTTAGTTTTAGTATATATATATATATATATATATGTTAGTTTTAGCAATAATTGATGTTAGTTTTAGTGTATATATATTTTGGTGGTGTTCTCTGTATATACTTCGTAGAACATGCGTAGTACGCAAGAGACCGGTAGCATTCTATTCTTGCAATTTTGGTGGACTTATAAGAAAACTTGTGCTTTTATCTGTAGGTCTTGACTCTTGACAGCTATTTACGCATATGGGATACAAACAAAAGGCAACTTCTTTTTAAGGTATTCATGCTACCAACTAATGGCACATGGTTTGACAAGAATGATCGCTACCAATTAAAATCAGTACTGGTAAATTGCAAGATATTAAAAGCATGTCACCATATGCTGTCTCTAATTTTGTCCTAAGTAATAAATTTGAGTTCTCTTTTGCTGTTGATAAACTGGTACAGCAAAAGCAATTGAAGGGCCTCCAGACTAGTTATTTGATATTCAAAGCACTGTACTGGTACAGCAAAAGTAGAAAAATAATACAAATTATTTCATATTAAATCTTAGCTGGAACTTTATTGAAACCTGAATTCTGTCAGAAAAAAAATGGGGAACTAGCTGTGATATCAATGATATATTGTACCTGTCATAATTTAATTTTTGGCCTGCCTATACTAAATTGGCTTGTTACATAAGTAGAAGATTGTTGAGCAAAAATAAAAAAATGACAGAAAATTTAAGTTACATTAGTGATGAATAGACATAATATAGGACATATTTTGGGAATTCTTTATGGTTATTTCTAACATCATATCATTCTGGCATATCTTATGATATTTTCAGATAGAAGGAACAGTGAGTTCCACACAAACAATCTTTTCTTTAATTGTCTTGGGGTGAAAAGCTTCTCAGCTGAACCAATTGAGCCTCTTACTGCAAACTCTGAAGGTACCTATTTAATAGGAGGAACAGTGAGTGATATCTCAGCTAGTCAATTGAAGCATGAGTTCAAGGATATGATAATTGAGTGTACTTAATATTAGATTGTTTCCTGGTTTCGTAGCACAGCAATTTCTGTGCTATGCACTGTTTCAGTAATTTAAGCATATAGAAAATTTCTAACAGGTCTTAGGGACATCTCAGATTTTTTATATGATTTTTAGAGGGTTTTAAGTATTTATTTTGGAGCTCCAACTCACTCACTGTTCCTGCAGTTCAGTTCTTATAACAGTCGATCTTTAAAGATTAATTATGAGCAATTGGCCAAACAGTTCACTCACTATTCTGACAACAAAGCTAGTCATACAAACATGGTTCTGCTTAGCATTCATTTGAATTTGTAGTTTACCTTACGGTAACTGTTTTGGTAGTGACTACTAGGCTTAGTGTTGCTATTTTCTTATTTAATCAAGGTGGTCCTATAACTCTGTAAATGATGCAGCTCTTGTTTTCTGGATTGATAAATGATGGACGGATTATGCTCCAGTAAATTTGAACGGATTTATGCTATGTTTGAAATTTGACTTTTTTTGTTTATTTATAACTAGGCCTGGTTGGTTGGTCATAACTAGAATTGCTTGGTTGTCCATTGTTTGGCCTGGTTCATTGAAACGGGCCTGATTCGAACAGAACTCAATTCTGAACAGAACTAAGTTTTGAACAATATTAAACGGGCCGATCTTGAGCATGGACAATTTGATTTCGGGCCGATCATGAACGGGCTTTATAAATTTCAAGTTGATCTGGGCCCGATCCTAAACAGGGCTTCTATATTATAGCAGCCCTAATTTCCATTCTCTGTTTTAACTTTTGAGCTAATCTTGTTCTTGCATTTCGACCTTGGTGCATTCACATTAGCCTGATTGCCCCCAAACTCTCTATCTTGATCCATTTCTTGACTACATTTTTCTAGGTACGAACGAGTAGTGAGGGTGTTGTCACCAAGACGATGCTTTCCCTTCGCATAGTTCAAAGAATTTGTGCAGCTATTGATGCAGTTGCCATTACTTGTATTGCTGCTGGTATCTCCAAATCAGTGAAAAAAAGAGATATTGCCAACTACGCTCACTCTGCAAATCACAATCCCGGAAACTTCCCCACAATTGAATCTTGCAGAGCTGCCCTCTTAAAAAAGGGCAAGATTCAGGCCCCAAAACCCCAAACCAACAATGATCTGGGTCCCCAAGATAACACCAATGAGCCCGCAATTATACGAATGAAGAAAGAAAGGGACCCAGAAAAACTGTTTTCCTTGTTCCAATCGAATGCCCAAAATAGAATCATGGTAGAAAATCGTTTTATATTTGAGGATATGGTATCCCGCCTAGCTGGTGCCCAACGGTTGGACCTAATTCAGCAGATTTTGGAGTGCCAGATAGGTTTACCCCAAGGTCGAAGAGAGGGTTTTGTTATGAGGATTATTGCACTGTATGGCAAGGCCAACATGCCAGACCATGCTGTCAAAACTTTTCAGGAGATGCATTTGTTTGGTTGTAAAAGAACTGTAAAATCATTCAATGCCACACTTAAGGTTCTCTCTCAAGCCAGTCGATTTCATGAGTTGTGCCAACTTTTCGATAACGCCCCTCAGATTTATGGAATTCAATTGAATGGGTAAATCAGGTGTCAAACCCGATGTTGTAACTTACACTACTTTGATTTCGGCATTTTATAAGAAAAACCTACGCAAGATTGGTGATGGTTTGTGGAATTTAATGAGGCTAAGAGGTTGTAACCCTACTCTTGCCACATATAATGTTAGAATACAGTATTTGATTAATCGGCATAGAACTTTTGAAGCAAATTATTTGGTGCGCACCATGCATAAATCAGGGATAAAGCCAGATGAGGTGACATATAATCTCATAATAAAGGGTTTTTTTATAATGGATGAAGTTAAAATGGCTAACAATGTGTTTTATTCGATGAGTAGAAGGGGTTGTGAACCGAATGGGAAGATTTATCAGACAATGGTACATTACCTTTGTGAAGAGAGATTTTGGTTTGGCTTTTAGACTTTGCAAGAAGAGTATGGAGAGGAATTGGTACCCCAGTGTGGATACAATAAGGAAGTTGCTGAAAGGGCTAATAGCGGTCTCAAAAGATATAAATGCTAGTAAAATTATGAGATTAGTTGTCAGAAGAATTCCTCGGTATCCATCTGAAGAAATTATGTCATTTCAAGAGATTATGTCTCGATAACATTAATGAGGACTGAAAAAGGTACTTGAGGTACAATGGGAAGGCGAACTACTACCCCAACAGGGGGTGGATGGATGACTTATGTTGAGAGGCGTGCAAGGCGCTGATCACAGTGTACCGATAGATACCTCAAGCAACGACACATGAAAGCCTGCATTTTGATGTAACTTACACATGGTTAGGAGAGCACAGATGATTCTGGAATTGGAGATGTATAGTAGATTATGATTAAATAAATTTTTTTAACTCTCCGTCCATATGGACATAATGTTAGTTACAAGAATCTTACTTTCCACAATTTTGTAAGATTTCTCATATTATTCCCCCAACATTGTCCCCATTGTTGCTCCAAATGCAAGCAAAGTTCTTTGAGTTGAAATATATTGTAATGGTTTTTTATTTTTCTTACTGGCTTGCAAATGACACTTAGCCTGTAGTTAACACTTAGCAGCAATAGTAGGGTCTTTTGTAGATAATTGGGAAAAAAATAAGGCATTTTTGTGATACATTTGATACTTCTGCTAAAACCATTTAAAAGAATGAATCCACTTTAACCATCTTAAAGGCAAATGCAGCGATCTGGTCAATCTAGTGTAGACAATAAATTGTGATTTTGTAGTGTCATTGAATGTGAAATAATACTAATCTAATAAAGAATGAGAAAGCTTGTGTATTATAGTGTCAGTGGATGTGACCTCTTGTGGAAAACTGGTATGGACAAAACCTGATGAAAATAAGCAGCTAGTAAATAAATAACCAAATACAAAGCTAAAAAAGAAGAAGCTTTAACTGATCCAGTCCCAATCTCCTATAGCAGCATAGTGCAAATCTGTCAGTACCAATTAAAGTCAATTTTTTTATTTTCAATACCCGAGTAGAAGAGACCTTTCAAATCCACACAATTCTTATTAGCTTCATTTCTTTGTTTAAAGACTTAAATCTATTTGAAATATCTTTTCAGGCGCTAGGGTTTCCAATGCCAACTTTTGCTCATGTTTCTCTAATTCTAGCCCCTGATAAAAGTAAATTATCAAAACGCCATGGTGCAACATCAGTTGGTCAGGTACCTGGTCATTTTGAAATAATCCACATGATTTTACAGGTACCTTTAAATTCTTTACCTGATTCTTATTAAAATCTTTGATTGTAATGTGGCACGCAGTTCAAAGAAATGGGGTATCTGCCTCAAGCCATGAATAATTACTTGGCGTTGTTGGGATGGAGTGATGGCACAGAAAATGAATTCTTCACTGTCGATCAGCTTGCAGAGAAGTTCACATTAGAAAGAGTCAACAAACCTAAAGTAATAGATCAAAAACCTAATAGAAGATCTACAAACCTTCTATCTCGTGATAACTTCCTCTCAGGCCACTTATTTTGAGTGATTATTAAGAAACTTTTTTAATTCATTGATTAGATGGATGAACGGGCTACATCTGAGATCTCTTCCCCAGGATGAATTGGTCCAGATTTTCGAAGATAGGTGGAAATCTGTTGGCATTCTTGTTGATTCTGATGGTACTTTTGCAAAGGTACACTTCAGATTGCTGTTAATCATGGGTGCAGCTATGTTCATTGAAAGATGAGATTGCTGTTACTTATTTGGAACATGTTTTTGTGTATTAATGTTTTTTTCTCCTTTCTTTTTTCTAATCATATGCATGTGCAGGAAACAACAGAACTGTTAATGGATGGGATTGACCTGATACCTGAGGCTGACACGGCACTCTCAAATATGCTTTCTTATCCACTCCATTCTACTCTTAATAGGTATTATACCTTAAAAAAAAGTTTTGGATTATTAATAGGTTAACCAAAATGTGTCCACATATGACCTAAACATGCATTTAATGTGCAGTGCTGAAGGCAAATCTATTGTACAAGATAAGCTTTCTGAGATGGTAGCTTCTCTAATTTCTGCATACGATAGTGGGGAACTCTTAGAAGCATTAAATGAAGGAAATTCAAAAATGGGTCAAAAGCTTTGGCAAATCTCTCAAACGCAAGGTTGGTCTTTTTTAGCAGCATTTGTTCCCCTTATCTTTGTTTTGGCAGCATTTGAAAATCTTTTTTTTTTTTTTTTTTTTTTTTTAAGGGAAAAGGTCTATTTATGCCGCTTCGGGTTTTATTGACGGGAAAGCTCCATGGTCCTGACATGGGAGGCAGCTTATCTCTTATATACAAAGCGGGTCAATGTGGTGCAGTTAATTTGCAATCGGGTTCTGTTTCTTTAGATGAAAGAATCAAAATCCTTAAGGAGGTTGATTGGGATTCATTGAACAAAGAGCCAGAAGCACAGCCTGAGTCAGTTGCATCTGGGGTTCACTGAAGGAGTTTTGGTTTTAATGAATCGTATGTTTTATTTATTTTTTACATCCGAGTTGAATGGAAGAGGATTGTTGTGGTATCTTTGTTTCGGCATTCTAGTTAGGATTTTCTTTTTCTTTCTGTAGTCGTATCTCTTTAATATGTCAAATGTTAGATGATTTGAGAATATCTCCTATCAATTTCTGCACAGAGTCTATGCGCTGTATAATAGATACCGAAGTTAAAGAAACAGTTCTAATACTTTTAATTTGTCAGATCAATGGTCCATAACTATTGCATAACAAGAAGTTGAAGGAACAATAGTGATGCAAATAAAAGCAAGGTAAGTTTCAGACAATTTAAAAATCTTGGCTTGAAAGCATACAGCTCAGTTGTTTGCAGGCTGCAGCAATAATTTATGCTGATTAGATTAAATTTGTTGTAGAATGTTTTTTTTCGTGATGAATTTGCTGTATACGTGCTAATTAGCCCATGCTTGAATTATGTCTAACAATAATAAAAAAAAATCCATAGTTATGCCAGATGCATAAGGCATTTATATTATTTGCAGAAAATCTGATCTGTATACTAGTTGATACTGGTAATTGCAAGATCCAATTTGATCTAATCAATATCGATCAGCACAAATCAGAACTTTTACATCAAGTTAAATAGTTAAACTGCATTTCAAGCGCATCTGCGACTTTTTTGCAATTTGATAATATCTTTCGAAGCAAATGCATTTTCAGAACTTTCTAGGATCAGATTTGATCTAATTCTAACATGTAGTTGCAACTAAGCTGCTAATACTACTCACGAAATGGATATGGAATATTGAGACACGGTCGGATGGGCTGTGGGCATCTACGGTGAGGAGATTGCTAAATATTGAGACAGGGGCTAGAGAAGGAAATACATGACACGTCGTGACGTGACCAAAATGGTGGCGGATGGTCACGTCACGCGTAGTCACGCTGTGATCATACGTGACTTAATCACAAATGACGTGATGTGACGTAAATTAGTCATGTCAATTTTTTTTATATTTTAATTTAAATTATTGAAAATAAAAAAAAAGATATAAAAAATTATAAAATAAGTAAATAATGTTGTAAAGATTATTTTTTTAGGAAATGTTGCATCTGACATTACTTTAAAAAATTCAAATTACAACCATTCATTAGACTAAACTAAAGAAAATAAAAATCAGTACCACATGAGTACCAATATCACTGAATTTACACTAAAAAAAAAAACTTGAATACTCTATACATATAAAAAAAGTTGGATACTCTATGTTTCGTACCGTGACGTGATGTAACGTGATCACGTGACGTGACGGGTTTGCGTGACGTGACGTGACATATATTTTAACTAGAATGTGGTCACGTCACGCGAATGATCACGTCACGCGAGTCACGTCACGTAATCGACACACGTGACGTGACGTGACGTGACGTGACTAGTCACGCCGTGACAAATTTTCTTCTCTAACAGGGGCTAACATCCAGGGAGTCGTCTTTTTTTTTTTTATTAAGGACCTCTCATCTTTTATTTCTTTCTTCAAAGTTTCAACGGTTTATGAGGACGGTATCCAATGAAAATGGTCAGCATCTTCTGTTCTTCAGCATACCGTATTAAGCACCACATGGGGGTCATCTCTGACAACCAGGACCTATGGAAACTGAAGGCTCAATTAAGGTTAAAGTTTTTGCTTGGCTAATTTTGGCTAACAAAACCCTTACTCAAGTGGTGTTGATTGGAAGAGGGATTCCAGTGCATAATGGATGTCACCTGTGGGCACAAGAATTGAGGAAACAACATAACATATCATATGATATTGTTCCTTTGCACACGAGTTTTGGAGTAATCTCCTGGCTACATACAACATTAATGTGTCAGGAGGTATAGAAATTCTAAGAGCGTGGTTGAAGTTGGACAGCGGTCTGACACGACTTCAACAAACTTTCTCGGGTGTGGTCTGAGCGGCGGGTGCCTGGACGCTTTGGAATAAGAGAAATAGAAGGTTATTCTCTAACAAAAAGAGACCAGTGAATTTGTTAATTAGTAATACAACATTTGAGATCTCGTCGTGGGTCCACTTTGCTTAGGTTTCAATGGGATGAACCAAGAGCATACCGTATGTTACTACGGCTTTGTTCACGAGTTAGCTATGGTTGGGCTAGACTAGAGAGTTCTTCCGGTTTCTTTGGAAGATTCTTTTTTACAATTACATAATTATGTAATTAAAACTTTTTAATCAATATATTTGTTAGTGGCAAACTTCGCCGCTAACTATAAAAAAAAAATAAGAGCATCTACAACAGTGATTTCTTTTATATTGCTAATTTGATGTGTTAATTGCTAATATAATTGCTGGGATGTACTACAGTTTCTAAATTAGCAAATTTGTTTTAAAAGAAAACATTTTCTTAATGACATGCTGGCTAATTGATTGGTTTAAATTCTTTCTTTCCGTAAATGAGTCTCTTAATTACAATTCATAATTAATTTTTGGGATGAATTGATTTAGAAATTATGAATCCTTTGATTGCTAAACTCAGTGTGCATGTGTGTCAATTATAAGAGTTTTGCTATGGTACTTTATTATAAGTAATTCAATATTTTTATAGCCCACATAACATTCCGTGCCGAACATCAGCCCACTAAGGCCCATTAATCGTGCCACTATTTTTTCTCGGCTAGGGATGCTACACGGAGATAAATTCATATCCAGTGCAATACCTGAGACGCAAAAACAAGCCCCCCAATAGTTTCCACAGGCATCGCCGCATCGGATTGAGTTTGGCCAGGTTTGATTAATCTGGACCGTCGGTTGTTTCATTGTATCCCTCCAGTACCTGAGAGACACACTCACACGGAGATCCGATGTGATGTGTAAATCGGGCGACCGCCTGTTTGTTGTTTCCGCCCCTCTCGATTGTTTCTTGTTTCATTGCTTCTCTTACGCAGCCGGTCTTACTTTCTTCTTCTTTGAAGCCTCCATTTTTGGAAAATCTCCGCATGGCAACAAACTGAGAAACCCAAATCGCTATTGATATCGAATCCTCATGAAATAAATTAGAAGAAAAGTCGAAAGTCAAAACCGGAGTTTAGTTCTCAAAGGATCTATCATCTAGGTTTTTTGTGCTATTTCCAGTAATTAAATATAGTCGGTGAGACCCAAATATTTCATAATTTTTATTTAGAATAATTATATATAACTCTCCATTTTCATCTCCCCTTCATTCCCACAGTCATAAAAAGAAAAGTTGCTAACTAACTTTTTGTCTTTTAGTGGGGGAATAATATTTTTCGCTGTTGGACACCAATGGTTAATACTACAATGAATGAAGTTAAATACTATATTGATGCACGGTAAATACATTAAAAACTGAAGTTAAATACTGCAGGAAATTTAAACCATCAAATTGTTGGTAACTAAATTTTTTTGTCTTTTAGTAGGGGGATATGAGGGGATGGTGGTGCGGGGACAATAATTACAGATTGATAAACATTATTACTACTATCTCTAATTGTTAAGAATAATTATATGGAACCCCACATTCACATCCCTTCTCTTAAATACTAACTCCTCTAAAGTTAAATATTAACATTCCTAAAGTTAAATACTGATGTGTATAAAGTTAAATACTACGATATATGATGCTAAATAGAATTCATGCAACTTATTTATAATTTTAGAGATTAATACTTTTGACTTTAAAGATAAATACTATTGTTCCTAAAGTTAAATAATAACATTCCTAAAGTTAAATATTGATGTGCGGGACGCGGGAACATTAGTTTATCATTTTTTTGCGGGAACAGATTGTGTCGCTGTTGGACGCGGACGATTAATACTCCAATGAAGAGTCCGGCTAATATAACATCAGTGTCATTTCGGTCTATATAACACCAACTCAAAATATACCGAATTGACTTCTAACGGTAAATCCAAACCGTTCAAACCGATCTACTTCATTAGTTGTGCGTTCCATGCAAATTTTATCATTTTTCGAATTTATTTAGTATCAAGTCAAGCGGTCAAAAGTGTGAGTTTTTAAGTTAATTTTAATGCATTCATTTTTCAACATTTTTGACCACATGATTTGATACTAAAATAATTCGAAAATATAAAAAAATTGCATGTAAATGCATCACTCATATAGTAAATCGGTTTGAACGGTTTGGATTAGTCATTTGAACTATATTCAATCAATTTTGAAATTGGTGTCACATGACACCAATGTCATACTAGCCGGACTCTCCAATGAATAGAGTTAAATACTTCTTCGATGCACTATTAATACTCTAATGAATAAAGTTAAATACTGCACGAAATTTAAACATCAAATGTCGGATCCTAATTTTTTTTTTGGTCTTTTAGTGCGGGGATGAGAGGACAGATATGTTAAATTTTTGTAGAGACATATATTGTTTCGCTGTTGGGCAGACAATTAATACTCCAATGAATAGAGTTAAATACTTGTTCGATGCACTGTAAATACATTACATATAGATGTTAATACTATGCAGAACCAGATTTTTTTTGTTTTTTAATGCGGGAATAGAGGAGAGATGGGGATGCGGAGACAGTTATCTGGATCCTTTTATTTAATGCTTTCAAATTTTCAGTCAACGAATTGATTACAGTCAAACTTCAATCTGTACACTAGGCGCCGCGCCAAACGATACGCGTAGGGGTGTTCATCGGTTCGGTTCAGTTCAAACCGAATCGAACTAGGCAAACTAAAGTTTTAATTCGGTTTTAAAAATAGAACCGAACCGAACCGAATTAGCGTTGCAACCGAACCGAACAGAACCAAAGTTTTATTTCGGTTTGCTCGGTTTATTCGGTTCAAATCGAAATATATCAAATTTTAAATTTAAAGCAATTGTTTTGTAAAAAACCGAAGTATATTAAGAAATAAATTGGAGTATTAAGAAATAAATCGGGATATTAAGAAATAAACTGAAGTATTTAAAGCAATTGATTAAGAAATAAACTGTGGTGGTCCGGACCAAATTCATAATATATAAAAGTTCGGTCGGTTCGGTTATTTCGGTTTTGAAAATTTCAAACCGAACCGAACCGAAGTTATAATTTGGTTTTAAAAAACAAACCGAACCGAACCATTAAACCGAAAAAACCGAACCGTTTGAACCGATATAATTCGGTTCGGTCCAAAACCGATTAAACCGGACCCAATGAACACCCCTAGATACGCGTATCTCACTACTTTCCCGCCACGTGTTAATTTCCATCCGTAGACCATAGGAAGGAACCGATGCACCTGGATCATTTTCGTTCACGAAAGAATAAGAATAATAAGACAGGACCCGTGAGAACTTCCTTTCATGCGGCTTTACTTTATACGTGATCCCAGTCTATGGAACCCATTACCAAAATATAACGGCCTATGCAACTCCACCGACCACCGTCATACCCATCGATCCGAGACTATCTCTGCCGTTGAAACAAATAGATCTAATTCCAACGGTCCGATCTACGGGTCTCAACCCCCAAGTCATTTCTTTCCCCCCAACTCAACTTTCCTCATTATCAATTTATCATATCACCTCACCTCTTTGTGTCTCCTCCTTTTCCACCTGTTGTATCGAGGTCACCTCCATATCCCTCTCCTCTTTTCTAAGGTTAGGGTTTTTCAGAATTTCTCTCCTGGATCTGTGATTTCAATTTAGTGATTGCTGATTTGCTTATTATAGTTCTATCTTATAGTACATTTTAAGAAGCATTGTGAATTCGTGATTGTTCAGATCTTTGGATCGTGAAAAGAGGATTGGTTGGTGGTTTGAATTTGAGGAGCTAGGGTTTTGATTGATTCAATGGGCTGCTATCCCTCAAGATTTAAGCAGCGTTTTCCAGGGTACGATGGTCCCAAAGAGCTGGCTTCACAAACATCTTGTAAGTTTTCATCTCTGTTGATCTGTCTATCCTCCTATTATCTTTGTATTTTTACAATTTTCGTGCCTGTAGTTGATTTCATATTGGATTAATGTCATTTCCGGGAAAGTGGTTGTCACTGTTGATGTTACTGGAAAAACCAAAGTTGGTCAAATATTGACTAACTATTGGTAGTAAATTGTAATTTATGATTTGAAAAAACAGGACTTGTGATATTCTGTTTTTTTTTTTTTTTGTGGATTCTGTAGTTACTGTCAGTGAAGTTGAGGCACTATTTGAAATGTTTAAAGATATCAGTGGCTCCATGGCTGATGATGGTCTCATAAGCAAGGTAACAATCAAAGTTAAATGCATAGTGATTCAAATATTTTGCTTTGTGCCTCTGTCTCTATTCATATGATGATGGACTGAGTTTTTTCCCTTTTTTTTAGTATGATATTACTCTCCAGTAATAAATCTAGTAGACCTTAAATTTTAATACAAGCAATTGATGACAGGGTCAGTTCAAGAATATCTTAGTAGTTCTGGTAAATATTATGTTAAAATTGATTGTTTCTTCTTTCTATGCAGGAAGAGTTTCAACTTGCATTGTTCAAGAACAGTAAAAAGGAAAATCTTTTCGCCAACCGGGTAGAATCCCTGAATCTAAACTTTCCTTTTGTTATTATTTTTTTTCCTTGTTTCTTATGGATGGGCAATAGTTTGATGTCAAGGTATACAATTTTCTGATAGATAAAATCTTTGGATCATGGAATAGAATTCCTGATGGCGACATCATGTCAGTCACATTATGCATTTTATATTACCATACCTGTAATAGCCAGCAATGATGGATCAACTGAAAAAAATTGTTAATATCAAATTGTATCTAGAGAAATGCAGAAATCAAGCACGTGTTAAATATAAATTAAAATTGGACAAGCATAAGAAAATACCGATACACAAACTATGGACCTCATAAATTTCTTTCAATTCCATAAAAAATATAGGATGATTTGTTTTTTCCAAAAATTGCAGATTTTTCAATTGTTTGATCTAAAGCACAGAGGTGCACTTGATTTCAGTGACTTTGTTAAATCTCTTAATGTGTTCCATCCACACACTTCACTTGAAGAAAAAGTCAATTGTAAGTCTTCCTGTTCTCTCTTTTCAGTTACTATTCCAACCTACTTAAAAATATTACTCTTCTTATCAAAGTTCGTTCCTTTTTTGCAATTTTCAATCTTATGGAACCCAACTTATGCATGTTTTTTAATTGTAATTGAAGTAATTTAATAATGATTATTTATTCCTGATTTTGTAATCTGGCAAAAGTGCTTCTAGTGCCATTAGTATATACATGTATGAATTTCATCCGGGATAATCATCATGTTTTCACATTAATTAACAACTGTTGTTTGGCAATACAGTTGAATTTAAGCTATATGATTTGGATGATACTGGCTTCATTGAACGAACAGAGGTAGAAGCAATTTTCTTTTCCCATGATTATTGTTAAAATATCAGATTGTTAATACTTAATATTTTATTATTTCTTAGGTGAAGGAAATGTTAGATGCACTTCAAAAGGAATCAGAAATTAGATTGTCTGATGCAACTATTGAGGCGATTCTGGACAAGGTATGACCCCCCCCCCCCCCCCCCCCCCCCCCACACACAAAATCATTAATTAATAAAAAAATAATACTAAAGAGAAACCATCAAAAGAAAAGGAAATGACCATTGAACATCCGATCTCGGTTACAAATTATATATATGTTTATTGAGCATTAATTCTTCCGTGCTAAGTGCTAATTGCTTACATTTTCTTTCTAAATTTGGGAAAAGACATTTCAAGATATAGATGGGAATGAAGACGGTAAAATAGACAAGGATGAATGGCATCATTTTGTCTCAAAGAGACCTTCTCTCATGAAAATAATGACTCTTCCTTATCTCAAGTAAGCACATTTTTATGCTATATTATCTAAACAAAATAATGACTCTTCCTAATCATCTTTCCTCTGCCTATCATCGTGTCATACTTTCCCTCTTACATAGGAATAGCTCTAGCTTAAAAAAAAAAAATGAGGGATCCACTTACACCTTTTTTTTACGACACCGGAGTACACTACATTTTTAAAGTCCAAACAGTCGAGATCAAATTTTACATTGAGTTTTTTTACTATCTATTAAGATGGGTACAAAAATTCAATAGTCTGAAAACAGTGATTTTGTAAAATACTTAATAAATAGTAAAAATATTCAAAAAAATGTAAAATTTGATCTGCAATCACATTTTAATATGTCAATCTTATTTAACGGTTTGGATTGACTGTTTGGACTTTAAAAACTTTGAAAATATATAGTATAATCCGGTGTCACTAAAAAAGGTGCAAGTAGATCCCTACTCAAAAAAAATATTTAATTTTTTTTTTATCTTGGATTTAGAATGTACTAATGGCAGTCAGCATCAATTGTGAAACAGGGAGATCACTACTACATTTCCAAGTTTTGTATTCAACTCAGAGGTTGATGATATTGCAACGTGACATGACTCGTTCCCTGCTTATTATTTTAACTTTATTTCCCACGCAAGTTAGATAAAATTGTAATTATTTATTGAGAGAGACTCTTAATGCAATTATTGGTGGCTGAGGTGATCCCCAAATGAGAGTGTCTGTCAATTCAAGTTCTAACCAATCTTTTGAAAGCTCATACAATCTTTTTAGATAACTGATGCACTTTTATATAACTAATGATAAAGATTCATAACTATCTACATATATGTAACATTTTAAAGAAAATTTTATGTACTAAATTAGCACTAAAATATATCCAAGTAAACACTTCATTTACCCTGGATTGGCACTTCAATCAGCAAAGTTGGTACTAATTATACATGATTCAGCAAACAAAACACTTCATTTATTCACGGGTTTAGTCAGTTGTATGAGTCCCTGTCCGGGTCTCTCTACGGAAGATACATTTACTTGGGCCGTTTAATAATAATAATATATAGAAGCAAAACTAGAGTTTGATGTGCTCACACCTCCAAAAAGTTATCAGATTAACTTCGAACAATGAATTCAAACCGTTAAAATCTATGTACTTTGTGAGTGATGCATGTATATGGTCAAATGGTCAAAAAAATGAATACATAAAACAATTAAAAATTAACTTATAAAATGTTCATTGTTTTGACCGCTTGATCATGTGCTAAATAAATTTGAAACTTTAAAATTTTTGCATGTACATGCATCACTCACGAAGTACATGGATTTCAATGGTTTGGATTCGTAGTTCGAAGTCAATTCGATATTTTTTTGGAGGTGTGCTAACCAACTTCTTTTGGTGAGCACATCACAACTTAGTTTTGCTCAATATATAGAGTAGAACTAGGGTGTTCTTAAGTTCACCAAGGCCCTCTAGCTTTTTGGATGTGTGCTCACCAACCTTTCTTGGTGAGCACACCACATCCTAGTTCTACTCATAATATATAGAGAGAGAGAGCGGTTGACTAATATCAAAACGTTTGTTTCGAAACAGTGGTTCAATCAATTGATTTTTTTATTTTTAAAGTCCAAACGGTTGATGTAAACCGTTAGATGTGATATCTATATTAAAATGTGTTTGGAGGAAAAAAAAATATATTTTTTGAATTTTTTTTACTATTTATTAAGATAGTTTTAAACTCACTAATTTTAATAAACAATGAAAATTTTCTGAATTATTGAAAACAATGATTTTAAAATTGACTTAATAAATAGTAAAAAAAATTCAAAAAATAAAAAATTTGTTCTTCAAATACATTTTAATATAGATTGAATGTTGAACGATTTTGATTCACTTTTTAGACTTTGAAAATGTAAAAACCAAAGCATTTGTTCTGTGGCCTAGGAACAAATGTTTTGATAGTAGCCAACCCCCGCCCTCTCTACCTATATATTTATATATATATAGGTAGGCTATCATGTTTTGGGAAGTAAATAAGACATTTTACATCCCGCTCATATTTTTATTTTAAAATTTCAAATAATCGATCCAAACATCTCAACACGATCTTCATATTGATATGTGCTTGGAGACCAAATTTTACATTTTTTGGAAAAAAATTACTATTTTTTAAAAATCACAGCTTTTCATTAAATAAAAAAATAATAAAAATAAAAAAAAAAACACTTATTTTAAAAAAATCTAAAAAAATAATAAAAAATCCAAAAAATGTTAAATTTGATCTCTAAGCATATTAAAATATGAAGATCATGTTAAGAAGTTCGGATCAACTTTTTGAACTTTGAAAATGAAGATATGAGCAGAAGTAAAACACTCTGTTTACTTCCCAAAGCATCATAGCATCACTATATATATAGATAGAGAGAGAGAGGTTGGCTAAGATCAAAATGGTATGACCAAAGTCTTAGTGCTACCAATTCGTTTTTGTGATTTTAAAGCTCAAAAAGTTAATTAGAAGTGCCTAACGTGTTCTCTATATTAAAATGTAATTGGTACTACCAATTCGTTTATGACCAAAGCCTTAGTGCTACCAATTCGTTTTTACTATTTTTTATTAATTTTTTAAAATCACTGTATTTTGTAATAATAATAATAATAAAATATGAAAAAAAAACCAGTGATTTTAAAAAATTCATAAAAATAATAAAAAAAACAAAAAATATAAAATTTAATCTCCAATCACATTTTAATATGAAGAACATGTTAAGCATTTCAAATTGACTATTTGAACTTTGAAAATTACAAAAACAAATTGGTAATACCAAGACCTTGGTCATACCACTTTGATCTTAGCCAACCCCCGTCTCTCTTTATAGAGTAAAACTAGGGTGCTCTTAAGTTTACCAAGCCTCTTTGTGAACTTAACTCTAAAATCTATCGGATTGACTTCAAATGTCGAATCCAAACTGTTGAAACCCTTATACCTTACGAGTGATGCGTCTACATGCAAACAATTTAAAATTTCGAATTAATTTAGTCAGAGGCGGAACTAGAAATTTTTGATAAAGGGGGTTAAAAATTAAAATGCATAATGTGGAGAGTAAAATTTGAACTCAAGATCTCTCAACTACAAAATAAAGCTTTAACCACTAAATTACAAACAAACATTTGACTTGCATTGAGGGGGGCTGGACTATATAGAAAGTTCTAAAAAAAATAAAATTTCATTAAATTTCAATATACATAACTAAAATTTTAAAATCATAAAAGTAACTTAGTCATCTTTCCAATACACTGAGATCTGCCCCTGAGATCCAAAAATTTAATGTTCATAGCATCGTATATGAACCAGAAAAATATATGCATATATATGAGATAAAAGAAAGGTTGAAATTTAATTTTCATTGTTTTTTTTATGTACGATTTTTTTTTTCATTGTTGTCCTTCAAAATTTTTATTCTTTACATAAATTAATACTATTAGTCTTTCTTATAAAATAAAATAAAATTACATAATATTTATATACTTGTTCATTTCTTCTCCAATCTCAATTTTCTGGTTGTACAGCTGTAGTTAAATTTAAGGAAGGTTGAAATTTAAAGGACTTAAACAGCTATTTCAACCAAAACATCAGGGTTAACGAAACTTTTTCTTCGTGATAATTAAATTCAAGAATTTTGTGCATTACAGACTTAAATAGCTATAATAAACAAGGACTTGACAATTCACCCAAAAACAAAGCTCGCAATTTTAAGTCCCCAACTGCAGTTATCCAATCCATCCACGAGACAAAGGTGGTCAACCAATGACCCGTTTGATGTTCAGGCTGTTTCTCATTTACAAAATTTGTGCTCAAGGTACAAGGAGACTCATTAGCAAACTTGTATGGCTGGGACCACAACATTCTTAAATAGAGTTATATTGAAGTCCAAACTGCATATATACTTAGAAGTTTCTGTAGCTCTCTCTCTTAAAACTGTCCCTGCATCTGGATGGGCATCGGAATAAATACAAAGGAAATCATCAAAATGACAGAAGAAATGAAAAACAAAATGCAATAATACACCAATTGATTGCGAATTTTAAAACAATAGCTATATAAGCAATCTTACAAGTTTAACCTAATATTTTTTCTCTCGTTTTTTTTGTAATTTTGAATCTTATGAGTGCTGGTATGGTTCTAGGAGAATAACACAACCTCATGAATGGAAATATACAATATTGGTACTGTAACGCTTTGATACTGCTGCAAGTCATTAATTGATACTATATTCTACAGAAATTCTAGGCTTTCTTACCCTCGTGATGTACTGTTACAGCAGCTGTTATGCTCATGGAAGGACAAATAGGAGTTGCCATCACCCTGGAAAGAGGAAAGAAAAATAATATTAATGTGTAATCTAAAAGGAAAAAGAAAAATAATTAAAGTTCAGTGTGAATACGAAATGAAACAGGGCTCACATCTGATCTCTGAGAATAATATTTGCTGTCGCGGCTAGAACTGGAAATGTATGCACCATGAAAATCACCAGCACCATCAGACCCTAAACAAGTAGTTAGCTTGTAAGTACAAGGTTTGAAATTCCATCAAAGAAAAAAATAATTACACATTAAGATAGTACCTCTATAGTATCTCAGGTCATCACTGCCTCTATACATGTTGTCCCTAAAATAAATGCTACTGCCAGTTCCAGATGCCACATTGGATAGCTCCTGCCTAATAGAGTAGGAATATATATTAGATGAAATGTAGAGGAAGAATTAATGACCTTAAAAATAGCCTTTCTATGCATTTCACTCCTAAGACTGCCATTGTTTCGACACTTGCATACAAGTATTTCAAATGTGAATAAAGAAAGACCATCTCTGCAGGGTCGTATACAAAGCAAAGACAGAGTTGCAGGGCTATGCATGAAATAACTTTCTTTGCAAGTTATGCTTACCTGTTTAGACTTGAAGATGTGTCACAGGGGGCACACCTGCTGCTTCTTGCATCATAATCAAACCATAATTTCGACTGGCGGATGCTCAAATCTTCATTTATATCAGGACTACAATCCTAAAATGACAATGAGAGAGAGACAGAGAGAGAGATATTAGCAAAAAAAAAATAAAAACAAAGATATCTTCGGTTTTGCCATAACAGCTCTTGATGGACTTATATTAGAAAATTGAATGATCTTAAATTTATTCCCTTTTTTTATGGTTTCTTCGAACTTGTTATTTTTTTTTTTCAAATCAGGATCAATTTCAAATGACAGTAGAGGGGCCAACTTTTGACTTATCCAACCAGTCTAACACAGAACCGGTCAAGTTTAGTGGTTCGTGTCCACCTGTGGGCTCCTTTGACCCACCACTACATTGGGTCCAAAACCAACTCATTCGTGCTTGACTTTTAACCTTCTATTGAAATTAAGATGCTAAACCAAATTACACCATTGGAAACACCTCAAAGTTTAGTTTATAAGCAATGAAGGGAAGCAACAGCAGAACAGTACACCAAGCAGGTTGGTTACAGGCCAAAATTTCTTGAGCTGCTAGCAGGTCAAACCCAACCCAACCCCCCATACAACCCTCATTTCTTTCAGTTCTCAACAAAATACAATCAAGTGCTAAAAATCTAATTAGCATTTCCTTTTATTTACCCACAATCAACTCAGAAATGACCAGATACCGAAAATAAAAAATGCAGCAGCAAACTGCAACCTTACCATTCTCTTGGGGAATTCACAGTAACAACCATCTATATCATGTTTTAAATCATGGGGGTCCCTTCTGAAATACTCGTTATAAGCATGCGAATGCCGGTCAGAGTAGACATGCTCACAAGAAGTATAACAGTAATTATTTCTGCATAAAGAATGACGCTGATCTACTATGACATGCGAGTTGTATTCAGCATCTCTGTGTTCTCTTGCATTTCTCTTCACACGGCAGTCCTGGTCTGTTCAAAATAAAAGTATGAATATCAGAGAACCATGCAGATACTTCAATACACATTTGAGTGCAATTTGATCATCAGGGTTTCCTACTTAACAACAAAATGAAAATAAGGAACAAATAGAATACAGACAAAAATATAATGAAACTACTAAATTAGGTCCACACAAAATCAAATTATGCAGTAATGATTTCATCACCACATACTAGCACTGCACCAACCACTATAGGCACACAGCACAAACCTGACTTTAAGAAAAGTAGTGTATCAATTTAATGTTGCTGCTTCAATTTAACTTGTGATTATTCAAGTGAAACAATTGGCCATCTTGTACAATTCAACTTCCTTTTTTTTTTTCCCCTCCAAATTCCAATACATATATAGATATCAAGTGGATACAGAAAAAGATAACCTTGCAGCATTCTCCTGGGGGACCGATGGAAGGAAACCATACGCCTAGGTTTCTTTGAAACTGAGACCTGGTTCCTGTCACTTAACCCAAGAGGTCTCTTCAATCCACAATCTCTTGTTGGCAGTACCCTAATCTCTGCAATGCGCTTGGGTATACGTGCAGGTGTTTGGTGCAGTTTTTGCAGTAAAGGAGAGAAGTGCAAATCATGAGTTGACTTTGCTTTGGAGCACACGTCACGATTACCCTTCACATTCCAATTAGATCTAGGATTACGTGGCCGACAAAATTGGGCTTCCACCCTTGCCTGATAAAGCAAGTTCAAAACCAGACAATATGAAGGTTAAGGAGATGATAAAGAAAAAAAAATAAAAAACTGTCAGTTGTGCCCGAGTTTGGTAAAACTTCTCCAATGGGTGTCCATTTTTAGGCAGCAATGCCAATTTTTAGTATGTATTGAAAAGTATTTTAGACATTGAGTTATACAAAACCAATATTCATAGTAATTCTAAGATGCTCATACCTAATTGTTTCTAAATCAAGAGAAATTGAACTTTCTCTAGCCTAATAAAATAAAATAATACTTAGTTTTTGGATATTAAGTATTATTTGTTCAGGTCAACTCATGCAAGGGCAAATGTAAGCTGGGAGGCAAATATGAAATTCAGACCAAGTCAATGCATCCACACATTCCACAACATCAACTTTGAGTCTTTAATCAACACAGATTTCCTTCTTTTTTTACCTTATGATGACCTTTTCCGAGACCCCCAGCATTGATACCTTGAATGCATCTACGTGCACTATTGTGTGTATCAAAAGTGACATAGCCAAAATCAGGTCTCTTAGCAGTGTTCATGTCCCGTGCAAGCTTCACGCTCTCGATGAACCCATATCTCTGAAGGCAGGACCTAATCCGATCTTCATCCCATGTAGGTGGTACTCCATTTAGAAATACAGTTTTTGCCTAGTTACAAAAATATACATATGAATCAGTCATTGTAAGGCCAGTAATAGGTTAGGCAAGTTTCAAGAGAGAAACAGTAAGATTAATCCAACTGCCAAAAACATATCCAAAGTTCAGATTGGAATCTGATCTGATGTGTTGGCATAAAAAATCGTGTTGTTATCTTCTTCACAGCATGTTTTGCACTAACATTAAGTATTCTTCATTTTTAATGTACTTTAAACGAAGTTCAAGAAACAAATTGCTCTGAACAGACACACTCCAGACCTCATTTCAATAGACAATTCCAGCACAGCTAATTCTGCTCTAGCTGAACTAGTACTATGTATGTTATATGTAAGAAGGTAGATGTACAAAAGCTAAACCACCCAACTTCATAAACCACTTATTTTATTCTTTGTTTATCCTCTTTTTTTTGGGGGAAAGTGTACCTGAAAGGTGATTTCCCGCTCGGACTTATCAAACACTGCAAAAGAAACTTTTGCAGCATGGTCAGTGCCAAAAACCACATTGCTCTTATGTAGGCGAACGTAGGCCCAAGTTGCTTGGGCAAGAGACCAAAACTCTAAGAAAGCAAATCCTTTGTTTGCCCCTCGGTATCTATTATCCTGTATCAGCACTACCTCCTTGTAGTTTACGACACCATAACTCTTTAGCTTGTCTTTAAACTGTAATTGACCGAGAAATAAAAGTTAAGCACTCATACACTTAACACAAAAAAGGTTATAATCCCAGCTGGAGAATTTCATAACTAAATACGGGTATCGAACTATACCAGTAAGTATCAGAAAATATACTTTTTCAGGGTATGTTTTTTCATGTTACTGAATGAATTTTGTTTTCAAGCAATAAGTTAGCTGTCAATTATGTCGGGCGTCTTAAACAAGAGGGAAATATTTTCAGAACAATCAATATTTCTTCAGTGAACAGAGCTAGTCATTGCCAGACTAAACCAGAGCACCCAAATCTGATACCGAATTCTTCAAAGAGAGAAAGAGAGAAGGGAGATATCATAGATGAGTAAATTACAAGTTCTTGGGACCATGTCTTGCAGATGTTACCAACAAAAAGTGTGTCATTTTCCCTGCTAGCTGTAACATCGCATCTTTTACCGTGTACCTGATTGAAAAGCTTCATATTAGAAACACTGAAACAACAAACATAGAAGGATTTTACTTCGATCAGGATGCACAGCCTAGAGCAAATTACTCAGTTAAAACCCAATAATCCTTTGACCAATTCAAATCAAACAATAAAAGTAGGTACATAGCTGGTTCTCGGTTCAAATTTCCTATTTGCTTTGCATCAAGATGTATTTACAAGGTTTATCAATGATACATAAAAGACATATGGTCAAATACCAGTACATCAGTACAGGACAGTATGCCACTAGAAGGTACAACATAAATGTTGAACGTAGATCAATGTACATAAAGAACAAACCAGAGGATTCTTCAACTCTGTCTGGGCACGCCTAGCCTGTTCCACTGTCCTGTACTGCACAAAAGCATACCCTCTATTTTTATTTGACCATCGATCCATGGCCATCCGTATCGATTTGACCTCACCAACTTGAGAGAAAACCTCATGAATGTCGTCTTTACTAGCAAACCGATGCAAACCCCCAACAAAAACCTCATACTCCTTCCTTTTACATTGCTTCTTAACCACTTGACAGTGCTCCTCATCTTCTTTCAGATCCTCTCCAGTTGGTACACACTCACTCTCTCCAATGTCAGCTTCCTCCTCTTCACCTTCTTCTACGACTTCTTCTATTAGATAATACTCCTCTTCTTCAAGGTCTTCTTCTTCTTCTAATTGTTTTGCTTTCCTTTCCTTCCCATCAGAGATAGATTCAGTGTCATTTACTCTTCCCAATGCAAGGTTCGGGATATCTCCAGTTGCTTCGCCTCCATTCTCCCAAACAGTTTCAAGTTGACTGCTCTCAACAATCTCTCCGTGATGTTCTATCACCATCGCTGCCAAATGAGGCTCTCTATGCCTCCCATTTTCTTGTTTAATTTGGACTGAGGTGTTGTTCAGAGAGTATGTTTTATTATCTTTAATATGGCTTACGTCCTTCACACCACATAAAGAAGGAATATCCATCTGATCCATAGATTCGGCAAAGCAATCATCTCCAGATTCTATCCAAAGTGTTTTTGCGTCATATTCACCTAACCATGAGCATATATTTCTCAAATCTTCCTCATCTGAAAAAAAAAAGACGACACTCATCCATTAATATCTGAAAAGAAAGACGATACTATATCATTAGTTGCTGCAGTTTTTAGAAATGATGGAATTCATATAGCTACAACCAGACAACTAGTAGGTATTTTACTTGATAGAATGAAATAATCTAAGATTGCAAATTAATTCTTTTCTTTTGACTGAGATGGTGCAGGTCTAATAAAATGGAGATGGTCTAATAATGGTATTTTTACTCTAAAATCTAACTATAGCTGGTTAGTATATGGGGGTATCCCCAATCTTGAGTTTGATATAACATGGAAATCTAAATTGCCTTTGAAAATAAAAAAATTTAAATGGCTAGTTACAAAAAAAAAAAATCTAACAAAAAGAGGTTGGTAAGGCTCATGTGCTTGCCTTTTTTGTGGGGATGTTGAAACAGTACAGAATTTTAATTGTCAATCTATTTATGATTTATGGATCTTAGATGCATCTATACCTTTAAAAGACAAACTTTTACTAGAAAGGATAAGGGGAGCTGTATAGTGCGTAATTTGGTTAGGAAAAAATGATTTATGTTTTAATAATTCTTCTAGCCCTCTGGATTTTTAGTATTAATGGAATCTATCAGTCCTCCCCCCCCCCCCCCCCCCCCCCCCCCCCACACTGAAATTTTTGTTGTCCCTACCGGATTTCTGATTTGTAATTCAGGTTAAAATTAAAAAAAATCTCTTGAACTATGATTGGTATTTAAAATTATAAGTTAGAGCATCATAAATTATAAGTCAGAGCATTGAAAAGTATAAGTTAAAGCATTGTTTTTTTATCGAATCCCCAATTAGTTAATGGATCTAAACCCTATTAGCTATTTAATTCCAATTCGCTATTTTTTTGCACCCCGACAAAAATCCTGGATCCGCCCCTGCCAACACAACACTTAGCTGCTAAGATATTTGCTCTTACAACTTTCTGGTGTAAATGTAAAGGAGATTCCACCTACTTTAAACACATTCTAGTTTTTGCCAACACAACACTTAGCTGCTAAGATACTTGCTCTTACAACTCTCTGGTGTAAATGTAAAGGTGATTCCACCTACTTTAAACACATTCTAGTTTTGCCCAATGATTTTAAAAGGTATAGGTATGGCACAAGAGGGGCATCTCAAAATATGTGTGGAACAGGATCCCTTGAAGACAAATATCTGAATTAGTGACAATATGTTTCTTTTGTTAGTTCGTATGGGTAATGAACTAGATTGTTATGGTTTGGTCTTATAATAATGGATTGTAAGTACGACCTGCAAATGTAAATTAGGTACCAGCTGTTTGGTACCATATTCCAATGGAAATCGGTGGGTGTACCCCCACTTTTGCTTAAAAAATATGTTCAGATTGAACCTTTCCCAAAAGAAAAAGAAAAATCATATGAAGCTACGACGTACGGAAACAAATATCAGAAGGAAATTCGTTTGTTTCGACAAGAATTGGAATTACCCGACTTCTCGTTTCATTTCCAAAAAAAAGTCCGAAATTCAAATCAAACGATAAAACATTTTCTTTGATTACTCAAATGCATTCATGCTGATGAATCACAATGAAGTCGCATCACGTCGCAAACAGGCCTAATTGATCTTTGGTGAAACTAAAATATGGCAAAATTACCTACTTAAATTGTGATATAAAGCTTGTTTCTGCAGCCACGAATGAAATAACTAGATGCCAAAATAGAGAAAAGAAATTGCAACCCTGCGACCTTTTCAGGCCCTGTAAACTAGAAAAATCAATATTTTAAAAATAATCATATGAAGATGATGTCAAAAGGGATCATACGAAGTGCAATTGTTTTGTTAGATGGCAGGGTTTCGCGTTCTAGCAATCCAAATCCCCCATCGTCGCTCCCAATATTCTCCAAATTTACAACAAGATCTTCTGTGGCAATCACTGATGCAGCCTGTCCCTGTGATACTTGCTTCATAGCTGACCCCAAAACCACCTCCTCCTTGATCATCTTGCTAGGCGACATTTCAATTCATCGATTTATTTATCTTGCGCAGCGGAGTCGGTTCCACCAGGAGAAAGGAAGAGGGCAATTTCGCAATAATACGGTAAATCTGCGCGAATCTCAATATAAAACTTTTCTACACACTAATCTCAACGAATTTTAATGGCTGTGATACGAATAACAGGACCCTATTATTCCATTGGAATCACAAGAGAATAGAGAGTTCGGTTTATTGGAAATGCAATTTTATTGTCGGTTTGCGATTTTCGGAAAGTTAAAAGATCGCGTCCCTCTGTATACCGCGATACGGATTCCTGCAGTAGCTCAAAATTTGAATTTTGATTCGAACCGTCCGATTATAACTGCACGAAATTAATGGGCCTTGTGAATTCTACCTCGAACTGGATTGGTCCGAATTTTGATCGGAATGTCCGGATCTAATATTAAATTTTGAGTTACTTCAGGGTATAGACACTACACGGAGGGTTTATACTTCTCCTGTCATTAATCAATGGAGACGTCCCTTATTTATTTTTATTTAGCCATGGTGGGGAAAAAAAAACACGCGCACATTTATTTTTTGTGTTCCATAGTTTTTCATTGGTAACTTCCCATCTCATGCAACTATAATATATTGTGTTTACATATTTACTGAGATAACCGAACTAAGTATGCGATTTGGCAAAATGCTGGAGGAGAACTGGAGAAGTTCCAAAATGGACATCCAGTGATCGCCTACTATCATACTTTTTGGCGCCAAAATGGGCATATGGGTCATTTACCATAGAAATTTAGTGCGTCATTTCTGGGAAATGATAATTACTTGCAATTGACTGCTATTATCATGCCTACACCTGTATTCCTTTTATGAGAACGGAGTGAGTCGATGCCCTCGGAACTACTTTTAGATTCAGAGAACTCTGTGACCGTCTAATCCATTTTCTGTGTGTACGTCTACAAAATTTAAAATATTGTGCACGAATTTTAAAATATATTGAACAGTTATTGAAGTCGTCAAACTAAAGTAGCTCTGATGTCCATTGAACCTACTCTCAAGTCTCCTTTTATAGCTGATTTCTTAGTTTTAACATTTGTGAAAAGAAAATTTTAACATGCAATTGCTGAAATCTTGAGACTTAACACCAATGTTAAATTGTGTTGCCATTTTTCTTTATACATAAAAAAAAAACCGCAAGCACAATTAGCGCTTCTCTTTGTATATTTTTTTTAATAGCAGGCTTATGTACAATTTTAGTTTGCTATTACGTCAGACGATTTTGTATTAAAATTTGTAGTTTGTATTATTGTGTTTAGCGTCGTATACCTTTTGTATTGTTGTATTTAATGTCGCATCTGACGTTTTTGTATAAAAAAATTGATGATTACGTAATTGAGGAACTAAAAAAAAAGTGCCTTGAAAAATGATGATTACATAAATGGAACAACAATCATAATACAATTTAAAAATTATCATTACATTAAATTAATGTTTCATAAACTTAAAACCTTCTGACATTTTTTCTCAAATTTTGTAAGGCAAAAATCAACGACCTTTGTTGTCTGAAGATGTGTTCATGTATAATTTAAACAATACTAATTGGGAGAATTTTATGTATACTTCTCAAAAACTTCAAAATTACATATTTATTATTCCAAAATTCATAATATCATATTTATCTTTCTAAAATTTTAAAAACTCATACGCTTGCCCAAATTATTGTCTTTTTCTATTTAAACTAATTTTAAATTTATAAATACTCATTTTACCCTTTATTAAAAAAATATTTGTAGTTTGTTTAAGAGAAATATTTAGTTTTCTAATGGGCCGGTTGTTAGAGCACATAGTTCATTTTCTCTTGTGATGTACACACAAGTGTATACCTATACCATTGTTTATGCTTAACAATTAGATAAATAAACCATTTGTCCTTAGAAGCTGACCAATTAGAAGACTGGACATTTCATTTTACACGGACTATATATGTATTTTTATATTTTTAATAAAGAATAAAATGGAAACTTTATAAACTTGTAATGTTTTACTAGAAAAGACAATAAATTTGATAAATTTATTATTTTTTAAATTTAGAGGGGTAAATATGATATTATGAATTTTAGAAGAAAAAAATATGTAATTTCAAAATTTTTGAGGGATATGCATGAAATTTCTCCATATTAATTAACGTGAGTTGTCACATAAATATAGTATAGATAGGAATATAAAATTTGAACAAACTGTTACGTTTTTGTCTTGCGTGAATCATATTTTTTTATTAATCGAAAATAAATTAAAAATATATCGTCATACAAGAAGATCTTTGGAAAAATTCGAAATGTAAGAAGAACGGATTGGTTTATCCCGTTTAAAGAGACAAAACATTTTAACCCGTCATTTAATGAACTCCACTAATTAACCAGCAAAAAATCAAATCGGGACAGTAAAAATAAACCAGTCCAAGGCCCCAAAAAAAAAAAAAAAAAAAAAAAACTGAGGACGGTAGAAACAGTACTATCCAAAGCTTTGGCTGAGCTCCTTATTTCCTTTTGAAAATTTCATAATGAAATCATTCTCGGAAACCATAAGGTATGTATCATTTTCAACTTCAACCTTTGTTGGTAACACACGGAAAGAAGGTGCAAGAGAGTAAAATGATCAATTTCTGCCATGTTTCACTTTATATAGAATGTCTTGTAAAAAAAAAACTTGCTAGGACTAGAATGGAAATAAATAATGAGTATTTTTTTATCAATTTTGGACGGGACAATCCTTACTATCCTAGTTTTTTTTTTTTTCTTTTGAAAGGATGAAAATTTTAGTACCATCCCGGATTTGCATTAGTTTAACTGTTTGATTAACTGAAAGGATGATTAATATATGTTTATCAGAACGGGTTAAAGCATTTCATTCGAACGGGACGGGCATAACCGACCCGTTCTTCTTAGATTTTCAATTTTCCGTAAGAACTTCCTGTATCAGGAAATTTTTTGAAATTATTTTTTATTAATAAAAAATCAGATCATCTTGCCTGATGTGTCGTTCTCTTTTTATGCAACTCGTGCATGTATGCACGAATTTGGTCATGCCGTCGGATCTAACTCTGCTACTCTCCATTATGATCCTGTTATTTTAAATTTAATTATTCATTTGTGTTGAGATTTGTGTATGAAAAAATTCAACAGTTAAATTTTGAATAACAGAGTTATGCTCTCCTATTTAGAGACCAGCAAAGTCGGATCCCATGCCGTCTCCTCTACGGTAGGAAGCAATCCGTGCCTCTAGTCTCTAGACACGAGGAAGCATGAATTCAGATCCAGTATAACATGTGATTGTGTATAGGGGCGGATTGAGATGTTTGTCAGGTGTAAAAATATAACGAATCAGGTTTAAATAATTAATTGGGTTCATATTTATTATCTAATCAGGTATTAGATATAAAATAATACTATAACTTATAATTTTTAATGCTCTGACTTCAACTTTTTAATATTCTAATTTCTAATTCTAATTAGCAATCAACATTAAAAAAGATATTTTAATTTTAATTCAAATTATAAATCAAAATTTCAGAGAAAGCCAAAGTTAACTCAAATCTATATATCTCCACCCCCAAAGCTCTACTCGGGTCCAACTTTGATCGTGTAGACTTTCAAAACAAATTTCTATATTTCAAGATTAATTTTGACCTAGCTATTTTCTCAGGTATTATTATTGTTGTTATTACTATTTTTTAGGGAAGCCATGGGCGTTCTCAAGTATCACTCACATACTGTATCAAAGGTTATAATTAAGTACGCGGGTATCAGACGATGCACTCCTAGCTTGTTTTAGAGAAGAAAATTTGTCACTACATGACTAGTTATGTCACGGAATGTCATGTCACGTCACGTAACATATATTAATTATGTGACGTAATTCGCGCGTGACATGACAGCATTCGAGCGAAAATTACACGTCACGTCACGTCACAGTATAAAACATAAGTATCCAACTTTTTTGGTATGTATAGAGTATTCAGATTTTTCTTTTAGTGTAGGTTCAGTGATACTGGTATTCATGTAGTACTGATTTTTATTTTCTCTAGTTTAGTCTAATGAATGTTTGTAATTTGAATTTTTAAAGTAATGTCAGATATTCAACAACTTTTTCTAAAAAAAAATAAAAAATATTTACAGCATTATTTACTTATTTTAGAAATTTTCATATTTTTTATATATTTTTCTAAATTTTCAACAATTTAAATTAAAATATAAAAAAAATTGACGTGACTAATTTACGCACGTATGGTCACAGCGTGAATAAACATGACGTGACCATCTGTCACCATTTTGATAACGCACGTCACGTGAAAAAAAAAGAAGATTGATCACGTCACGTTATGTGACCAAATCATGGCGTATTTGTGACGTCACGTCACGGCATGTCACGTATTTCCTTCTCTACCTAGTCCAAAAAAACTCAATTTATAGAATATTAGCATCATTTGTATTATTCAAAAGCAATGTAAATAACATTTTCAACCATTTTGTGTAAAGCCTATATAAGCAGCATAAAGCAATCATCTTTGTAATTATAACAACAGAAATAAATGAATAGAAAACCAGTTCAAATTTATCTTCTTCCTTAGTTAATTTCATTTATCCAACAGTTAAGAAGATGAGTGGACAATCAAAATAATCTCAATATGTATAAATTATTATTTTTTTTAATATGATTTGATGATTGCAAAATAGTAAAATCTTTTAAACCGGATGGTTGTTGTCGAAGATTACACCGGATTAATACCAACTCATAAAATTGTATGGTTGTTGTCCAACATTCCACCGGATTAATACCAACTCATAAAATTGAATGGTCGTTGTCCTAATATTACATCGTGTTTGAATATTTAGATTGCAATTACTTTCAGAATATCAAAGTCCACGGTAAATCACACCTTTCCCATCATCACAATCTTGTTCATAAGTTACACGTAGGAGATGGTAAAAAAAAGGTCGTAGCTCGTGGCTCGATCTTCTAACTTGATTGCTAACAGCTCTTTCGTTACTGAATCGAGCTGTTAACGAGCTAACTCACCACTACCTAATTAAGTTCATAATTAACGAGTTTAAGCTGGGACCTAACTTGTTCGTCAGCTCACGAGCTAGCTTGACTATGTATCAATTTGTGAATTTGTATGCATTTTATATTGCCCAGCTCGTTCTAGCTCGGTTCAGCTCGGTCCAACTCAGTCCACAAAGTTTATAGAATTTATTTTCTTCTTAAAACAAGATCCAGCTAGATCTAGCTCACCAACTCGTGATTTAGCTCGATCCAGCTCGTAATGATTTAAAGCTAAATATTTCAGTTCGGATCCTTAAAATCAACTCGTAACAAGTTCAAACTAAACCCAACTCACGCTCGTTGCCCACCCTAACTTACACGACATGAAAATAGAGACCTAATGTTGTACTAAACTCATCTTGGGATGTATGAGACTATGAGGTTTCACCCCCGATATATAACACAACGCAAATGATATTAATAAATTCACCTATAAATCAACCGGCAAATAAACCAAATATATAAAAAGGAGTTTGCTAATTAAACTAATTAAAATAAATTATTATTTTTCAATCATCAGAGTATATTAAAAAACTAAATTATACAGGTAGAGATAATTTTGATCGTTCTCTCATTGTCTTAATGCTGGATAAAACAAACCTCTGATAATTCGCCTTTCTTTTTCAAGCTAACAAACAAAATATCCCTCATCATAAATTATTAACAAAATGCTCTTGTCAGCTCCATTTTTTTCTTTCTTTTCCCTCTCTCTCACTTCTCCTTGTTTACTCCTAAAACTTTTTATTTGAAATGGAGAGTTAATACTCTATGGAAATTTTGTGAACTTAGGAGGGAGAAATGTACAATTTGCCCTTCTTTTTCAAACCAACAAACAAAATACCCTTCTTCATAAATTATTAACAGAATACACCTCCTACAACTTTTTATGAACTTAGGAGTGCATATATATCTGTTTGAAAATTTCAAAATTTGAAAATTATTTGGAAATTTGACTTCAATTAAATTAATTTAAAAATATGTTTGACTGACACAAATATTTAGACTTACATATATGCTATAATAACAATTAAAGGAAATCATTTGTTAAAAATATATTGTATATTAGTTAATATTATGTTGTTAATTTTAGCTTATAAGATCTACATTAAAAAGATAATTATACAATAAAATATATAGTTCAAAATTTTCCATATAGTATTAAGCCTTCATTTCAAATAAAAAGTTGTAGGATTAAATAAGGAGAAGTGAGAGAGAGAGAGAAAGAGAAGGGGAAAATGGTACCACAAAGACATTTTGTTAATAATTTATGAGGAGTGGTATTTTGTTTGTTGATTTAAAAAGAAAGACAAACTGTAAATATCCCCTAGAATACCATCAATCGACAATTTAAGACACAATATTTCACTTATGCCCTTGCATTAAAACATATTTTTTTTAGTAGGCAAATTGCCTACGATATTTTTATCTACAAACCAAAAAATATTATAAGTAGGGAAGACAAAATAATAACACATATTATATGCAGCACAACGGATTTATTTTTATTTAAAATTGTAATACATAAAGCACCAGCTGAAACTTTGAGCAACAAATTCAAACATGACCTCAAATAATATAAATATTCTCAAATGATATTTCTTATTTTTTAAGCTCAATTGCCCATATATTGGCAAAGACATGGGTGGCTTTCAAGCTGGAGAAGCCAGCCTCCTTTGACAAAGCCTCAAACTCGTTTTGTGTTCTCTCTTTTCCTCCCGGTGTTTGCAACAGCACGACGAGGTCCACATCAAAGACACCTTGTGATTCCGGTGATGCTGATGGGTTAACAGGAAGGATGCGCTCGACTATGATCACTTTTGCATTGTCTGGCAGGGCTCTGTAGCAGTTCTTCAGAACTGTCACACAGTGCTCGTCACTCCAAGAATGCAGAGTAAACTGAAAGATGATGTGTTAAATTTTGAAAAGGAGATTGATTGATCTTTTTATTTGTGTTCTTTTAGAAGTCATTTCTACGGCCAATTATGAACATCTAGCTTCATGCTTAATACTAATATGTCGGCTCTATTTTATTATTATATTTCTATGGAAAATTTTACAAATTGCCCCTACTTTCTAAAATTTTCAAACAAAATGCATCTCCTCTAAAATAATTAACAAAATGCCCCTATGGAGCCTCATTTCCCCCTCCCTTTCTATTCTTACCACCTATTTACTCTCATCAAATTTAACGCTTGCTTATCTTTCATTAGACTTAATATGTGAGACTTAATAAGTGCATAATTTTTTAAAGAATACGTAATTCAAATAAAAAAATTGTAGACACGTAACAAATTTTTCAGTTAAATAATATGTATATCAAATACATTTTTTTTAATATTTTCACTAATATGTAGCACGATGAAATTATTTAAATGATTATACTAGTTGCCACTAGTATCTCTGGCCAACTCATATTGATAAAATTACAAAAGATAATAATTAAATTTATAAATAGAACCCAGTTAATTTTTTTTATTACTGTGGAGCATATCTACATTAATTTATAAATCTCCGACGTAACTAGTTTCTATTTATAAATTTAATTATTATCTTTTGTAATTTTATCAATATAAGTTGGCCAAAGATACTAGTGGCAACTAGTATAATCGTATAAATAATTTCATCATGGTACATTTTAGTGTAAATATTAAAAAATATGTTTTTGATATATTGATGAGAGTAAATAGGAGATAGGGATAGAAAAGGGGAGAGGGGGAAATGATGATCCATAAGAGCATCATGTTAAGTATTTTAGAGGATGGGTATTTTGTTTGAAAATTTTAAAAAGCAGAGTAATTTGTAAAATTTCCCATTTTTCTACTAATTAATTTGATTGGAGGGCTGCACATTTTAGGAATACCAGAGAAAACTGGGTTAGAGTACTCAAACAATGAGATACCGGTAAAGCAGCTACGAGTATGATAATTCCTTTATGAGAATTTAGATGAGCTGACCTTAATTAGAATGGCATCGCCGGTGGGCACTTTCTCTAACATGTCACCAGCTACATGCTCCACTCCTGCATATAAATTCATTGATGGAAGCAAAACATATTAATTTGTAATGTTGTGAGAGAAAATTAATATATGTAGAGTAAATAAGATCTATTGATTATGTAAATATTTAGCATGTTTCTACAGCATTTAACTCATTTTCCAGTGTAAAAAAACTACCGGGTAAAGCAGGTGCCGCGTGTATTACATGGGGAAGATCAAAATTGATGCCCTTAATGTGATTATAACTAGAGGTGATTATTCCCAAAGTAGCACCAGTACCGCCACCAACATCAACAAGTATATTGACATCATGAAATCCTCGGTAGAATTCGATCAACTTCTTTGTGATGATTACAGTCTGGGCTTTCATCCCTTCATTGAACAACTGATTGCAACGGGCATCTTTTCCATAGTACTCGAAAGAAGTCACCCCATAGGCTTTGTTGAAAGGGATGCCACCATCTAACACAGCATCCTTCAGGTGGTACCTGCAGGTGGTGAATTAAGCTTTGATGTGAAAACCGTATACATTTCACATGTGGTGTGAAATTTAGAGATAGCTTAGCCAGATTAGCAAAATCACAAGCCTTAATTTCTCTATTCTCTATTGAATTTTTAATATGATATTCAGAGGTAACTGGAATCTGTATAGAGAATTATAAGCATGTGAAATTATTTGTGAAGAATTTAAGCTGAAAGCGATTAAAAAGGAATTAAGTACCAACTCTCCATGAGAACCTTGTCTTGGTTCATGAGAACTAAAGATGCCAGCGAAATGCCTTCCTCATTCTTCGTCAGCCACTTGCACACTGGTGCCGGTCCGTAATGCCAAGTCAGCAGCTTTCCATCATCGTTAGTCTCTGCTGTGCATGTGACTATGTTGTATGCTGCCAGTAGTCTTAGTATTCTATCTAACGTCATGGCTGCCTGAGAATACATGGATAGATGCTTGCTTTGGTTGATGTTTAAAAAAAGGATTTGTCTATAGTGCAGTGTATTGAATTTGACTATAGTACAATAAAATTAAAATAAATCATAATCATTGATTTTATCTATTGAACGGTACAGATTAGATAGTCTATTTAACTCTTATAATTATATCTGACGTTAAATTAAACGGAAGAAGTTTTCTGGAGGGTAAAATAGTCAATCATCTCTTCTTCTTTTTTTTCTTATCCTCCATCTCTTTCGCAATTTAATTGTGAATAGAGCATTGAATCATAGAGGCTCCATTCGCAGAGCAGCATCAGTTTTGGTTCATCTTCATAGTCCATGAATTTTCGGGTGCATTGATTATTGTCCCATCTTTGAAGTTGATTTGACTTATGGATTCTAAGTTGCCATACCTGTTGATGTGTTGCTCTAATTCTAGAATTGAGGCCTGGTACCTTTCATTTGTCAACCCTTAATATACAAATTGGTTGGTAAGAGAAACACATGCTAGCCAGAGTAGTTCATTCGTGCTAGCCAGAGTAGCTCATCAGTCTAGAAAAAGTTTCAAAAAGTAAATTACATCAGCCTCAACCTGGAGCTTCCTAGTTTTAATTATGCATAAAATCATTAATGGATTGAGACAAAAGCGAGCTTTTTAATTATTTTGCAGTAAACAACTACCTACTGGCTAGATATTTTTATCTTGGATTAGATTAAGCTCTTCCTCTAAGAAATTTACCTCCTCCACGAAGTATAGGGTTATCACGCTAGCTAATCAAGAACTGCCATTAATGGGTGAAATCAGAGGTTTCTTGAAGAAGGAGAATGGCAAGGCCTTGAAGAGAGAAGGAGAGTGAAAACCGCGAGAGGGTAGAGGCGCGAAGGAGAGGGGGCGACAACGAGAGCCAGGGTACAGGCGAAGCAAATGTTTCGGAATGGAAAGAAGAGAGAATGGAGAGGGCTAACGCTTAACGGAGAGATAACAGAATATGTATTATATCAATTTTACCCTTAAATGATCAAACAGTTGTAAAAGAATTGAGTGAGTTACTGTCCTATAGCCAAATTCAATACACTGTACTATAGACAAATCCTTAAAAAAAAGTTTCTAAGACTATTTCTTGCTTACATTTACAGCTGTTATACAGCTTATATTTTTATATTTCTAATAGCTAGTCCCCCCAAATCTTGTGAACAAGCTTGTGAAATAAATACTGACAAATATATCTCAGTAAAAAGCAGGGTACAACTCGATTCCAGGATTTGTGCACCCCACTTAAATATTCGTGCATGTCACTTCAAGATATGTGGGGCTCAAGTGCTTGCAAATCCTGAAGCAAATCAACAGTTCATAGAGGGCATCGATCAAAATTGGTCCGATGACCATTGGACACACCTCGCTTACATAGAGGAAACACAAATAAATATAAAGGAAGTACGAAAAGTAAGAGTATAAAGGAGGACAACAGTATGAGAAGGAAATTCTTCACTCAAATCCCCTTTATAATCTTCTGTCTGGCACCACCTCCTTCTAATGGTATTGTTACAAACTTACAATCAAAATTGCACCACCTATTAGGAACTGATTTGAAGGGATGATCCTACAATCTACAATAGTTATTAACTGAAATGTGCCGATACATGTTGCAATATATCAGTTTCTATTTTTTTGGAATCCCCTCTTCTGCTTGTAAAAATCCTTGAAATAAACGAGGATCATATTGCAACCGTTAGGTTTCGTGAAATCTAGATTCAAACTGAAACCAGTATCTCCTTGACAATGCTAACTAATATCAAATTATGTCTGACTTTATCAAATGAGTCCGAGATTAATTAATTAATCAGGTACCTGAGGGTTCCTGGCCTCTAGGTGTGATGCTACATCAGCAGCTGTCATGGTCAGCTTGCCAGAGGGTCCACCACAGCCAGCAACCAGGATTTCAAGAAGGTGAAGTTCAATAGCAGTCTTGAGCGTCATGGGAAGAATGGAAGCAGCAGTGAGTTGCCAAGCAAGCATGCTTGCATCGTCATCAAGTGCACTTCTCCGCTCTGAAACGGCCGGTAAAGCAGCAGCAGTAGGTTCCATGCTGGTTTGCTTGTGTGCGCTTGTATGAGAATTGAGGAGGAGAATAATATGTAGCTATTGAGACTGTTATACTACAGGCTTGGTCACTTGCATATATATTAGCGAAATGGTTTTACTAATGTATAACACATCACATCTGGATATCTCTTTCTTACGTATGGTTTGTCAAAGAAATTGAATGCAAATACAAATTGAATTATGACCGGAATTACAAAATGCAGACTAAAAGCAACTCGCGTAATATTTTTCTGGGGAAGGTAATTTTACAATTTTCAGATGAGACTACCAATTTCTTTGTCAATTCAACTCTTTGAGTAGTTAAAAATACTCTATAGTCATGATCAGTATGTTTTCAGTTACTGTATACGATAAGAAAAATGAGACATTGTGAGCGCCAACAAAATAAGAAGTTTAAAAATCTTGCAGTGAAAATGACACAGTTTAAAATCTGGCAAATACTGATGACCCGTCGTCTCATAAGACACAGCATGCAAGCTAAGTAACATTGGAAATCATAGACTTATAATACATTTTTTGAGAAAAAGAAATGAAATTCAAACTTTGATTTTTCCATGTGCTTGTTGTGATGGGCCAGGACAGGGACTTATAAGATCACAATTATTGGACTAGACTGTATCAATTGGCAAATTCTGATGCATATGTATTATACGGAGGAGGGATTAGATGTTTATGATCATGTTGCCAAATCGGTGTAAATAAAACTAAATTTCAAATAATTATTTTGTAAACTTATAAATAACAAAACTAATTATTTAGATATAGGTATATATCAAGCAATAAGTGCACACAAGGATTACATATCTAATTTTATTTCGATATATCTCAATAACAAATATTGGAATGAATCTAAAATCTCATAATTTTTTAAATGCATGTAATTGAGGTGATTTAAAATATAGGGGGAATTTCATGTATATCCCTCAAAAGTTTCAATATTACGTATTTATCCCTCCAAAATCAATAATTATATATTTATCCTTAAAAATTATAGAAACTGACATATTTGTCCAATCTAACTCTATTATATATCAAATATCTCTAAAAAATAATTAAATGATATTTTTTAAACATTAAACTTTATTTTAAATATTAATTAATATTGTAATGACCATTATACCCTTCATCTCTCTCTTTAATATGTTGAGTCGTCCTTTAATCTATTCAGTGCAATTTGTTACTGTATGGTTCAGTTCTGGTACTGGTACGGTTCAATGGTGGTACTGGTATGGTACGGTTCAGTACTGGTACGTCTATGTACTGATACTGGTACGTTTTAATACTGCTTTCTAATACACTGACCTTAGAAAGAAAAATAGAAGAAAGGTAAAATGGGAATATATATAAAAAAATTAATGTTAAATATAATAGATTGGACAAATATGTGAGTTTCTACAATTTTTAAGGATGAATACGTAATATTGAAACTTTTTAGGGACATACATGAAATTCCCCCTAAAATATATATATAACGGTATATATTTGTTAATTTAAGCCCAAAGTAAAATGTTGATACTGTTTGATACCAATGACCGTGGGCATTGAATCTGTTCGGGAGTGAAAATGGGCTATGGGCCTTTTGCCCATTTCTGTTTGTCTTCACGTTAAGACCATCTTATCTATCTCATGAGTTATTATTCATGCATTCTCTCTCCTCTCGATTTTTTCCCTCTCTCGCTTCTTTTCATCTACATTTTTTTAGATAGTATCCTTTCAATTTTCATTTAAAATTAATAAAAAATTATCATATTTTTTTAGAACACTCAAATCTTATAATAGTGAAAAATTTGTTCTATATTTTTTGAAGTGAAGTAAATGTTAATACATACTCCTGTCAATTTCTATTTTTCTAGTCAATCTCATAGTATGTTTGTAAAGAAAGTTTAGATAAGATGGAGATTAAATCTTTCAATTTTAAATATTTACAAAAAAAAAAAGTAATTACAATCAACTTTCGATAATTAAGTTTGGTTGGCTCCGAAATAACAAAAAGTAAAAAAATCGCTATTTTGTGATTGGGTGAAAATTAATTATGAACTATTGGGTTAGCTTCAATTTGCTCGCTATTCCTCTATTTCACTGATTTGTTGAATTATTGGTTGTTCTGAATTTTAAATTAGCTGCCTAACTTCGTTATTAAATTGATTAATCTAACATTTCAGTAATTAATAAAGAAGTTGGTTAACAAAACTGTTGTATTTTAGCACCCATGAATGCATTTTTAAAGGCGGCTGCTTGAAATCATTTTTTATTTATCAGGCCCTCGAGCATAGTTTAAGGAAAGTGTATAGTATAATAATAAGCCACCGACTTCACAAGGTTGGGACATGGGGCCCATTCACTAACCCACCTTCTTCAACTAATTAATGTGTTATTGAATCTCCAATCCGATCACTAATATATGTCCAATAAGGATATCATACAGGAGCTACTAATCTACTATCAATTTTCATAACGGGCTGAGTAGGAAATTTTGACCCAGTCAACATTTACAGAAGAACAACTTTTGTCGCTAATCATGAAAAAAAAACATTTAGGAAAGAGGAGAAGAAGCGAAGGGCAGGGCGGCCGGGCAGAGTCTCGGACAAGATTTTAATGAGCTATAAAGACTGGAAGATGGACCCACGACTATGGTGATTACACACTTCTTTTATAGAAGTTCGGCAGAATGGCAGGTGCTGCCAAGGAACGTTGTGATTACACGTAGAAGGAAAGTTAGGATGTAATGTGTTCATGAAGAGAAGTTAGTAAATACAACTTTAGATTTTTATTGAATTGACTTCAAACAATAAATATTTTGTGTCCCATTTCAAAATCATAGTTGTCTTTTTTGCAAATCACAATTGCACTTTGCCCCAATTCAAAATTGTCCATTAATATTATTGTGATTTATGTAAATCTTCAGTAGCAATTTTGTTGCCGATAACGATGTTTTCCTCCGAATATTTTGTGCACATATATAGCTTGCTTTGGCTTTGCTGCTATCTCAAGTATTTAAGGTCCATTGTTTATATTAGCCGTCGCTGACTAAAAAAAATAACATGCAATACACGTATCTACTCTACCGAATTTGGCAATTTTGTACTTAAAGACAAAGAAAAATTGGTACAATATTTATTAGATAAAAAGGATCGAAAAAAATTACATACTTTCAGATAATGCATGTTACAGCAAGGACAATTACACAATTCAAATGTAAATTGATGGAAATATTGGGTTAATTTCTTCTATTTTGATACTTCAATGACCGAAGTATTGGCAAATACATATGTTGTCTTAAATCCAGAGAAACCGGCACCTTCTGCTAAGGATCTGAACTCTTGCTCGGTTCTCTCTTTACCTCCCGGATTGTATGCCAACATCATCATGTCGACATGGAAGGCACTTCGTGCAATTGCATCCGGATTTGCCGGTAAAATGCAATCTAATATGATCACCTTTCCATTTTCTGGCAGGGCCTTGTAGCAATTCTTCAAAATCTTCTGGCAATGCTCATCGCTCCAATCATGCAAAATCCACTGCAAGTGTTCAAGTTGTTATTGCTTTTTACCTTGTAAGATATAACAAAATTCTGCTACACAACTTATTCTTATTGAAATTTTTTCAGTACAGATAAATATGCGATTGGACTAACCTTCATCATGATAGCATCTCCTGTTGGTATACTCGCAAACATGTCACCGCCGACATGCTCCACTCCTAAATCAAATTCAACACATTAACTATTAATAATAAATTTTATAAATAAAGTAGCAAGACACTTATTAGCACTTTTCTGTTCATAATTTATTCCCTCACATATTTATTTGAAAAAATAAATTATTTTCCCGTTAACTTGTATATTTTAGTTATTTACCAATGTTAATTACCAGAGAATTATAACACTGATAACATCATAATGAACCTAAAAGAAAATGTTCTTTTCTCTGTTTTTTTCTCGAGAAAGAGAGAGTGATCTGGAGTGAACATACCTGGGTAAGGCGGCGCATCAGCAATAACATGGGGAAGATCAAAATTAACCCCCTTAATATTTGGGTACTTTAAGGTGATAATGTTCAAAGTCACACCGACTCCACCGCCAACATCAACAAGTGTGTTTATGTCATTGAATCCATGGTATAATTGCAGGAAATTTTTTATGAAGATGATAGAATGGCTTCTCATCCCTTCATTGAATAAACGACTAACTCGTAGATCCTTTGCATTGTACTCAAATGCTGTCATTCCATGTGCCTTGTTAAAAGGGATGCAACCTTCCAAAACTGCATCCTTTAGATAGTACCTGCCATCACAACACAAAGTTTTCTTGGTGAGATATATGTTTCTTCTTCAAGATGGCTACATATGCGCCGCACAGATGCAGTACAGAATCCAACAGTGTCAATATTTTGAAGAGTTACTAATTTATTAATAAATATATATTCAATATAGCTCTTAAAAGTTTATTAGTCATTAATAATAAGACGAAAATTAAGTATAAATTTGGTGTGATTTGAATATTGTAGTCCATGATTGACTGTTAGGTAGATAGGACCTTCAATCTTGGGACACATTTGACGTACATGATTAATTAATTAATTACCAGTTTATTGAATAAAGGCTTCCATATGACTCCATGTATGAGGATATATACTGGATGCTAGATTGATTAATTAATTAGATAATGGAGCAGGCTAGCTGTTTAATTTATAATTTAAAGGAGTGTTTAAATTTGCTTCATAGAAATATGCTGAGTAAATTAAGAAACGCAAGCGTACGTCTTGGTTGGTGAATGGGGATAAAAGATGGAACCCATGCCGAGTTGCAATTGGTGTTACTTGGCATTTTAAATTAGATATGCATATATATATATATATATATATATAAATTCCCCTCAAACAATTAGTTAATTACCCTATATTAATTACTTATCCAATATTAATTATTTATCCAGATATTATTACGATGCATCTTTGAAGGCACAAAACACATGACTAAACTCGTCAAAAGGAAATGCATGCATACCAGCTCTCCATAAGGACCTTGTCTTGGTTCATCAGCGTAAGAGCAGCCACGGACACACCATCCTCGTTCTTTGTTAGCCACTTGCACACCTTGGTGGGCCCGTACCGCCTCGTCACCTTTTTATCATCATCATTTACTTCTACTTCACATTTGATGACATTGTATGATGCAAGAAGTCTCAGCATCCTGTCCAGCATCTCTGCTGCCTGAAAATTAAACAAGCTAGTCAGGCACGGTTTGTTAATTAAAAGGTTGCAAATTCCATACTCTTAATTATTTAACGTGTGTGCTACTATGTATGTATTCATTCAATTTGTGTTAACATTGCACACGGTACTCATGGTTTAAGCTGGTTAACTCAGCCGTAACTCGTTGGAGGAGAGGAGAATAGTGAACGACGAAACAGGCAGCGTGGCGAAATGGTTCAGCGGTTGACATATCGTAACAGGCATAGCTATATATACCACCAAATCCAACCAGACCAGGGTTGTGAAAACCCCAGGTGGAAAGTTGATTAATAGAGGATCAAATATATTGTATTGGAGATAATAGTGAATAGCATGGTTCTTAATCTCAAAATCAACTCCCCATCATTCCTGCAACACCACTATACCTGGTGCATTCTCCTTTCCCACCACATACTCATCAAATATGGTATCATCGCGCTGGATTTGGATCTTCTAGAAAGTGTCCGCGGAAGCAGTGGCCATTGATTGGATGAGGGTGATGCGATCGCAGCGCCGAGCGAGAGACGAAGAAAAGCAAGCGGTAGGCGAAGAGGGGAGAAATGGTCTTCTGTTTCTGCGGACACTTTCCAAAAGATCCAAATCCAGCACGATGATACCATATTTGATGAGTATGTGGTGGGGAAGGAGAATGCACCAGGTATAGTGGTGTTGCAGGAATGGTGGGGAGTTGATTTTGAGATTAAGAACCATGCTATTCACTATTATCTCCAATACAATAGAGGATCAAATATATTGTATTAGAGATAATAGTGGGTGTGAATTATAGGCTTGATTATGATTAATGCTAAACAACTCCACTAAGTATCTCCTGCCTACCACAATTACAATACTAATCAACTCTTACAATTCACATCCACTATTATCTCCAATACAATATATTTGATCCTCTATTACTGGTGTACCACAGTACCAGTACACGAAGAAGAGAGCAAGTGGCCCCAAATGCCCAGTGACTGGAAAGAGGATTCAAGGAATTCCTCACTTGAGGCCCACCGAGTACAAGAGGTCAAGGTTGCCTAGAAACAGGAGAACTGTTAATCGTGCTTATGGTGGTGTCTTATCTGGAAGTGCTGTAAGAGAAATTGTGATTTGTGAAGAATTGTTAATCGTGCTTATGGTGGTGTCTTATCTGGAAGTGCTGTAAGAGAAATCGTGCTTATGGTGGTGTCTTATCTGGAAGTGCTGTAAAAGAACTGTTAATCGTGCTTATGGTGGTGTCTTATCATCAGGGATTTCTTGGTTGAAGAGCAAAAAACTGTGAAGAAGGTTTTGAAACTTTAAAAGGATAAGGAGAAGGTATCCAAGAGCTAAATCCATGTGGAAAATGAGAATTGAGTCTTACTTTTAGGCTCATATATTTTTGTGGTGGCTTATCCATGATTAGTGGGTTTACAAAGTGTAGCTCTTTTTATGTACGGTGAGGTAACTGTTTCATTTAGTGAGTGTTTTATCTTTTTTTCTTGCAGTGGTAATGTCCATCTCTCTAGGAGTTTTGGGACACCTGATCCCTCAGTTGCTTTCGTCCATGTTCTCAAAAGTCAAAACATTTTATTTCTGTTATCCTTTTGACTATACTCTTTATCTTCTAAGCTGGTTAACTAATAAAGTCGTACTTGAAAGTACCTACATTTTCTCAGCTTGGAAATATGATTTTGGTCCAAATTATTAAGAAAACTTAATTATTCTTTTTTTTTTCATGCAGTTCTGAATTTTTTAAATTAAGAAATATCAATCTCTTGTCGACCATCTTAAAATACGCCCGGCCAGGAGCATTTTTTTGCTTTTCAGCACCTGTAATAGCAAAATTCAAATGTAATTAAATGCACAGTAAACACCTTCGGATTGTTGGTCTTCAGATGCGATGCAACGTCACTTGCAGTCATGACAGGATTGCTAAAATGGCCACCACAGCCCTTGACAAGGATTTCGAGCACGTCGAGCTCAATTGCGGCCTTGATGGTCATGGGGAGGATGGAGGCACTTGAGATCTGCAACGCGTACATGCACGCTTCCTCGTCAGTATAGTCCTTCTGCGAAGATACAGCAACATCTAAACCAAGAGATCCCATGTTTTTCTTCTTGATGTATAAATGAAGTGAAATTAGTGTGGGAGGAGATTATGCTGGAAAAATGGCACGAGAACTTTGTGTGTGAGATTGAGATGAACTCCAGACCGAGAGGTTGCTTTTTATAGTGGGTTTATGGAAACCTTCTCTTGACTTCAGGGGTGTCGTGTCAACATGGAATAAAGCATTCTCAACAAGAAAGGAAAATCGTTTTTTATTTGAATAAACTTTTTCTTATAGTAAAGAGTAAAGACCTATCAACTAAGAAGGCGGCAAAAGGGAGTTTCTTTTTTTTCAGGAACTGAAACAAGAAAGAAAGAAATAGCCGCACAACTATAAGAGAGTGCGTTTCTTTTTGCCTGAATGCATAATGGCCGACTTTTTCATCGGTCAAACAGCACTCATATTTGTAGATCCTATTTTCGTCATTTAAGAGCTTATTTTTAATAATAATAATAGCTAAATTTAATATTTACTTAAACACAGTGACATTGTCTAGTGTTAGCAATGCTCAAGTTGTTCCTTTGTAATTGATGTAATATTGAAAACTAGCAATGCAAAGCTGATGTATAAAACTGCTGTAAATGAATTTTCCCAAGCAATTTCTAAATTTGCATTGTGAATTGCTCATTGAAAACATAATCGTAGAGAAGAGAAAAAAATAAAAGAATGATACCACAATTTTTGTCGAGAATAATGGTACTTTTTTAGCCGTTTACCCTATCCATGCCGTATTCGATAAGATGAGCATGGGTATGGGTAATAATTTTTTTTTATTACTTAAAAAAGTATAAGAGTATAGGTAAAGACTATTTCATACCCGTCATTCTATAGGATAATTACATATTATAAAATTTTATGATAATGTTTGAGTAATAATTAGTGTTGTACTTTTGTTATTCAGTGTATTTTTTTGCTATGAGAAAAATATTAAACATATTAAATTTATTTGTATGTTTTGTTATTTACTTAAATAATTGAATTTGTCTAAAGAGATATTCGTATTTTAAATTCTCTTAATATATGAAAAAAAAAATTTAGTTGGAATTGATTGCATAACTTTTTTTTTTTATTAGTAATGTGATTGCATATGTGTAAAATGAATGAATTTTGATGTTCTATTTGTAAAATATAACAAAATTAATTATTATACTAATATTATTCGTATTCACCCGCTACCGTTTTGTTACCAACTAATTTTAACAGACAAGAATAAAGTAGGATATATAAGATCAATTCTTAATGGGTATGAATAGAGTATGGGTACAAAAGTGCTTTCACCCTATTCGTATCGTACCCTAGTGTTTTGAAAAAAACCAACCGGTCTAGGACCGGACCGAACCACCCATGGAACCGTTCCGTACCAACCCGGACCGTGGTTAAAAACCGAACCAAGGATAAAGATGGTCTTAGCAAGGTTTTTGGTGTGTTTTTTCCACTAAACCAGGACTAACCTGGGCGGTTCTCAACCTGTGGACCAAACCAGACCATAACCGGACTAAACCGTACCCAGACCGAATCGTGATAAACCGGACTCAACCCGTGCTAACCCATGGTCAAAACCGTGCTAACCCGTGGTCAAAATCATGCTAAACTGTACTAAACAGTGCTAACATGTGGTCAAAACCGTGCTAAACAGTGATAACCCGTGATCAAAACCAAATCGGACCACCTTCAAATTGAACCGTTGTTTTTTTTCTTATGGTTTATGCCTAAATAGTGAAAATTCTCCTACTCTTCACTGTATTTTCTAGCTTGATTAAAGACATTTGACATTCAACAAATTTTTAAACTTACCATCCCATTAATTAATCATCTAATAATTTTGTACACCGAGTCACCGACTCATTAATTGTTGAAATAATAGTTTTTTTGCGTTATTATAATTTTCAGCTGTTTCTACACCTCTGTTATTAAGCTCATGCACTCTCCTTTTTGCTTATGTTCTTTTGGAGGGCCATGAACAATTACTTATTAATTAAATAAATAATAAAACGGTAAGAAAAACAAAGTTGAAAAAAATACTACGTGAAATTAATATTGCTACCACTGCTGTTGTTACAACAAGTTAACAAATGCTATGTTAATACAGAAGTATTTTGTATGATATATGAACAAGTCAATAAACCCTAAACCCTCAAAACCGCTAGTTTTTGTATTTTCAAAATACTTCTAAATTTAATTTAACAAGAACCGGACCGGGACAGAATGATTCTTGATGTTAACAGGTGAGTTGATTTTTTTTTTTATAAAATTGACTAATTATCTAACTACTACTATGTTTATCCTAAAGGCATACTCAATAAATGTTTATTTATTTAATCGTTGATTACCAAATAAATCAAGAATAAAATAAAAAAAAATTAGAATTTAACAATTTAACCTTTTTTTTTAAATGCACTTCAGCACCTCCTGCAAGATTGAAGATAATATTTGGTTTATGTCAGATTAAATTTTATTACATTTTGTAGAGTAATTTAAAATTTAAATTGAATGTTACATTTATTTTATGTTAGACTTAGTTTATGTTAATTTTATTTTTTGTTAGATTTTGTAGAGTAATTTAGATTTAGTTTATGTAGATTTTTTGTTAAATTTAAATTGAATGTTAGATTTATTTTTAAGGGCTGACCAAAAAAAGTGAGAATATTTAATTCGCTACTGCTCTTGAATCAACCTCCAAAGACTCCTGACCAAAGGCTTTACCAAATAGGCACTTACACCCTCTTGTGTTCTCTGTTCAAGCAATGAATTAAATAATTTTACAGAATTTATATTATTAATTGATTCTAAATGTTTTCATGACAAGTATGAATTGGGGTTTTTTTTGCTCTCATCTTGCACAATTTGTATACCGACTGTAATTAAGAGAATATTATAATAATGTCTCTCTAATCTCATAAGATGTAAAATCATATTTCTTCTATTGATAATCACTGTCTCCACAACTTTATTTATTGTTTCACCCAACCTTCTTTATTAAAAAAAAAAATTGAATGGTCTTTGAAGAGATGGATCAAATTGAATGGAAGAAGAATGTTTCTTCTTATTGACAAATTCAAAAGTTCCAACTAAAAAAAGAAAAAGAAAAATAATATATCCTTGCAAAATAATGAAATAAATGTCAGAAAATTGAAGGTAAGCTACCACGGTATCTAAAATATGAAATAAATGAAATGCAATGTTAACAATTTAACCTGTGAAATAAATGTTAACAATTTAACCTGTAAAAAAAAAAAAAGACCCGTAGACCTGTCCGAACCGGATCAGACCTTGGACCGGACTGAACCGAGTGAATTTGGACCATGGTTCTATCACGGGTTTGAGCCAACTATTTCAAGTTGAAACCACCGGACCTGACCTGTATAGAACTATGAACCGTGCGAACTATAACTTGTGTAGAACCATGGATTGGCCAGGACCAGACCGAACCGTTTAGTAAATACTATCATACCCATTGACACCCCTACCTAACCTCCTTTCTCTCTTGCAAGGAACAAAATTTAAAAAAAATGGGAAATACGTACATATTGCCAACTTTACGAAAAAACAAACTAATATTTGGGGCATGCCAACCTCATGTTAATTAGCTGATAAACCGGGCCTGCCTTTAACATCTTATAAATTATAATTGGGTTTTATATCGCGAGACCAAATTTTCAGCGAAGAATAATTTGAATATTACTGGCAGCCATAAATTAGAATTTTCCTCGATTACACGTGCGTGCGTGCGATTTTGCATTCATGCACCTCAACCAACTACGATTGTGTGATCGATGTTTACTGGCAGCCATAAATTAGAATTTTCCTCGATTAGACGTGCGTGCGATTTTGCATTCATGCACCTCAACCAACTGTGGCGTTAGTGCATTCGTTCCGCCTCTCGTATAATATCTACAATAGCTATATATAAATAAGATATATTTATAGTTATTGATGACGATATGTGTTGACGGTGATCTCTTTCTTTCTTCTTCTCTTTTCTCTCTTCTTTTTCTTTCTCTGTATTTTCTTTTAAATAACTCAGGCACAAATCTCGTCTGAGTACGAAGACTTCTCCGGATACTCATGTTTTAGAGCATCCGCATCCATAAAATTAGAAAGAAATTAAAAATAAGCCACGTCAGCAGAAATAGAAATTAAATTGATCTGAATTTCTTAACCATTCCATCGGTAAAATTAATTTTCAATTTTTTTAGTGCCACATCAGCAAAAATATTGTTCTTCTTCTTTCATTGATCTCTTTACTGTTTCTTCTCCTTCTCATCTATGCGCTCTCTTTCCATCTTCACCTCCTCCAATTCTCTCTTATTCTTTCCTGTTCTCTACTAAATAACACTCGAAATTCTGTTTCCACCGCTCTTCCCCTTCCAACATCACCGCTAACTCCCCTTGTTCCTCCGCCTCTTTCAAGTTCGACACTCGATTTAAGTTTCTCCACCTCATCTCAGGTTCTGCCAATCAACTTTTCACTAGTCAAACCTTCAAACGTGCTGTTTCGAGGTTTGCGTCAAGTTTCATTCTCGCATCCCTTCGTCTCGTTGCTTCTTTCTTGTCACTTTGATGCTCATCGATCGGAGAGCAGAAAAAAAAACTCCAACAATTGGGATCTCAAAATGAAGAGAATTAAAAAGTGAATCAATCGGAAGAATTAGTCAGACGAGACATGGCCGAAAATGAGAGAATACAGAAATTTTACATAAATATATATTTTATTATGATTAAAAAAAAATCCAAGTAATTGAGATCTTAAAATGTAGAGGATAAAAATACAAATTAATCTGAGAAGTTGGTTAGACGAAAACAGATCAGAGGAGCAAATTGTAGGCAAAAATGTAAAAAAAAAAAAACAAGGTTTTTTTTTTTTTCTTGGGTTGCGCTAGGGAGGGAGAGAGAGAGAGAGCCAATAGAAATAGTTGTTTTGGCCAGCGTGGCAATTAGAAAGCGTTTGCTTTTAAAGCAAATTTTCTAATTTACAAATTATCGCACATTCCAGCAATCATAATAAAACTTGCCACGTCAGATTAGCAATTGAAAAAGAAACAGCGATGTAGATGCTCTTACCTTAATTACAACATCACTGTTTTGTGCTAACGACAAGAAATTATACAGGCTCACAACCTATCAATCTGAGCACGAATACAGAAAATCTTATAGGCTTACTATTTACTAATCTGAGCGCAGTAATTCTTAGTTCTGCTATTTTTTTTCTGATTTTTCTTGTCTACTTTTGTAAAGAAATTCAGTTGTAATATTTTAAGTATTGATACAGATGTTGTATGTACTGGTACGAATTGACGTGTAACCGATTTGATCCTGATTAATGAAATACCGCCTACGAGCTTTCAATCCAAAAAAAAAAAAAATGCCATTGTGATCGATCATATAATCTCTTCTTTTTTTTTTTTGCGAAATTCGGTAAGATTTGGACTTCGGTAAAAAAAGATAATGGAAATATAGCTATTCATGTTTATTGACAAACATATACAAGAAAATTGTTAGGACTGAAAAATTAATTGAAGGTCTCGTTTGACAAGTATATCGAAATTGTAAAAAAACATAAAATTGCATTATAATTCCGAAAACAAATTATTGTCAAACACATATTAAGAAATTAGAAACAGTGTTAGAATTGGCTAATCATATTTGTAATTATTAGTGTTTGATATTATGTTATATACTATCGTAATTATTGAATTATGTATAAGTTATAACAGTCAATATTTATTCATAAAATTATTATTATTCTCGTTATCATTATTATCATCATTGTTATTATAGTAATATTATATTATATTGTTATCAACATTATTATTATAAATATGATTACTATTATTATTATATTGTTTACGTCATTATTATTATTATTACTGTTATTATTCAAATGAATCTTTATCCGATTTTCAAACTTGTAATCTTTCACCCAAAGAGCATTATTTTTATCACAAGATTAAAAATTAGTTATTATTTTTGTATATATTTTAAATATCAAGGGGGAAAAAACAATAATTGTAGGCAAATACCAATAAAATATATTTTTGTTCCTATTTTTCAAAATAAAAAAGATATAAAAATTATAAGAAGGGTTATATTCAATTATGTATCTGGTCATATATATCCTATCCCAAACCCAAAAGAATATAATAAAAAATCGTGAAGTTTTTGTAATGAGCGAAATAATGAAAAAAAATGAATGAAACATAGTTAACATTGCAAATAGTAAATACTAAACTATGCATGCAAATAATATTTTTTTAGAGCGAAATAATGAGAAAAATGAACAATACATTATAAACATAGTTAACATTGCAAATAGTAAATAATAAATACTAAACTATACATGCAGATAATATTTTTTTAGAGAGAATTTCATATATCCTTTTCAAAAGTTTCAATATTATGTATTTATCTCTCCAAAAACAATAATTATATATTCATCCTTTAAAATTATAATAACTCACATATTTGTTGAATTCATCATATTTAACATTAACAATATATAAATTTCCATTTTACCCTTCTTGCTTTTTTTTATCCTTTTTGTTCTCTAATTGAGCGCTTTCGTTAATTTATCATCAGCAACAAAATGAGTCATTCTCCTTACTTTCGTTAATGGAGGGACAGTGGATCAATACTTGAGTCTTATGAAGGAAGAGTTTTTCTTATTTATTTCTTTTTTTCACTCAGATGGAAAGAAAGAGAGAAAGGAAAGAATCGAAGGAGAGGAAGAAAATGGTTAAATGGTCAACGAGTTACTTTTAGTCTTAAAAATATTATTATATTGTCATTTTGAAAATATTTGATATATTATATATAGAGTTGTACAAAATAAATACGTGAGTTATTATAATTTTAAAAAATAAATATGATATTAAAACTTTGAAGGGATACGTGAAATTCCTCTTATTTTCTGATCGCACTTCACTAGATTGGTTCGTCAATAATATTTGTTTAAGTTTGATAGCCAGATTAAGTATTAGGAGATAAAAAAAAAAAAAATGAACTTCGATCTGGATCAAAATACAACTTAAAAGTTTTATTTTGTGATTGACACCCTATTACTCGTTTACCTGACCCATATCGTATTCAAAACATGAGTAAGGATGTAAGGATAAGATTTTATTTCATTAACTTATTAGGTACGGGTAAGAGTAACGATTTTTTTCCGTTATCTTATTCATTTTTGTATAAGATAATTTTTAAAAATAAAATTATATATATTTGTATCAAGATGATATATGATACAATAAAGTTTTGTATTTTATTAAATTTTTATAATACAAATTAGTTGTATTCATTATTATTTTTTCTTATTTTGAAAAATATTTTATCGAAAACACAAATTGAAATGAATATGGCCTTTCTTTATTCATTCACCCGACCCGTACCGCACGTATTCAAAAAGACGGGTAAGAATAAAGATTTTTTTTTTCATTATCATAACGGATACGTGTATGAAAATGTCTCCAGCCGACCTGTATCGTACCCGTTTGACACCCTAATTCTATTTGAACAAATATTTGCATAGTTACGGAAGTTGTTTGAAGACAGCTACCCGGTCCCATGCTCACCTTCTAGCAATAGAAGGTTCCATGAGGGAAGGAATGATGGAACCACCTACCCCACTGAAGTTGCATGTAGTTGCACGTTTAAAAATTATAATATAAGAAGTTCCCGTAATCATGATAAAGACTTTAGGAGAGATCACCTCATAGCATTGATTAGCTGTGGCGGTTTCCGTGAAAGATACGAAAATTCCAGAGTTTTCTCGGACAGTGACGAATGAATTATTTTGGTTCGGTTCGATGAGATTTAAAATTTGTGATTTAAGAATAATTTGGATATAATTCGGAAATGATTCGGTCCCACAAGAAAGCAAAAAAAAACATTAAAAAAATCTCATTTTTTTCGTGAATAACTCGTAAAAAAACGTTTTATTTGCAGTTTATTCACGAATAATTCGTAAAATGTGTTTTATTCGTTGTTCGGTTCGAAAACAAAAAAAAAACGTTTTATTTGCAAATAAAATGCAAATCTGGTGACTATGTTGCCTCAGAGCCAATTTTACTCCCAAACAGAAATCACACATGACACAGATGATCAGAAATCTGAAGGTGCTGACATATTTTTTTAATCCAGTGAGGGGACACTTAGCGTTCCGTTATTAGGGTGCGTTACGTGCGTATCCTCTGAGATATCACAATTTTTGCGTGACCGACGTGTCCTGTGCCTATTCGGGTAACTGTAGGGGGCCAGTATTATTTGAGCTTCGAGATTCGTGCAGAATGTATTTGAACGATTGAGATAATCCAAAAAGTCACGCAAAGTTTGAGATATCTCAGAGGATGCGAATTCCCGTTATTAGGGGTGTTTGTTGAGTCTGGTTTTATTTCGTTATCAAGCGAATAAAATAGGAAAAAAATTCATGTGTACTCATTCAAACATTCAAAATGATTACAATATGACAATGAGGACATTTATCTTATCATATTTTTATTATTTTAAACAGTGTATTGACAAATACCCTCTCATCTCTACCAAATGATTACAATATGACAATGAGGATATTTTTGGTGAGATTCTGAGTTGTTGGGGGTAGGAAAATGCAAATAAAAAAGCTATTTAGTTTGACGCGGTAACAACTCAGTGGAACCAGAGGTGATGAGAAGTCCATGAATTTAAATATTTTGCTGGGTTCGGTGAATTTCTTTTAGAGCATATCCTCGAGGAAGTGCATCATTGAATTGATTAAATTTTAGACGATGATTCAGATCAAATCAAATGTGTAAAGACTAAAAGACAAATTTAATCAATGATCGGTGAAATAAACAAATTTGGGTAATATGAACGATTTCATATTTAATCCTTAATCTCGATCTGAGAGCATTTCCTGGAAGTTGATTTTTCTCAAGTATTATTAACTATATTAGAAATTTTAATCAGGATTCTAAAGAGTTTCAGACAATAAAAGTTAAGTTATTGAATAAAAATGCTAATTTACCTATGATCGCTATAGTTGTACTAGCTGACCGCTATAACTGTTATGCAATATTGCGGACCGCTATATTACATAGACTCTTATTTTATTTTATTTTTGCAATTTACACGAGCTTCTATGCTTATGTTCCTATCGCAGCCAACTTAACGAAATTAGATTAACGAGGTACGAGATTAATCTCTGGACATTGTAGATAATCACAGCCAGCATCCTGCGCAAAAAAAAAATTACTCCCTAGCCGTTTTGGTCTATCATGGCCAGGGAGTTTGTTAAAAAAAAAAATTATGGACGTTGGTTTGTATAACGGCCTGTCGGCATAAAAAACAAAAGTAAAAAAACAGGACATTATATTTCAAAACGGACAGACCCCAGCCAAAAGAAAGTTAAAAGCAGGACGTTATAGTCTAAAACGGGCAGACCCAGGCAGAAAAAAAGTAATATTCTGGACGTCGTGGTCCAGAACGTCCCGACAGTCAATAAATAATCCACCCTAGCTAGCACCCTCAGTATGTACAAAACTTTGTCCTCTATTAAAACAAAATTCTCACGCACGCATCTCTTCTGTCTCACACATCTTCTCTAAAAAAACCATCTATATAAAAGGTAAATCTTCAATTAGTTATCCTGACAAAGTAATTAATTTCTGCTATACAATTTATTATAGAAATTGCTATGGAGTGTTGCATCATAAAATATATATTAGATATTGGTTCCCTGTGATCCAGCATCAACAACTTAGTTTCGAATTTTTCTATGTCATTTATTCTCGTAGACTGAAGCTAGATTTATTGGTGCTGGACCAGGGGAAATCTTATATGTTTCATGGTGCAAAACTCCCTATTACTTTCTCAGGTTCTAGCATCATGAATTATAACTTCAATCTATGTGAGTTATATATGATATTATTTTTAAGTTAACCATTATTTTTTTTTATTATCTTAGTTTCAAAAAAAATTATTATCATCCTCGAGAAAAAGAAACTAAAATTTTTATATTCCAAGTACCCTTCCTTAATATTTATAAGGCAGCTATCAATTAATAATTTAATACTCTTAATTAGGGAGACAAACTTCTCTATAATTTTGAAGAAATTGTTAAATAAAGATTTGGACATTAAATGTGGATAAAAATTATAAAGGTGCAATGAAAAAACAAACCAAATTATATATTAATGTAAAATAAAAATATAGAAGACTATGTACTCTTTCATATGAAAAATTAAATTAACAGCTTAATTTGAAAACATTTCTTTATGTACGAGTTTGTACTTGACAAAAAGACATAAGGACTTAGGAAAACACATATCCTACTCAACTTCCCCATGTTTGGTTGTGGACTAAAGCTAAGGAGACCTAAATAATTATTCCAACTTAGGTCGGTCTAAATTATTCATGTTTGGTTGAGGTCTAAAGTTAGATCATGGCTTAAGTTATTTCTTGTTTGGTTAGAATTGGTGGATTAAAGTTTTGAAAGCCTAAATTAGTTAATTATTAATAATTAAATAATATTAAAGTATTAATAATGACTATAATATATTATAATTATTATTTAATATATTATAATATATAAGATATTAATTATATAATTATCTATTAATAATAAGAAACTAATTATATGATATTAATATATTATTAATAACTATAATATATTATTTTTATTATAATAATTATTTAATATGTTAACAATATAAAACATTAATTATATAATTATATATTAATAATAAGATACTCATTATATAATATTAATATATTAATAATAACTATAATATATTATAATATTATAATAATAATAATAATAAGTTAATATATTAATAGTATATAATATTAATTATATAATTATATATTTTTAATAATTTTTAGTAACAAGATACTAAATAGATAATAATAGTATAATAATTATTTAATATATTAACAATATAAAATATTATTTATATAATTATATTAATAATAATGATAATAAGATATTAATTATATAATATTAATATATTAATAACTATACTATATTATAATAATTATTATAATAATTATTTAATATATTAAACATATAGCATATTAATTATATATTATATATTATATATTAATAATAAATATAATATATTATAATATTATTATAATTATTATTTAATATATTATCAATATGACATATTAATTATATACTAATATATTAATAAAATATACTAATTATATAATAATATTATATAAAATATTTAATATATTAAAAATATAAGATATTAATTATGTAATGATATATTAATAATAGTTATTGATAATAAGATACTAATTATATAATATTAATATATTAATAATAATTACATATATTATAATATTATTATAATAATTATTTAATATATTAAAAATAAAATATATTAATTATATAATTATAAATGAATAATAATTATTAATAAAAAATACTATTTATATAATATTATTATAATAATTATTTGATATATTAACAATATAAGATAAAAATTAAATAATTATATACTAATAATAATAAATTAATAATTAATAATATAACTAATTATATACTAATAATAATAAATTAATAATTAATAATATAACTAATTATATACTAATAATATATTATAATCAATAGAGTTAGGCCACGACGTGGAATAAAATTAAACCACCATGTGAGGTGGTTTAATTTAGGCCGGCCTAAACATCGGCTTATTCCATCTTAGTCCGGCTCAATTAATGCTCGTTTGATGGAATAACGAGGCCTAAACCCCTTATTCCACATTTAGGCCACAACCAAACATGGGGCTTGAGAATAAAGATGCAATAGAAGAAAAAAAAAAAAACAATTTTCTTAGTTAGGAAGTACAAAGGTGCAATAAAAATTACATTTGATTTGTAATAAATTTTTTTTATTATCTTAAGTTAGGGAATTACAGTTCACATCCTCGATAAAAAATAATTTACAATATATAAAGTAGTTTATAATTGCATAAAGTAGTTGATAATTGCATGCATGCATAATTAATTTATTTTAAAAAAATATTGTAAAAAATAACTAGTTTTATTTTTTAGTATCTTTTGTGTAGGGTAATTAATCAATATTTATTGTTCATTAGTATAACAATAAATTATCTAATTTACTCATTATTGTGTAGGCTAATCCATTCAAAAAATCAATCATGCTGATGTTGAGGGTTTATTTCGGTGGTGAAATACGACACGGTAAAAAAGGAGTGGAGTATAGCATTGGTCCTCAATTCTCGTTGATGGCAACCGGTGAACAAGGTTGGTTCATTATAAGCATGTCATTGTTATACAATTTGGTCAAAATAAAATATCGTAATTCAAATATTTATATCTATCTATAAAAATATGTGAAATTTGGATATTATATGATTTATTGTGTAACTTACAATATCAGATAACAAAGAGATCTTATGTTGTGCATGCAGCATCCATAACAAATCGCTAAACTTTTCTGCTGCAAGACCATGCGGACCACAACTGCTTGACATCTGCATGCATAACATTTTAAATGCCAATATTTGAATCAATCTTTGTACAGGTTGTCATCTAATACAGTGCTGCCATCTAATTATTCGTTTCTTTTTTTCAAATACCTATCTCAAATTGTTAAAATGAATATGACCACTTCTAACATTATTTAATTCATACGCAATATGACCACTTCTAACATTATCTAATTATTCTTTTCCCTTTTTAAAATACCTATTTCAAAATTTTAAAAATGAATATGACCACTTCTAACATTATTTAATTCATACGCAATTCATACACAACTGCTTGACATCTACATAACATTTTAAATGCCAATATTTGTATCAATCTTTGTATAGGTCATCATCTAATACGGTGGTACCATCTAATTATTTTTTTTCCTTTTTTCAAATACCTATCTTAAATTTTTTTAAATGAAATATAACCACTTCTAACATTATTTAATTCATACGCAATTTAAATGTACTACCAGAGGTTGAACACACATTCATACATAATTATTTTGAGCAAGTCCAACAAAATTATACAACAAACAAGTAAAAAGAAAATACACTAAATTTGGTACAAATTCACAAAATTAAAACTAATCGGGTGCAATTGCACAAAATTATATCTAGTTCATAAAAATTAAACCTAATCGGATAATAATTAACAAAACTAAATCTAATCGAATGCTAATTTACAAAATTAAATCTAATTTGGTGTAATTTCACATAATTAAACCTAACAATAGTCTTGACAACAAATAAAATCATTACTAAGTTCTACAATAATTTAAAAAAATTAAAAAAAAAATACCTTGTTGTTGCGCAGGAAGCACGAAACGGGGGGACCAAAGCGGACCTGGATGTTGTTCTCCACGACGTCCCGGACGGGATCGCTATCGCTGCGCAGGAAGCGGGGGACGAAGTTTTCTTTTTCTTTTTTTCACCTGTTGGTGGTAGGGTAGAGACAAAAGAGGAGAAAAAGGGATGGAAGGGTGCGAGTGCAATGCTCGGGTTAAGTTGGGGACCAGGCTGTTATGTACTAGAACGTCCATTTTTTTTTCACTCGCTCCTGTCCGTGATACTCTACAATGGCCTTCATTATTATTTTCATTATTATTTTTCACTCTCTCTGGCCGTGATAGACCAAAACAGCCTCTCTATTTTTTTTTTGTTGGGCCCTGGACTTTGCCAAATATCACAGCCCGAGTTACTCCGTTTTCGCTCCTAATTAATTTTTCATTAATTTGTTGTGATATTCTATAACGTCATCTGGACGTTATAAAATATCACATTTTTTTTACTTTTCAAATTTCTCCGTAAATCTTCCCCAATAACAATATTTTTTTTATTAATTTCCTATTAATAAAAATTCGGTAGATTGTTCTCCGAATCACAACTGATTTTACGATGCATCCACTATTTCTTTCTTATTCGGTTAAAGTTCTGAACAAAAGATAGTTAGGCACAATCCAGAAATACCTATTTGTCCAAATAATATTGGAAAGATAACAGCAAAAAGGACGAAAGCTTCTAGAGTTGAATTTGGGTAAATTGACTAATCCTCTCTGTGAAGATTTCCATAAAAAATAAAAATAAAAAACTTATCCGATACTGGTGGAGTTCAAAAGTAGAAAATAGAACCAAAATTCAATTACCGGATTACTCGCACTTATTCACCCAGAATTTTTTATTTCAAACATTTTAAATAATAAAGATGCAAAATTACCAAGTTTATTGAAACTTTTTGGATTTTAAGCATTTTAATCATGGATTCATGTACACAAGATCTGCGCACTTCTATAGTAGTATGCAGACTACTTGTGCACTAATAAGCATTTACTTTCATGAAATTCATAATTTTTCGTATAAACTCACATGTACATTCAAAAGTTTTTGCTCACCTCTATATTCAAAACCGGTCAAGACCCAAGAACATGTTCAAATATTTTTATCTTCATATATAAAAAAAAACAGTATTTTTTATTTTTAAAGGAACTAGTTTTCTTTAACTTTTTCTGTACACAAAGCTTGCTCCGGATCCAATTCAAAAACTGTATCAGATTATTTTTTCTAAGATTTTGGTTTTCTTTTAATGTCAAATAGTTTTTTTTTTTTTTTTTAAGATAAGTACAGTTTAAGTATGTGTATCACTTAGGAGATGAGCAGTCTTAGTCTGCGTGACACCTTTGACAGACATGCAAAAATAAAAAATGATAAAAATAAAAATGCTAATATTGAATTTTGAGAAAGTCATGCCTTTGAAGTTTTAATTTTACAATATGTTAGAAATAAAAAATTTGGTTCTTCACCTACTATCATAAAAAAAAAATTTGATAAAAATGAAACTACTCTCACCAATTTTCATTAAAGAAACCATAGAACAAGAATCTAGTACCAAACAACTAGTAGCTATCCTTAATATTTATTACAAAAACAACCAACTATAAAAGAAAACATGATAAAGTTTTACAAATAAGTCAACTAAAGCAACTATAAGCACCTAAACATATAATTATTAACAGTCCATCAAATAAAAATACGATGGTCACATATTTCTCAATCCTCTCTAAGGTCGGATCCATTTGTAAGTAGAGAGACCCTATGTTCCTAAGTTGTCACATCCATTACCTCCTTCTGTTCAATCAAATCATAACAAAGAATTAAAATATGCAACACATCAGTTGGAAATACTAATGATGATTTAAGATCAAAATTCACTATCTTTAGAAGTCATCCAACTATGTGCACTCATATATTGTTTTAGATTTAGCTCTAATATCTTGAAAACACAACTTATTTCTCGTCAACCATAAAGTCAACAAAACTGCACCCCTAACTAGTTACTACCATAAGTTTTAATCAACGAATTCATGACCCACTTAAACTTGTCTAAATTATGAACTTCTCCGACTTAACAAATCAAATTTCCTTTTTAATTAGGGAATGACCTGTCGTGTTTTTATTAATAGCAAGTGGCCGCGTTTCTCGTTTACTTTTTGGAAAATTGTCTATAAAAAATTACGGTCAAAGTCGCATACTCGCATGCTCTTGGTCAAAGATAAAAGACTCAACCACCCAATATGCATGGTTCATTATCGATGTTTGGTGGATTCTTATTTTATAGGTTGAAACTTGAAAGACACGATTGTCTTGCTTCTATTAATGTTTTTCCTCCATAATTGATCAATTTGAGTTGGATATTTTCTAGCATGTACAGTCTTGAACAATTTTGAACTTTTGATAGCGGCTTGTATGTCTTGTAGATCGATTCTCTGAGTATTCAACTATTTAATATTAACAAAAAAAAAATTCTAATTCAAAGTTCAAACTTGCATTCTTTTACACACAAAAAAAAACATTATTTTTATCATTAGTACTCTAGACTAGTTTTCAAAACATCATACGTACTGAAATGGGTTAGTAATTTTAATTTTGACAATCATATTATATTATTAGTAACAATAACATTTCGAGAGGAATGAAACAATTTCTGAAATATTTGGAATTTGGAATTGAGAGATAATTATTGTGCTTGTTTTCTTCACTTCTTATTTGAATTTAATATATGTATATATATATTTATTTTTCATTATTAATATTTCTACTTGACCGTGTAAGTGTTTATTATAAAAAGCATAGAAGTTATATATTTTAGTATTTAACTTGAACTTATTTATGATTATTTGTTTTTCAAGAGACAAACACTTTTAATACTAAATATAATATTTGTAAATAATAATATAAACAACTTATCTATTAAGAATAAATATATTTAAATTACATGTAAAAAATTCATAAATGTGGAGTGCTAAAATATATTTCTACATAGAAAACACAGAAAAAGAAAAAGTAGGTGTCACCACATCCAACCATCGAAAATGCCAAAAAGGCTTTCAAGTGAAGCGTCCCTCTCGATGACATATCGACATGTGGTAGGAAGAAGCTAAATCGAGAATTTTTTAATTTATAGAACTATTATTAAATAAGAAAGAAAACAAAATGAGTGTTATAATTATTTTATGATATAAATAGACTCGAAAAAAACGTGATTAAATTTTAAAGTCGAATTATTTTTCCAGATCAAAAGTATTTCATTATGTTTCATATCAAAATTATATTGCTTTCTTAATTTTTTTTTAAATTATGGTTTATAGAAAAGATTCGGAACTGTGTACACACACTTTATAGCTGTTTTACACCAATCAAGGTCCATTTAAAGAATTAATAAATAGGAGGAAAGGGTTAATTTCGCATGAAAGAGCACTAGTACAGTTTCTGTGGTATCGTGATACAGCAGGAACCCACATCCACAATCAGAGAAGGAAAAACGTGACACGCTGTGACGTGACGTGACAATCACGCCATGATTTGGTCATGTGACGTGATCAATTATTTTTTTCACGTGATGTGACGTGACATGACCAAAATAGCAGTAGACAATCACATCACGCGAATGGTCACGTCACGCGTAGTCACGCCGTGATCACACGTGATGTGAATACACGTAACGTGACATAACGTGAATTAGTCACGTCAAACTTTTTTAGATTTTAATTTATATTGTTAAAAATTCAAAAAAAAATAATAAAAAAAATATGAAACTAGTAAATAATATTGTTAAAAATTCAAATTATAAATATTCATTAAGGTAAATTAATAATCCCAACTCTAATTGTACATATTGTGCCTATAATCTTTGTAATTGTGATCACACATGACTATACGTGACCACGTGACGTGATTGGTTACGTGACATGATGTAACGTATAATTTTCATATAATGCAGTCACGTCACACGACACGTGAGTCACGTCATGTAATTGACACACATGACATGACGTGCACGTGACGTGACTCGTCACGCCGTGACAAATTTCCTTCTCTATCTATAATCCTGTTTTTTTTTTTTAAGAGAAGCCCTTAGGCGTTTCATTCCTTCCAAACTTTTAATCGGTTCGTGATACCGTCAAAATTTTAATGGGTTCTGACACCATCAAAATTTTCGTCGGTTTTAGGTTATTTGACCAAATAAATTTTTATCGGTTTTGGAACTAATTAAAATTTTCTTGGTTTAAAAAAAAATTAATTGATGAAATTTTTAGCTGTATTAGAAGTTCAAACCGATAGAAATTTTGTTAGTTTGGGCAGATTTCGAAATCTGCTAAAAAATAGAGTAGATTATTAAATTTGTCATTTTTGTGGATATTAATAAAAAATTTCGGGAATAAGGATTGTAAGTAGGGGTGTCAACTAGTTGGCTCGGTCCAAGCTAAACCCTAGCACAGCTTCTTAATTATGAACCGAACTACAGCCAAGTGAGCAAGACCTAGAGCATTCGAGCTAAACTCTTAGCTCTAAATCGTGACATTCCAGCCCGAGCTGGCTCGTTGGGTCTGATTAGATCATGTTTTAAGAAGAAAATAAATTATATAAACTTTTTGGATCGAACTGAACCGAGCTATACTATATAAAATATACACAAATTCATACAAATTCACAAAATGATGCCTAGCCGAGCCAGCTAGCAAGCAAGCTAAACCCCAGCTTGAACTCAATATTTCTGGACCGACCTAGTGACGAGTTGGCTCGTTAACAGCTCAATTCAATAACGAACAAGCTGTCATCGAACGAGTTAGATGCGAGTCACAATCAAGCTAGCCACCCCTAATTGTAAGATAGCTCTGATGTTATATTTGGCAAAACCGGACGTGGTGGACCCGTTATTCCGACTTTAGCTCAACCTCACCCGTGGTTGTCTTTTCTAGTGTCCTTTGCCTCCTTGGTGTTGCTTGGTGTTGCTATATTTCAATTTAAAAGAGCATGATGTTTTCCTCGCTTCGTGCTCTTGCTAGAATTCACATCCTCTCCAATATTGCACAAGAGAATCTTTTACAATTGGTGAATCTGAACCATTCTTTTTAACTTGATACGAATCTCAAAGCCCAATAATACTGTCCCTGCACTAGCCCGACTCCCAAAGCAGTGAGATTTAATGTCGAACTGTAAAGTGAGGTCCATCCTCTACAATATTGGACAGGAGTAGAATCCCTGTTGCTAGGGGTGAAAATGGAGCAGATACGGATAGGGGTGTTCATCGGTTCGGTTCGGTTGGAACCGAACCGAACTAAGCAAACCAAAGTTATAATTCGGTTTTCAAAATAGAACCGAACCGAACCGATTTAGTATTGCAACCGAACCGAAGTTTTATTTCGGTTTATTCGGTTCAAACCGAAATATATTAATTTTTTTATTTAAAGCAATTGTTTTGTAATAAACCGAAGTATATTAAGAAATAAACCGGGGTATTAAGAAATAAACCGGGATATTAAAAAATAAATCAAAGTATTTAAAGCAATTGATTAAGAAATAGACCGAGGTATTAAGAAATAAACCGAGGCGGTTCGGATCAAATACATAATATATAAAAGTTCGGTCGGTTCGGTTATTTCGGTTTTGAAAATTTCAAACCGAACCGAACCGAAGTTATAATTCGGTTTTAAAAATCAAACCGAACCGAACCATTAAACCGAAAAAACCGAACCGTTTGAACCGATCTAATTCGGTTCGGTCCAAAACCGATTAAACCGGACCCAATGAACACCCCTAGATACGGAGCAGTAAAATTATATTTATATTTTTTTTAATACGGATACAGAGCAAATATCAGACATGTCAGACAGAAACGAATACAGATCCGGATCAAATCAGATATTTATTAAAATAATATAAAATATTAAAAATATTAAAATTCATATATTTATCTAATTATAATTGTGAATAATATAATTTTTTCATAATATATATTAAAATATTCAGTATAAATCTACTATTTGGATACGGATAATTGAAACATAAAATTATTTCAGTATTCTTATCCACACGGATATTCAGATGTCGGATAACCACATCTAAATTTTTGAATACGGATCGAATACAGATCGGATATTATTCATACCGTTTTCACCCCTACTGTTGCACATCATTTTTACCGCAGAAAATCCAGACCAGCAATTCAGTAAATTTGCTCCTGATTGTTTTTTGGGAACATATTGGGGGTCTTTTTTATAAACCATAATTAAAAAAAAAAAAAAAGTTCGGATTTCAGCATGATTAGCCGAGTTTTTACAAAAACCATAAGAAACGGACTGCCAAACCGTTCCCTATATCCTCCAGAACGGATTGCCAAACCGTTCTTGACTTTTTCAGTTTTACCCCCAAAAACGGGTTGCCAAACCGTTCTTGACTTTTGCTACAGTATTTTTTTTTTTTTTTTTGTAGTTTGATTATAAAATAAATCATATAATTTGTTTGATTTTGTATATTAACAATAAGATTAATGGAACAATTTGAATATATTTTTTTTTGTATATTTTGACCATTTTATCATTTTATCATTTTAACAAATCAATAAATATTTCCGTGAAGAAAATTAAAAGAAAATGTAAAAGTGAATTACAATAACAATACTAAAAATTTGTATCTCTTGATACTTTTTTCTAGAAAATAATGTCTCTGAATGATTAATGGACATATTTTTCATAATCTAACATCTTTTATGGCAAAAATCGACTCTATTTTAATTTTTTTTCAAAACTTATGGTTACAGAAACTTCTAAATCCTCCATGTAGTAGACCAATGTATCATTATTTTAAAAAATCAACCAATTAGAATACTAACATATTTTTTCATAAATAAAACACTTATTTTATATTTTGTATATTAACAATAAGATTAATGGAACCATTTGAATATATTTTTTTATATAAAAAACCAATCAATTGATTTGTTAAAATGATAAAATGATAAAATGGTCAAAATACACAAAAAATTTATATTCAAATTGTTTCATTAATCTTATTGTTAATATACAAAAACAAACTGTAAAAAAAATAAAAAAATAAAAATACTGTAGCGAATGTCAAGAACGGTTTGGCAACCCGTTTTTGAGATAAAACTGAAAAAAAGTCAAGAACGGTTTGGCAATCCTCTGGAGGATATAAGGAACGGTTTGGCAGTCCGTTTCTTATGATTTTTGTAAAAACTCGGCTAATCATACTGAAATCCGAACTTTTTTTTTTTTAATTATGGTTTATAAAAAAAAACTCACATATTGGGCCCTTTGATTCAGATCTGACGGTCTTCCATATGTTCTTTAGGTAATTATTGCATTTTTTTTTTCAGCTGTTCTTATACACGTTTTGATATTTCTTGCGGATTAATAATTTTAAAGTTCACTATAATTTATGTAGATCGCTTCAGATTCTGCGTTAGTATAAGAGTAAAATTTCAGAGCAATTTTCTACTGTCACAATATTTTTTCCAGTTGCTTTTAAATTCACGGAGAAAAAAAATGCATTGATCCGATACTTTTCAGTTTTCAGTCACAGAGGAAAAGCTTAGCACTTACTTTTACCTTTTTATTTTTCAGGAGAACCTAAATGATCAAGAAAAAAATATTAAAATATTAAAATTCTTACTCCGACTTTGAAAAAACTTAAACAAGAACCTTCATGCATCTTTATATTATCTAGTTAGCTAGCACAATCAGTAACCTGTAAAAAATGCATTTATTCTGAATCTTTATATTGAGAGGTGCTAATTTTGTGGATAATTTGGATGCCCATAAATAGGGCTAGCAGCTTAACAATATATAAAATTGAAAGACTGCTGATTAAACTGGTTAATTTTCTGGCATCATGGAGGGTGTACTGAACCTACTGGTACGAGAACAGAACCTGCGGTTGGTGGAGACGAAGCGGATATACCTGCTAGTACAGAGCTAGAGGGAAGCAGCATTCGTTACAGATTCAGGTACCAGGGATGTGTTTTCTGGTTAAACTGGTACGGTTTGATGATTGGTACCGATACGGGTACCACTAGTAGGATCTTTGAAGATGAGTGACAGTACACCACAGATGCGTCACGAACGAAGCAATAACTTAATTCGTTTTCTTTATCTTTCAATGTTGTATTATTTCTCTCATTTCATGTTGTACCTTACTGTTTTTACAATTCCTTTTTCTCTACAGCTCAACTGTTTTGAGGTTTGTTTTTCGTTTTTATCATTGTTGTTACAAAACCTTTATAACTCGTTCAATGAAATTAAATGGGGCATGACCCGCATTTTTTTCTAAAAAAAAAAAAAACGAAAGACCGCTGATTTATTGGATAATTTGGATGCCAAGGAAAGGAACCCATGACTAGCAGATTACCAGTAGATGAAATTCAAAGTCTTGATTATTGGATAATTTTGATGCAAATGGATAAAAGGATTTACTTAGCAGGGTAGTTAGATAAGTGGATAAAGATTGCTTATAAGAACAACATCTGCGCCGACAAAAAAGAAAAAATCGCTTTTGATTTGGTGCGATAGATGATAAGATCAGGCCAGTTCGGCTAGTTATGGACCTATTGAGTATACATAAAGATTAAAAAATTTAAATATAGCTCATATTAGAGAAGAAAATTAATAGCACCGTTATCAGTCACGTCACGTCATATTATGTTACGTGTGTTGATTACGTAATGTGACTAGTGTGTCACAATCAGTCATGTTACGGAACATCATAGCACGTTACGTCATTTTACGTGTGTCGATTACATGACGTGACTCGCATGTCGTGACCGTATTCAAGTGAAAATTACACATCACGTTACGTCACGTGAACCAGTCACGTCACGGTATAAAACACAAGCCACCTAAGTACATAACTATTGTAATACCTCTATTATTACAACAAATGATCTCTCTCATTTAAATTTCGAGCTCATGACCTCCCTCTCACGTAGAAACCATGTGCCTTAACCCTCATGAATTTAATTGGTTTAGCTTTCTGTCAAACAACAAAAATGCCTTCAATTAATTAATTCATGAAACAATCAGAATTGCAACACATTTGACCGTATTTTTTTTACATACCCAAAATAATAATAATAATAATAATATACATTATTGTAATTTAATTGTCAAAATACTCACATCGTCCCACTGTGGGGCAGTTTGGTACTGCTACAGTTTTTTTATTTTTTTATTTTTTTTAAATTTTGGCAAACTGCCCCACTGTGAGGCAATTTGGTACTACTACAGGAATTCTTTTTTTTAAGATCTTAATATTCTCATCTAAAAATATTCAATTTTATAGCAAACAAAAATATTCAATCTTACACTATGTTCTCAAATTTTTTTTAAGATCTTAATATATTAATTTAAAAATAGAAAATGAAAAGTGTTTAATTTTATAACAAACAAAAATGTTCAATCTTACACTATTTCTCAATTTTTTTTAAGATCTTAATATTTTCATTTAAAAATAGAAAATGAAAAGTGTTCAATTTTATAGTAAACAAAAATGTTCAATCATATACTATGTTCTCAAATTTTTTTTAATATCTTCATTTAAAAATGAGAAATGAAAAGTGTTGCAAACAAAAATGTTCAATTTTACACTATGTCCTCAACTTTTTCTTTTTTAAGTTCATAATATTTTAATCTAAAAATGAAAAATGAAAAGTGTTCAATTTTATATCAAACAAAAAAAGTATATCCAACAAAAAAATTGAACATTTTGTTTTGTTATAAAATTGAACACTTTCTATTTTATATTTTTAAATGAATATATTAAGATCTAAAAAAAATTGAGAACATAGTGTAAAAATGAATATTTTTGTTTGCTATAAAATTGAACATTTTTAGATGAAAATATTAAGATCCTAAAAAAAAAATTAAAATTTACTGTAGCTCTACAGTGAGGCTGTTTGCCGAAAGAAGCAAATCTGAAAAAAAAAATATATATATATATAGCAGTACCAAACTGCTTCACAGTGAGACAGTTTGAGTACTTTGGCAATTAAATTATAATAATAGATATTATTATTATTATTATTTTGGTTATGTAAAACAAACACGGCACATTTGAAAACCCTGCATCTGAACGATCCACATGCGTCACGTCTTTCCATAAGAATCTTGTCTTGGTTCTGCAATACAGTGAGTACGAATTGCAAAATAAAACTTATACCGAACTGTTTCACAGTGAGACAGTTTGAGTACTTTGGCCATTAAATTATAATAATAGTATTATTATTATTATTATTTTGGTTAAGTAAAAAAAAACACGGCACATTTGAAAATCCTGCATCTGAACGATCCACATGGAACCGAATCCTCTGCCCCCCTGTGGGCAGGATTTTCCTGCCCCTCAAGTGCAAGATGGAATCTGAACCGTTAGATTTTATCAAAATTCGTGTTTGAGAGATGTGCTAGATTAGTGACTCCGTTAATTTTTCTCCCATTAGCTTTCTCCGTCTCTCTTCACTTTCTCCCTCTCTCTGTCTCTCTTCGCTAGAGTATCTCCTGAGAAAGAAAACCCTAGCATTCCGACAGCCTTCGTCCTCTCTCTCGACCCACCGGTCACGCTCTCCTCTTCGTGCTCTCCCTCCACGACCCACTGCTGGCGCCATCTTCGTGCACTCCCTCCTCTTCTTGTCAGTCTGTCTCCCCCGATTATCCTCTTCACATGCCAAAAGGATTTAATTGATTGTATGCAACTCTGTCACTCGAATTGCACACTTGTTGATTAGGATTTAATCTCTAAATTGTGAATTTTATGTGAATTTCATGGTCAATGGTTAGTCTTGCTTCTCTTCTGACAATAATTGTTATTCTATATTAACTTCCTCATTATGATTTCTAGACAAGAAAAGAAAATTGGTGGCCTGCAGAAAATAATGGAGATGTACTCTACGGGTGATACAACCCTAAAGAATTGAAGGTATAGTAGTCTGTAACTGATTAGTTAATAGAATTAATGCTTCATCTTGTAAAGGGGCATCTGTTGAAGATAACAGCTGACCATCATAAATAGGTGGCCAACAAAAGATTAACTAATTCATAGTGATAATGGTACAAACCGATTATATAAAGTATTGATTTTGCATTTACAAAATTTCAGTTTGGATAAGTTAATTTAGACAATTTATTGATTGATGCCGAAAGCCCCTCTTTGTTATGCACTTTAAGACTCTTACACGCTCCTTTGTAATTTTAACGAACCTTAAATAGAAAAAGGTACACGTCGTAATTGTAGATGGAACATAAAACTTAGGCAAATCTCTCATAAATTTGTTGAATTTTGGTTTACCTTTTCACTTTTGACATGCTTTTAGTAATAGAGAATATTGTGGTTAAATTAAAAAGGAGTTGTATTACATTCTGTTGATTAGTTTTTGGCCGAATATTGTTCTTTAATTTTGATGGTCATTAGGTAATGTTAAGATTGGTAATGGTTATGGTGTACCAGGAGGTGGCGCTGATAGGTACCAATACAAGTATTTTTTTTTTTTTTAGATTAGTGTAACCCTTGTTATTGTTTATGCAAATTCTAGCCAGTTTTTTTTACTCAGATTTTAAAAATGTAGGTTGTTTGGTGGATTCAAGCAAATGAAGGGGATTCCTAAAGATCAACAAATAAGCATCCACAAGAAGATCGGGAGCTAAACATGATTATATATATTTTTATGTAGCTTTTGATAATATGCATCAATAGCTATGTGTAGATTAGATATAGTGTAATTGGGGTACAGTTTGCTTTATCAAAACTATACCTGGCAGAATTAGAGATAGTGTATCAGTTTTTGTTTTTTTATATTTTAATAATGGTACCAAATAGGTCCTAATTGTCAGTTCTCTATTTTGTGGTTTTATATATTTGACTTGATTCTTATCTAATATGAAGCCCAGCCTATTTGAAGAACATAGAGCTGTCAGAGTGCTTGTACCAGTAACTAGTATGACCATGAAACTATAATAATTGGATCAGTGTTAATTTTTTTTTAAATAACCGATGTGTGTGCAACTTAGTTTGTGGCATTTGAGTACTCATATGATACTTTTCTGTCAGATCATATTGCATGAACTTAATCTGTGGCATTTGAATACAAAAAAAAGTTGAAACATTTTATTTCACACATGCTGCAATATTTTTTTTCCTCCATTGATAAATCCAATATATACAAATGCCAAATGTTTAATTTGATAAATCCTACTACTTAAAAGATTTCACAATAATAATATGATACAAACAACACAAAAATAATGCAATAACCTTTCTGTCTCTGAATTATTTTTAACGTACTATCTCTGAATTGTCATCAAACAACACAAAAAAATGCATAGGCATCAAATAACACAACAATAAAGAAACATAGTTAAAACAAAAGCATTTAACATCTAGATATACTTGCTTTGATTCTTATCAAAGATTTCAGGATAATAGTTTAGAAAGTACAACCAAGAAGATTACTGTATTCTGGTAGACATCATGCTTAAAGTTACTATATATTCTGTTTTTCATCTCATATTTCTTTTCCCACTTTCACCTATGAAAATTACTGTATTTTGGTACAGTTCAAGCTTTGGACGGGTATTTCGATACAGTTCATCTCATATCACTTTTCCAACACTCACCAGTTTCATTGAGGAAAAATATTTTTTCTTCAAACAAGACAAGAACAACTTTGTAACATATCTGAATTCTGAAGTGGCATAACATCACTAGTTTCATACCTTCATTGATAAAAAAGAAATTTTACATTCTAATTATGTTGTCACTTGTTACTATCTCATTCTCACTTATTACATTCTAATTACATTCTCTAGCCTTTACATAGGTACTGCTATATAACTACATAACAAAAAGAAAAAATAATCTTGTTTAACTCTTGATATTCACTTGTCGATCATCATTTGTTGATCTTCTTGTCGATCTTCATTTGTGCAAAATCTGATCTGCAAAAAAGATCTTTTGTTATAATTAGAATAACATAATTGTAACATAGGCCAGTATTGTGCAAGGTAAGTAAAAGTTTGCAAGGCTGGGAACAACCAGTGATGTCAATAGCAAACAAGGATAAACAACAATAATGCACACCAGAACATTTTGCAAAGTTAATAATTTCTTGTTATCAACACCAACAACGATCAATTGGAAAAAAAATGTCACATAAAATTCACAATTTAGAGATTAAATCCTAATCAACGACAAATGTGTAATTCGAGTGAAAGAGTTGCATACAATCAATTAAATCCTTTTGGCGTGTGAAGAGGATAATCGGGGGAGACAGACAGACAAGAAGAGGAGGGAGTGCACGAAGATGGCGCCAGCAGTGGGTCGTGGAGGGCGAGCACGAAGAGGAGAGCGTGACCAGTGGATCGAGAGAGAGGACGAAGGCTGTCGGAACGCTAGGGTTTTCTTTCTCAGGAGATACTCTAGCGAAGAGAGACAGATAGAGGGAGAAAGTGAAGAGAGACGGAGAAAGCCAATGGGAGAAAAATTAACGGAGTCACTAATCTAGCCCATCTCTCAAACACGAATTTTAATAAAATCTAACGGTTCAGATTCCATCTTGCACTTGAGGGGCAGGAAAATCCTGCCCATAGGGGGGCAGAGGATTCGGTTCCGATCCACATGCGTCCCGTCTTTCCATAAGAATCTTGTCTTGGTTCTGCCATACAGTGAGTACGAATTGAAAAATAAAACTTATCCTACTTTGCCAACCGAATATATAATTGCAAATTAATTGTACTCTATTTCAATTCATGAATGGGATAAACTTATATTTAATTGGTTGTTCTAGAAGGAATCTTTTACGGAAATATCATGAAACAATTTGTTTGACCAACTTTTGTTATACACGTTTATATAAAGCAGGTTAAATTAAGGCTAACTTAAATTATAAACCACATAGGAAATTGAACGATCTATAGTTTATCTTGGGTATGAGGTTTATTCATTTCAATACAAAAGATGAATTCAGATTTTCAAACTATAAGAAAAATCAAATATGAATAGAGTCAATCATATAAATTAACTCTAGTTTCTAATGAAATGGATAGTTCCTGTCTTTTATAAAAATAAAAATAAAAAAATTGGAGTCAATCACATAAATTTTTCATGTTGTATATAAAGTGTCAATTTTACATTACTAATAATATTTTTCTGTAATCTATATAAAAAATTAAAAAATTAAAAAATTTAAATTAATTGACCTTACTCTTTAAACTCTTTATACGTGGAAGAGCCACTGTCAATACAACTTTCATTTTAACAAGTGAAACTGAGCTACATCCGCATCTTAGAATGAGGTTACCAATTACCACAGTAAGGTGATTCACGTTTTATTCGCAAATAAAATATTTTTTTGATAGTTAACGAATCGAACAGCGAATAAAACAGTTGATCTAATTTTGACCGATTTATTCGCGAAAAAAACGATTTTTATGAATTATTCACGTTTCATTGAAAAACTCGGCATTGTTTTAATAAAAAACTCGGGCTCTATGTATAAATAGTTGCTCCGTTAATTGTGCAGAGTTGTTAAAATTTGTGCAGACCCACGTGGATGATGGCGTGAATTAAGCTGCGGAACCTTTTCAAATTTTGAAAGATATTGAGTGAATCCTACCAGTGTCTCTATCTTGATTTAAAATCATTTTTTAATTAACTAATTTCTTATCAATACAATACAGTACATTTTGAATGTCAAAGAAAAATAAAATATTATATATATACTCTAAGAATTAAGGGACTTCGTAAATATTTTTTTCCTTCAATTTTTATTATAAAATTTGAAAAATTAAAAAATTAAAATTAGTACATATATTTTTTTTGTTATTTTTTTTCTTTCTTGTGGTACTGAATCATTCTCGAATTATACTCGAATTATATTCAAATCATGAATTTTTAATCCCGCTGAACCGAATCCGAACTATTCATTTGTCACTATGCCAATTACCAAATGGAATTCATATCGCTCAAGGTACCTCATCGTTTGTATTTGAATTATGTTCGTTAATATGAGCACAAATCTTAAGAAAAAAAACTATGCATTACAAATTTGGACCAAATTGACTTGAATTATAATCGGACAATCTGAATTCAAACTCAAACAGTGAAGCAATGCAGAGGATCCGGACTCTTGCCACATGAGCCAAAGTAGAGCCAGCAATGAACCAAGTTTAGCTCTCAGTGTAATAAAATGCGATCTATGCGGCCGCATATGCGTATGCGGTTGTAATCAGCATAGAAATCTGTATGCGGTCAATATATGCGGTTCCGCATATGCGGCCGCATATTTGACCGCATATTCGGCCGCATATTACTACCGCATATTTTATACCGCATATTACCACATATTGTTTTTATGATACTGAATATTACCGCATATTACCGCATACCGCATACTGCATATTACCATATATTACCGCATACTTTTTTATATGTATATGAATTCACATTTTAAAATCCGCATATATAAGTCCGCATAAAATTCAGCTTATGCAGTCGCATACCGTATATGCAGTAATGCAATGATCTTTTTTAAAATCATTATATATGAACAAGCCAGGATGGATATGGGCCGGATGGGTTTCAACTTTATAATCAAAGTGTGTTTTTAAGCAGAGAAGGCCCTTAGTAAAATTGACACCACTAGTATATAATTATAATCATTAATAACTCACAAACAGGAAAAGGATTTTTTAACCATACTCTTAGAGCCTGCTTTCTAGCCATCAGCTCTTTAATTATCACTAAAACATGAGTATGTTCTGCATATTATTGTCTAACAATAAAAAAGTATTATGTCGAGTCCTGTTAATGGGGACTGTTTTTATTTCAAATGTTCTTCTTATGATTTGCCTCTACTTCAAATTTCTTTATGGTCATTATCGTCATAAATATATTCATTCTCAGCCTGTCATCAACACCTATTTTGATTACAACTATTACTTAATTCCAATGACATATAATTGTGGTTTGCCTATTTGTAGCCCGGTTGCAATGATATAAGCACACTGTATATATCTGCATGAGGAAAAAAAAAAAAACAGAGTTCTATCATATGTATTCATTCCGGTATTTACATGTGAATAGGGTGCTGCTTCTTTTGTGGTCGTAACTATATGCTTCTCAAGTATCAACTATGAACTTTGCAGAGTGAAGTAATATATTAATAACAAGAAAAAAAAATTAGTGAACTATTTATTCAAAAAGTAAATAATCATCTCTATTCAAAACATAAGGAAATACTATTGCACATACATATGCTCAAATACATGAATTGGAGTGTTACTTTATGTAGTTAGTTCTAATGCCCATGAATTTGTAAAAATATAGGTCGACTTAAACCCGGAGAATCCAGCATCATCTGCTAATAATTTGATCTTATACTCAGTTCTCTCTTTGCCTCCTGAGGTGTATACCAGCATACTGAGGTCACTGCGAAAGGCAAGTCGCGCCATAGGAGATGCATTGGAATTTTTCGGAACAAGTTCTTCTATTATAATCACCTTTCCATTGTCTGGCAAAGCCATTTTGCAATTCCTCAATATCTTCACACGGTGCTCGTCACTCCAGTCGTGCAAAATCCACTGCAAGTTTATGAGATTCCAGTGAATTTTGGAAAAGAATGCAAAGGAAAGTTCCTAAAAAAGTTTAAGATTATTTTTTAAAGGAAAAGTTCAAGATGATTCTGTTCAATTTGTTATTTTTGTTTGATGTAACTAATTGTGTATACAATATTCACAATCACTGCTATGCAAAGTTGTATAGCATTTCTCAGTATATAAGAAATCATCAATGAACAATAACCTTCACCAGAATTGCATCCCCAGGTGGTACACTCTCAAACATGTCGCCACCATTAATATGCTCCACTCCTATATCAATTTCAGCAAAGTAGATCAACTAATTACAAGCTAATACAGCTAGACCTGTAATTAAATTAATTAGTACACATTATCAATTTTCGAGAAGAAATATCTTTTGTTCATTTATTCGTAATATTATTTTACGAGTATCATCAGAGAAATAATTATCGTTTGTTCACAGTAAAACAGAAAACAACAAACAAAGTTCTTCTATATTTTTTTAATTTATTTTATTTAACTTTTTCTTAGTGGCAAGGGGCTGAGGGGGTCATACTTGGGTAACATGGAGCAGCAGCAATCACATGAGGGAGATCGAAATTAATTCCTTTAATCCTTGAATGTTTAGAAGTGATCATGCTAATAATGGCACCAACTCCACCAACGACATCAACAAGCGTATTAATTCTATCGAACCCTTGGTATATTTCTAGAAACATTTTAGGGCCTGTTCGGATGCAAGGTAATTGATGGGATTTAAGTGGGATTGAGCTAAATTTCCTATTCTTGTCCCATGTCTGTTCGGATGTCCAGTTTCTTCCCTCACGTTCCCTTATGGGCATAGGAACTTTTCCTGTTTTCAATGTAATTTGATGGGATAAAAAACATTAGCTCAGACTTCATTTTTCTTTTTCCATTCTTCTCTCTCCTCCACTCTCTCTCTCTCTCTCAACGTGGCAGTCACAATTTTCTTTTTACACCAACTTAAGCTAATATTCACTTGAGAAATGGTATATATAAGTAGCTCTCTCCTCCACTTACATTCCCTTGTGGGGCTAAAAATATCTAATCCGGACTTTTTTTGTATTCTTTATAAATCCAGTATAAAAATACAATACATTTTAATCACAAATGACACGATTTAGATTAAGATATGGATGATTGAAATAAAAGAAAAAGTTAAGTATACAAATTTATATATATACTGATTAATAGTTACACTTTGATGATTAATAGTATACAAATAAAGGTATGAATTTATATACTTATTAAACACCCACTATAAACACAATATATGTTATATAAATTTATATACTGATTAAACTTCTCTTAACAGTATATGTTATATAAATTTATATAACGTACTGTATTTTGCAAACAAAACAAAAAAAAAGAATACAAATTTATAAAGAATAAACAAAATGTGATGATTTAAATTAAGACATCCCACAATTGATCCCACGGTACAACCGAACACTCAATTCAATATGTTCCTGTAATCAATCCATACGTACCCATATCCGTGGGTTTCTACTTTTTAAAAAGTGGGTTCCCATCTCCGTCAAATCCCATCCCGTATAATCCCGTGACAAACGAACAGGCCCTTAGTCATGCTAATAATGGCACCAACTCCACCACCGACATCAACTTACACACCGGTGCAGGCCCGTACAGCCTGATTATGATATTGCCATCACCTTCCTCCTCCACAGCGCAATTCACCACATTGTTCGATGTGAGAAGTCATAGCATTTTGTCCACCATCTCTGCTGCCTACAATCATGGCATGCCGGACTAGTTAATTAAAAATAAACCAACTTACCTACTCTGTAAAATAAATAATAATGACAAGTAAAAGAGAGTTATTTTTTTAAAAGCTAATCAGTTTTATTTTCTTTTTGTGTATTAAAATTATGTTTGGTTTGATATATATATATATATATATATATAGTAGAACTAGGGTGCTCCTAAGTTCACCCAACTTCTTGTGAACTTGACTCTAAAATATATCGAATCGACTTTAAACGATGAATCCAAACCGTTGAAATTCTTCTGCCTAATGATTGATGCGTCTACATGTAAAAATTTTAAAGTTTCGAATTAATTTAATATAGAGTCAAGTGGTTAAAGGAGTTCAAAAAATGAATGCATTAAAATTAATTTATAAACCTTAAACTTTTGACCACTTGACTCTATATTAAATTAATTCGAAACTTTAAAATTTTCACATGTAGACGCATCACTCATTAGGTAGAAGGGTTTCAACGATTTGGATTCATCGTTTAAAGTCGATTTGATATATTTTAGAATCAAATTCATAAGAGGTTTGGTGAACTTAGGAGCACCCTAGTTCTACTCTATATATATAGAGAGAGAGAGATAGGCTATTGTGCTTTGCATTTGTATCCATCGGATCTGCTTTAAGATTCGTGCCAAACAGATCAGATCACCTCTTATTTTTGTCGCTGGTTTGAATTAAAAATTCACTGGATACGTCCAGTTAGGTTCCAACCACATAAAAATCATCTCTCAAGCCGCTCTCTCTCTCACACGCTGTAGGAACGGAGAAAGCATCGGAAAAGGGCGCACCACCACTCGACGACGGCTCCAGTAACTCAAACAGCGAAGGGTTTGTCTCTCTCGCGTCTCTCTCTCTCTCTCTCACGCAGAAACAGCACACAAACCCCCTCTCGCGTCGCTGGAAACTCTCACGCGGAAACGGCGCACTAGAGCTCGCTCTCTCTCTCGCTTCTCGTTTGGTAAGCTCTCTCTCTCTGTTCTCCTCTTCTTTGATTCAAGTATTGAGGTTAAAATTAAATGTTTACTGCTGTCAAAGAGACTGCTAGCGCAGGAAAGAAATGAATTTTGTTTATTTCACTGTGAACTGTGTGATTGTGTCTGTAAATCCCACTACCCCTTTGTTTTCTTATACATCTTTGAAGTGGAACTATTTAATACACAGTAATTTGAGACCTAGAGATTAACACACTGAATTGTGCTGATACTTTTTGGGTACATCTGGTCATCAGGTACTAGGCTCATAGAATCTCCCCTTGATTTGGTGTATCACAAGTTGTGAGCCTCCTTTTATTGGACTGTTGGCTCGCATAGATTTTGGTATATTATGCATTTCGGCTCTGTTTGATACTGAAACCACTATAAAAGCTATAAATTAGGGTCAGGGGTCTTAGAATTGTTAGAACCAGATTAAAGCTACTTAAGGTGTTAATTTACCAAATAATGCTACTTGTTCAATTGACATTTGACATTTGATAGCATGATTGTACTTGTGCTACATTAGGCCTTTATTCAAAATATGGGGAGATTATGGATCAAGGAACAAATATGGTTTAGCTGACTTTGATGATTCTTCCGTTTATGAGTTTCTTATAAACATTGAAGGATTTTATAGAACTTAAGAAACCTGCATCCTTGCTTACAGTGAAGCAGTGGTTTTTTTTTCGATGCTGTTAGTCTTCAGTCTCTCTGGAGTCTGGAGTAATACCATTTCTCAAATTGCAAATGAGTCCGTACCGGTGGAACAACTGGTACACTAAAATGGTTCAAACAATTCGGCAATGGAGTTCAAACAGTCAGGTCGTGCACAGTTGTGGAGCTTCTGGTATGCCAGTGACTGTGTTGTACCAAAGTTGGTACATATTAGCCGGAACCATAGGTACCAGTCATGATTGGAATGCACAAATGTCTCAACTTAGTGTAAGTTTTCAGATCCCCTCACTTACTGTAGTCCCTCCACTTTGTTTAATCTCATTCTTTAATTGTTTTGAATGCAAGGGTAAAGTAGTCATATTTACATAAAATAGAAAAAAACAACAAATTGATGCATTTGAGTAATTTGATCAAAGGTTTTGTTATTACTTTATCAATATTTCAGATTGGTATTTCTCATGAGATGAAATCAGATTGGTACTTGTGAAAAGTCCTCTCTCCCTCGCATCTCTGGTTACACATTTATTTTTTAACAATATATTATTTCTTTGTTCAGCTTTCTTTCTAGCAAAGGCCGAACCAGGATCGAGTTGCTAACGAAGGTTGCCATGGGGAAGCAAAGTGCCGATAACATTAGCGTAGTGGTGGTTGATCTAAGGGATAGAAAATTGTAATAGAGGTTGAAGAAGTGATGCAACTTTTCTTTTTTAACTTTTTTTTTTTTTTCAATTTGTGAAATCTATTGTGTAAGTTTACAGTAGTTTAGAAATATAGGCTGGTTTTGCATTTCCAATGGAAATCAAGTTGATTAATATAAAATCTGAGTTGTTCTTATTTTGTTGTGCATGTGAATGTTATTATATAACAGTACTTTTGCATTTTATAAGTAAATTGTTTTTTTTTTTTTTGTAAAGACCCTTGACATTTGCATATAATGTTTAACTGTTTAGAGTGGGGTATGGTACTATGCATAGTGCCAGTTTGTTCATACTACGGATTTATATTTTTGTTTTCAAAATTCTTATTTCAATCCAAACCATTCAACATGGTATTCGTATCAATTTAGATGGGTAGATAATCATTGTTTTTGGATAGTTCAGAATTTTGATATAACCATAACAAAGTAATATGATTATTGTAATATTTGATTCCAACATAAATTTCCAACATAACATAACAAATCAATATATAACAAACACAATATTTGAACAAACAATTAAGCAACATAACTAAAGCATAGCAGTACTCCAACATAAATTTGGAACATAAATTCTCAAATTAAGTCTCACATTCAACAAAATATGTGAATTAAGTCTCACATAAATTTTCAAATTAAGTCTTGTACATGCACATCATCAGCCGCCTTTTGTTTGCCCTTTTTCATTATATTTTACCTATCACAATGAGCAATTCATGAATTAAAATTGAGTAAAAAAATATATAAGCAACAATTATGATATCAAATAGAAATATTCCCCCTAAATAGGAAGAATTTTAGTCTTACTGGTAACAAGCAGTCAATGTCCAGTACAAGCTACCAAAAGAAAAGGCAGTCATTCATTGTTCATCATATAATTCCACAGCACATAATTTTCTAATGTTAATTATCCATTTATGCCCACCTTTCTAACTCCTGTACCAACCCATGGTATGGTGAAAGTGGAATGCTAATAGGTTAACATCAATTAGAAATGCAGTGGATATGCTTCTCCAGGTTAATATGAATTGAACCGTATCGTTGCGAAAAGACATCAAGAAAACAAAGAAGTAATGAATTGCATATGAAGATGTTACTAATGAGTAATGACCTTGGTCGTACTGGTACTTGTACCAGTTGGTGTATCTTCTGCTAAATCTATTAAAATAATGAATTAGCATATGATAAAACTATTATTATCTACTCAGAGGACTAGAAAATAATATACCCGCAGTAACCAAGCCCACTAATCTATACTAAATTAAAGCAATTGACAAATGAAGCATCTCACAATGCAAATGCTGCTAGTGCTAAGCAGCATAAAAAGAAAAAATCTTCATTTATTAGAAACTCCAAGTGGATAATTAAGTTTAATTTCCTTAATTGAAGCTAAATTCAATAACTCACCCTCCTCCTTAATTCCGAATAAATATCAAACGGCTCAAGCAATATTGGTAAAAATTCCAAATTAAACAACTAAATTCACTAAAAAATATTCAAAGGTCTCAAACAATATCGCAGAACAGATTCTGAATTTCTAGGGTTTCATGCATTTCTAAACATAAATTCTTTCAACCAAGCCACAATTTCGTACCAGCCCTTCAGTACCAGACAAATGATCCAACTGAACCTACTCTAGGAACCATAATGGTGATCAGGTACCACGTACCAGGTAGTACAAGGGAGGTACCTTTGCTTGATCGAAAATGCACCAGGCATCAGGTACCTTTGCTTGTTAATAGCAATAATCCAGACACCGAGATTTTACCAATAATAGCAATAGGAAAGCAACAAGATTAAAGGGTAACCTGCTGATTTTACCAAAACCCTAGCATGATCCAGACGCCGAGAGAAGGGAAACCTAGGTCTGGACGTCGTCGCTGGAGAGGGAGGGGTGCGATGCCGAGAGGAGAAGGAGGGGTGTGATCTGGCGACAGCGACGCCGAGAGATGCTGAGAGAGAAGTGGTCGGCCAGTCGGCGGGTGTGGATCGTGTGAGAGAGGAGACACGTTTAGGGTCGGGGTTTACACTGGACGGTCCAGTAAAATGAAAGGATAAGCTCCAGCGAAATTTCAAAATCTGATCTGATCTGTTTGGCACGAATCTTGAAGCAGATCCAATGGATACAAATTCAAAGCACAATGGGCAGTTTGCTTTGCAAAGCACAATAACCTATCTCTCTACATATATATATATATATATTCTTTTTTGAAAGTTGGTAGTTTTAAATACCAACTAACAATTAAAAAACATAATTATAACAAGATAAATAACTCTAATTTCTAGATCTATTAATTTATTCTCATCAATCACTCTAAATTACTATATTTATCCAATTCTACTTATCTACTCTCTTAATCACTCTATTACCTTATTCTCCATATCTTACCATGATCAGATCCGCTTTCATCTGAGCCGCCGCACTCTACCGTCCAGATCGATAGAATAACTTCCTGCCGAGCCGATATCATCCTGGTACTTATTTGGATTATAGAATCTTCTTGCGGAGATGCAAATCTCATTCAAACTCTTAACATCCTACATGACTCGTTCTTTCCTACCGTCCAATATGCGGCCGTTATTTTTCGCAGTGTTCTCTGATCGTTGCAATCCGCACCATCTTTGTTATATTTCAATATTTTCTACAAACGATGTTAGAGATTTATTATATTTGTCTAAATGCTATGAAAAAAAAAATCTGTAAGCGAAATATAATGAATGTAACGTAGCTTGATTCCCAGATTCGAACTTGTCCTGCAACTCAAAACCACAGATCTCAAAATGGCTCCAGTTCTTGTGGGAACCGAAGACGAGCGCATTTGCGCATTAAGGAATCGAGTCTGGAATGGTCAAAATTCAAATTTCTTTTGATCATTCCTATTGAACAAAACTAATCACCAAACAACCCCCAATGGGTAGGGCTAGGCTTCTAAAATTCTAAAAATTAGTGCCAGACTTCTTAAGACTGTAAAAGTTATTAATCCTTCAAAAGGAGTACATGCTTCCTCCAAATTTGAAAAAAATAGTACATAATGAAGAACTAAGTCGGGAAAATGAATGCATCGAAACCTTACAACAACAGAGACGAAGTTCGTCTGCTTATCATTCATATTTACAGGCTTGAAACAAACAGCTTGAGAGATAAATTCCCCTGAGAACAAACAAGTCTGCCTCGTGCATTTCCAGTAACATTTAATTATTACATTCATCCTCAATAACCACCCCTTTTAACGTCATGAGAAGAAGAGGAATATGCACCTCGTGCATGCGCATAGCTGGTGCCACGGCGGTCGTACATCTCTTCCCGGGGATACATGCACCGACCACCACAGTTACCATTACAGTAATCTACATGTTGTGGTCTAGCAAGCCTAGTAGAGATAAATGCATAATTAAATAAAAAATAAACTAATTCACAATAAATAGCAATGATGCATTTATCCTTTACTTTGAAAGCAGCTGTGTGAAATGAGTATTACTGTACTGGCAGTTTGAATAAAAAAAATACAGAATAGAAAAACCTAAGAAATGCAAATACAATCTCTGGTCATACAAAATCCTAGCTGGAAACCACCAAAGTTGAAGTTTTAGCATCACAAATTCGGACAACACATATTCTTTCAAATATAGCAATTGGGTACTAGATAAGGCAATCGAACTCATCAGAATTGTACTTCTTATGTAAAAAGTTAAAAAATGTACCTGCTGCTGCACATATCAAGACACCGAGAACAGGTGCAGTTACTACTACTGGAACCATAAACATATCGCGGTTTTGACCGATGGATGCTTTCATCATACCCATCATCATCCTAGAATTTAGATAATTTCATAAAATTTTCCATTAGTGTAATGTTAGCAAGTTAAATATTTATTGAGCATAATTAACACTCTTTTTCATACTACTGCCAAAAAGGGAGTCCATTAATTTTCTAATTATTAACAGCAGATTCTTAACAAAAAAAAGGGATTCTATTAATTTTCTAATTATCAACACTAGATTCTTGGCATATCTGTAATCCATATTCAAGTTATCATAGGAACATATGTTCTTCCAAATAGTAATTGCAAGAAAACAAAATACTCACAATCTCTGTATATGGGCGCCTTGATGATCTGCTGCTACCCCTGTCGTACTCGCGAGCGTGGCCCTCTCGGTAGGAGAGAGAGCTGCGAAGATCTTCCTTGTAATCATTTGCACTTGCCTGTGCACGCCTGCTTGAGTAGACACGCTCTGATGAGGAATAGTAGTAGTCATCTCTGTAGGATGCTCGCTTCTCTACTATGACACGAGAGCCATAGTCTGGTTTTCTTCCTTCCTCCCTTCTAGAGTTGCTCCTTGGGTAGTTGTAGTCATGATCATGGCCTGTTCAGGCAGAGGCAATGAGTCATATAGAGGGAGGGAGCAGAGGCAGATGGAGGTAGAGACCAAGGGGTGCTAAGCACCCCCTATAATTTAAAACTTTCCATTTTTATCCTTTCAAATTTCTAATTTCTATAAGAATTTTATACTATTAGTCCCCCTCATAAAATAAAATTACATGATACTTATTTATGCAGTCCAAGTAAATGCATCTGATGCAGATGGCCTGCAATATGCAAATAAATGCATCTGATACAAAAGCTGGCATGTCATATCAATTTAATTTCTATTTGAAGACACAATTAACTGGCACACTTAGAAATGCATATCAAACACATAAAGATCAGTTTGCACAACTTCACATTAGGCTCCCAGCCATTCCAATTGTTCCATGCTCAGATATAGATGTTAATTAGCAAAATTCATTGGGAGTTGATATGTGCTGGATGAGGTCAGGAACTACGGCAAAAAATTGCATTTGCACCCTGAAAAGTTAGTCTTCTCTGCTTTGCACCCTACTATTTTTCTCTCTTGCAAGCACTAATTTCTCAGTAAACTTACATTATTTAATTATCAGAAATAGCACATTCCTATTTTTAGTATTTGTAGATTCTTATATTTTCTAAATATAAATACTTGCACTATAATCATTGTCTAAAAATACTGTTTATATTACTCAAGAATTATATAAGAACTCATTTCATAATTAACGGTTATTTAAAGTCTAAAATGGGCTCCGTGAGGGTTCTGGCTGCAGAATTACAGCTCAATTCCCACGATTCCATATGTTTCTAACCCCATTCGGTAGCTACAACTCAATTCCACTATTCAACTTAACTGAACAGGCCTATTCAGAGTTGCCAAATTAGAAATGCTAATTAAATCACGCCAATCTAATAGTTATCTATTTAGATGATAAAATATATTTGAAAGAAAACTGATTTTTTTTTTTTTTTTTTTTTTGCAAAATACATACCTGATAGCCTTCTCTCATATGACCTCTCAGGTGAAGGGGAAGAGACCCTTGATCTCCTCGGCACAGCCACCAGAGCCAGCCTATCCCTCAAGCCGGTACGACTCCTCGTTTCATGGTCTGAACGGCTAATATCATCACGCATTGAAACACGCGCACGGGACCTGCCTACAGGAGACCTCGACAACCGTGGGGACCGAGATCGATTAGGAGATAGAGAGTCGGACAGACGCCTACCATGAGGTCGCTGCGAGCCTGGGCTTGAAAGGTGGTTTTGACGCATGCCCCGCTTTTGTCTCAGCCTCTGCCTCCATCTACGTGGCCAGTAGAGAGTAGCACCAACTTTTCGCTTGCTCTCACCTTCACCTATGTAACTGTTGTTGATAGCTGAAATATATGTAGCCAAAGAAGGAAATATTAGGTTTCTATATTCATTACTCCTGAATTGTCCATGGAAAAATAGATAACCAAATATTAATGTTGTAGCACTTATTTAGGTTTCAAATAACATGTAATATTAGGAATGGCAATTTTTGACAACCAACCTGGCTGAGACAAACTTGGACGGTAAATTATGTGGGCCTGCTCATAATTCATGCAAGTAGATCAGGAAGAGTCAGACTCAACCCAATCACCCAAGTTATGTTTGCATTCTGTTCTCTTTTATAAAATAAAGATGTTACACCATGATAAGACCATGAGAAATATGTGGGGACGAAAAGAAAAGGTTGAAAGCCTAAAACCAGAAGGTCCAAAAAACAGGTTTGACCATTTTGCAATTCTAACCCAATGGGTCCACCTGATCCAACCCACTTCCAGCATAGGCATGTTATACACATAACCAACCATAGCCCAACCCCAATTTACGAACAACATCGCATCGCATACATTGTTTTCTATTATTCAGGCCAAAATAAGAAAACACCAACCAGATCTGACCCCACGCATTGCCACATATTACCAGACTATCATGTCAACACTGACAGCTTTAAATGAAACCAGTAACAGACAACTGCATGCCTATATCTCTAACTTCCATAAATTGTGAATTCAAATACTAAAATAAAAAATATAAATGTATACAAAGATAATTAGACATTTTTCCAAGTATGATTCAAATAACAGGGTTCAAGAAACAACACGATAGGATAGTGAACCTGAGCACACTATTTAAACTTTTACTTAAATGAACTAAGTTTTTATATCTGTTCATAGGGATACAACCCACAAGCATAATAAAGATATATGACAAAATAATTGAATCATACAAAAACTACCTTTTACACAGGCAACGGCATCTCTGTGATGTTCATAAATAACAAATGCAAAATCAAGTCGTTTAGCAGACCGTAGGTTTCGAGCAAGCTGGACATTCTTGATACAACCAAATCTCTCAAGCAACTTGGTAACTTGACGCTCATCGTATTCAGGTGGCATCCCATTAATAAAGACAGTTTTAATCTGAAATTTCCACATGAAAAAAAGGAAACAGATTAATGTAATGTATATATATTAGATGAGAAATGCTCAACCATAAGCCACTTGGGAGTCTGGATTGGCTCTTGTTATTTCAATGGCGTCAAAGATCCACTGCGAACTGTTTATGTAATTGGGACCAAACTCAAGAGGTTACACCATTACCAATTGGTACAATCTGGTAGTGGTCATGATCTCGTACTTTAGATTTACATATCCAAAGAAGAAAGATACACGGCAGCAATTAGAGACACCAGTTAATCCAAAGTGAAGAACAGGAAATATATTAATTCTAGGAATAGTTCATAAGCAAGTCACCCAGTATGCAACATGTATTGTCTGTTCAGTTCACAACAAGGGTAATTCAGAATGAAAGAATTCTGCACTGATACTTTTCATGACTTGTTTTCTAATCTCCTTTTGAATTCGCAGCACTCAAGATCTCTAATGGTAGGTAGGTTAGCATAACCAAAAGACGAAAGATATGCAGAACTGAATTAGAACCCCAGTGCATACGAAGCGAAAAACCAGATATATATTTCTACGAATAGCTGGTCAGAAAGCAGTGCACTATACAACGAGTAGCATCTATCCAGTATACATAAGGGTAGTAAGTGTGTACCAGAACCACACTGATACCCTTTAGACTTGTGAACCTTATCTTCTTTTGATTTTCCTATCAAGAATTATATCAACGTTTTTTTTTTTCTGTACAAACTGGTCGAAGCAAATGTCAACATTGTAACCTACTCAGATGGTGTGCACTACTAGCTACTCACCTGGACTAAAAGTGATGAACTAGAAAATTCCTTAACTAACACAAGATCAAACAAAGACCAACCTCGGACATTGTTTTGCCATCAGGTTCAAGGTATGAAACAGCAAAAGTCACATTGGCTTTCCTATCAAGGCCAAAAGCAGCCTCATGATTCTTCAGCCGCCTACATGCAAGTTTCGCATCTAGACGGGAGAAAAATTCCAAGAAAGCAAACCCGCGGTTCAACCCTTCATTTCTCCTGTCCTCTACTAGTGTAAGCTCCTTGTAATGATCTACCCCATATTCCTTCAGTTTCTCTTCAAACTGCAAAATTTTGACATGAAATATGTTTTCACAACAAGGAAAAATGACTGTAATAGTGCAATGCACTTCTACTTTTAAGCAACGATGAAAATACCCACAGGAGGAGAATTGCTGAGGCCTATAAACATTAAGAAGTCATTTTATTTTGTACTGTATAGTACTGTAACTTCAAACTTTCTTCTTTTTGCAAAATATTACCACCAACTTCCAAAAAGAAAAAAGAAAAAAAAACAGTGCAATGCACTTTAGCTAGGGACCATTGCACATTTTCTCCTTTGTTTCTTATTTGGGTGTTCCTCTGTTAGACTACATCTTTCATTTCAATATTTTTCTTTGGAGGTGGGAGAAATTTTTGTTTGATTAGTGTTATTTGTTCTTTCTCAATCTGCGTCATGCTTTTCTTCTCCAATAAGATCTTTCAACTTAAAATTTCACTGATAAAACTATATTACAGACTGCCTTGAAAGGGATGCAAGATGGAGTGATGGACCAAGGACTGTAAATAAGTGCAAAAATTATGAATTTGTGTTCACTGAACATCTAAAAGCACCATGATCTTACTGCTCCTAACAAACTGAAATAGCAAGCATTTAACTAGCAAATAATGAGCAAACAACGTAACTAGAAACCAAAAAGAATCTTACTTGTTCCTTTGTCCATGTTCGACAGATGTTACTCACAAAGAGGGTGTCGTTTTCCTCGCTGGGAAAAACACGGCACCTTTTTCCCCTCACCTAATAACAAAAATCCCAAAACCTACTATTACAAATTAGTTCATGAGAATAGGTCAAGACCACATCTGTTTAAATAAATTTTAGAAGGACAACAAACCACTGAGCCCTTTAAATCCAAAGCCCGTCTAGCTTCCTCAACCGTACCATACCGCACAAATGCAAATCCCTCGTTCCTCTTAGTCATGGCATTGGTTGTCAAACGAATCTCTCTTACCTCCCCTACTTTAGAGAACACTTCCTTTAAATCTTCCTGAGTAGCATACCTGTGATGTTGGGAAACCCTAATTTAGTATTATTTGAACTCTTGGTGATTTCTCCAATCATCTCAAGAAGATCTTCTAACAGTTGCAAGCTGGACTGTTCTAGCCAACTCTTATTATTTATAATTATTTTTTTAATTTTCTTTTAAGTGTAAGTGGCCTGAGTTGCCCCTCTTAAGCCACTAAAATAAGTTTTAACTAAGCCAAACACATAGTGAAAAACCTCATCATAGAACATGCCAATTCAATAGAAAAATAATATTTTTATGTTTTGAATCTCAAGGTACCACCGGTTCCATTACAAACAAACAAACGCCATACCCAAGTTTTTGTTACAAAACACACCATCAAACAAACAAAAGCCTCACTCCCACCAGATCAAAGAAAACAAAACACAACCCTAAAATGACAAGCAAGCACCAGTAGAAAAATACTATTATTAGGAAATATTGCAAAAGGATTCTATGGTCGCATATTGGAAGCATTTTATCAAAATTATAGTAAGTCAACAACAATGAACAAATTATGAACATTTTACCCATTTTGGGTTGGCAATTCTTAGGCTAAATAACGGTAAGCACCCCACCACCACCACACACACACATACCCCACCTAAAACCAAGGCTAAGGCAAACTATTAACAAACAGAAAAGTGTTCCCTGACATTTAATATGGACCCATCTATTAACTACACCTGGCTAGACTTGCTTCAATCAGGGCTTTTGGAAAAGATAAACTTTATCCGAGGAATAAAATTCATTTCCTCACAATAGTCTAAAAGGTGGCATCGTTTGCCAAAATTGGAAAAACTCAACAAGGATTACATACAAAATAGTACTGAGTGTCATTCATACAAAATAGTAATAACAATAAATAGAATATTACCAATCAAGACCTCCAACAAACACTTCATAGTCTTTCCTCTTCCTGTGCACCTTGATTGCCAGGAGATGCTCCTCTCTCAAGTCTTCGTCATCGATATTTGTCATACCTTCGCTGTGTGCATCCTCAATCCCCTCCTCTATAATCTCCTCCTCCTCAACAAGGTAATATTCTTCCTCTCCATCCTCCCCCTCCTCTCCTTCCCCGTCTCCTTCCCCTATCTTCTCATAGATTACATCCTCTTCGCCTTCATCTTCTTCCTCTGCCTTTGCTTTGGAGTTTTTGTAGTGGTCGAGGTCTACATATACAGTCTGCACGTCATACTCATCTGACCACTGCCACGGTTTCTTATTGTCTTCATCATCTGAAAAAGAATAATGTTTGATTAAATAGAAAAGACTTGGGTGTTTTTAACAAAGGACTTGCCTGTAGTTTTCAGTTCGTCAGAGGTAGGTAAAAAAAAATTGTAGGAGATTGACTTGGACAGTGATCTTTTCATGTCTCCCTCACTTCAACAATATCAAATATTGGAAACATATACAATAAAATAGGTCAAAGATAGGAGCAGTAAGACAAGAGCACTTAAACTATATAAAAAAGCACATTAGTTCTAATCCATAGGTATTCAAATTGTTGTTCTTACTTTTAAATACATAACAGACCATGTATTTTCTCAATATACAAACGCAACTGTTAGACTTAAATTAGAATCATTTCAAAGCTTTGCAAGTGAGATCTTACTTTTGGAAACTGGTGGTTTCTTATTTTTGCTCCTCTACAGTAATTACTTTTTCCTAAACTATATATTATATCAGCAAGAGTGAATTAAGTAACTTACTTGTTTATTTAACCAAATGGATATCTCTGTTCATAATACAGACATGTATGTATCTGTCTAAAGCAAATCCAGTGATTTAAATCAATTTGAACATAATTGTCTTCGTGGACAATTGTAGACAAAGCTTTTTATACAGATCTGTATATTAACAATTATGGCAGGGTAAAATTTGTATAAATATGGCCCATCAACGTGTGAAATAGAGAAAGCTTTCACATGATATCCAAAACAATAAGGACTAAAATGATGCAAATAGAAAATTTGAATGATTTTCATCCACATCATCTCTCTCCACATTCGCAGAAAAATCACAGTAGTTAAAGTCATTCTTCAAGTATCAAAGATTCAGAATGTTCAATGAAAAATGTCTATAGTGAAAAATCACAAGTAGAATTTACTATGGCATAATTGCTCGTGAGACTAGACAATCTCAGCAATGTAGACTTCTAGTGCCACAAGTCTTTTTGCTTAATATATCAGAAACTAGAACCCAGATGATTTTGAGTTCTTCATTACAAGCAACACATCCTCATAAAATGTAGTAATTTTGAGTTCAATTCACACAAAATCAGCATTTTATAAAATGAGAGGATCAATTATCAGTGACCAACAAATTTTAGTGGATGCATCCTCCTGAAATGAACAAGTTCACCGGTTCAGATTAATTGTTTGCAGTTTTGGAATTTTGAAATGTGCACACAGATGAGATGTTGTGGCAACTTGTATCACCAGCATCTATTAGCACTGAAACCCCCCTCATCTCACAAATATCTAATCAGAAATGTCATATTAAACTATCAAAAGCTTAAAATTTGCTTCTACCTCCCAAAGGATGCAAATATGAGAAACACATATAGAGTTCAGTTCATCTAAACGCTGACAGTGAAAATAAGGGGTACTTTCACAAGCATCCTTGAAATCCGAAGTGAAAAAACTGCAAATCCAACTATCATAATTCTTTTAGATCATTATTCACCCACTCCAGTCACTCTTCCCCTACGATCTAACCAGAATCCCAGATCCAAACATAGAAATTGTCCAAAAACAGCAGACTGAGTCAACGAATGAAGGGCCGGGAGCTTTTTCGAAAGTATCTAACATCCATGACCATTTCGCAACTCTATCAATCAAACCAGAAGGTGTCAGAAATCGTACATTCAACTTTAACTTTAGTCTTAGAAGGCTTCCTCTCGGGACCCTCCAAGCCGCCTTGCACTACATCTCCCGCTAACGTCTGCTCTACCTCATCGCCGCCGGGCTCAGCCACAGCCGAATGGAGCGCCGCCGTCTTCAACCCTTGATCGATTACACTCTTCTTAGCCTCGGTCTTCGGCATGTGCTCGCTCGATTGCTCCATCTCCATAGATCTGAATATGGAGTTTTAACCGGGGATTGGGGGTATACGCAAAAGTTACTGCGCTAGTAGAAAAAGGTGGGAGAAGGAGTGTTGGGGATTAGATGTATTGTGAGAGTAATAAAAATGGACAGCACGGGCACGGGCGACTTGCCGAGCCCGCATCTTCTGCATTAACTCCAAAGATTATCTTTTGAGTTTAAAGCATCTCACCCGTATGATCAGAATCGAAGCCAATCCATCCCATGCCTATAACCAAGTAATCCTTCAATATTAGTGCGAATCTAAATCGGACGGTGTACATCTATTAACGCACGTTCCGTTAATGCAGAGGATACGAACTCCGACTTGCCTAGTTTACACTTGCTGATTATTGAGGACTGCAGATTCCGTTTCCTCTGTTATTTTAAGAATTGCACGATCATGCGAAAAAAGATATTATTATTAGCAACATTATAAGTACGATCGTGACTTCATGAGAAAAAGGATTTCAAATCTGCTGAAATTCAAAATGCATGAACAAATTTCTGAAATTCACGATCCAGCCGTCCAAATTTTTCTATGCACGCATCTCAAAATAGCTGCTTTTTATGTGCACGCATCTCAAAACAATTCAATGGTTGGATCATGAATTTCAGAAATTCCAGGGTCACTGTTTATGACCCAGAATTTCAGCAGATTCAGACTCGAGAAAAAGAAATTTGATGGAAACGCGTGAATTGATGTTTTCATCGATTCAATTCGTTTTAAAAATAAGTTTCAAACGTGTGAATGTTGTAGTCAATTTGTTAAAAATAACGATTGATTTCAGTCATCCATCATTAATCAATTAATTAGGATTAGATATGATATTAGGGATTAAGTGTACAGTACCAACAGTGCACTGTAGCATATCAACAGTAAAATAAAGAGCTTGTAGGATAGAACAGCTCAATAAAAATCATTTCTCCTCAGATCACAATCTGTCTCATAAATTCAACACAATTGCTCTTTTACGCATTATCTATTTAGTGCCGATAAATTTTAATATAATAATTTTACATCCTGTTATGTATTTATTAATTTTAACCTCATTTCAAAGTCATAAAGTCTCCAGACTGATAATTATTTTTCAAATATTATCTAATAATACATGAAGATTAGTTTATTATATTTAATTTAAAATGATACATTAATTTTTTTTAGCAATAAGAAAAACGCACTTACACCGCGTTATATGATAATTCAAAATATTTATCAATTTTCATACGAATCAAAACTGCAGTAATGAATTTACAGCACTATACATGCATTTTTTATGTTTTTAATTACTTCAGGCCTCCTCTCACGTCACAGTCAAAAAATAATTTGCCAAATATTTTGTAATAAATGATGAAGAAATTATTGCACTAATTTTGAGATATGCGATATTAACTGGCGGAAGATACGAGGAGGGTTGACCGAAATTTTTATAAATATACAAAATTCAAATTTTATTTAATAATCTATACAATTTCTGTGCGTAATTTGAAATCTGTCTATACCGCTCACAGGGGGAGCGGTTTCAAAAGCTCCAACCGCTTACTTAGGGAGCGGTTGTACCCATCTAGGACCGCTGACTTTGTGAGAGGTTCCAGAACCACTGACTTTGTGAGTGGTTTCAGGCCCTAAAACCTCTCACATAGTTAGTGGTTCTGATATATCCTCCCTCCCCCTCTCAGCGATCTCTCTCCCCCCTCTCGCTTGTTCTTCCCGTCTCACTTCTTGCTGACCTGAAATATTATTTTGGTAAGTATTTATTGATTGAGATTAATTATATTAATTAACTTAGATTAATATTTAATTAATATTGATTAATTATTTTAATTAATTAATTCGGAATAATTAATTATTTTAATTAATTAATTCGGAATAATTAATTAAAATTAATTAATTTCATTTTGAACGTTTAATTTTGATGTGGGTTATTTCATTTTTTGTTTGTACATTGTTAGTTAATTTTAATTCTAATTAATTTTGTAACGTTAATTTTTTGAAATGTTTGTTATCCAGATCAAACAAAAATCAAATATGATCTGTGTGAAAGTTTTTGTTGGAGGGAACATCCAGTACAATGACGAAGGAGTCTTCTACAGTACTCGACCCAAATACTCGTTCCCGGTAACTATTAATCATAACTTCGATTATCTCCAAAATGAAATTTATAAACTGGTTGGGTTTACCGCTAGTGAAGCAAATATGGAAATCCAAGCCAGATTTAATATGTCTACTGATGGTCAGCGGGACTACCAATTGGTACCGATAACAAACCAGGCATCATTCGAAATGATTTTAGGAATTGTTGCGTCATTCCCCCAAAGGGTACCGGTTCTTGAGTTGTGTGTAGAATTGGAACCGAATCATTCCGGTTTTAATTCTCAATTGAATCTGAACAGTCAAGCCCCTATAAACAGACAAATCCCTGAACCGAGATCGGTTGCAACGCATAGGTATCGATACAAATATGCAAGCACAGCTCCACCCCAATTGTATCCCACCGGCTCCTCCAAGTTGGCAATCAAATCAAGATACCATATCGGCAATGTTATCAGAATCGGACCGGACGTCGACCCGGTAAAGCTTCGGGTCAACGGTTTACTGGTCGGACCGGTGGATCAATCGGTTCAACCGCTGGTTTTTTAAAACATATATAACTTATTATCCGAGAGCTAAAATAACTATTTACTTTTATCACTATGTATATATTTTATTAAATAAAACATATATAAAACTCTAACAAAGAATAATATCTCCAAAACAATAGATAAAAATATAACATTGTTGACACATTTCATATTATAAAGTAGCCTCACAGACTCACAGTCACACATTTTAAATAACCTAATAAAACAAAACAAATGTTTAATATTTCAAAAAGCTTAAGAAAATTAACTAACAACAAATTAAATGTCTAAAATTAAAATTCTAAGGATGACTAGCTAAAATGCCACGCAGTAACTGAAACATCATGATGTGTATCATTGTTAGGAGTTGCATATCCTAGTTCGTCTCCTAATAATTCGAAAATTCTGCAAGTTAATTAATTAAAATAATTAATCAATATTAATTAAATATTAATCTAAGTTAATTAATATAATTAATCTCAATTAATAAATACTTATCATAATAATATTTCAGGGCAGCAAGAAGTGAGACGGAAAGAACAAGCGAGGGGGGAGAGAGATCGCTGAGAGGGGGGAGAGAGCTGAGAGGGGGAGGGAGGATTTATATCTATCCAGAACCACTAATGAGAGGTTCTAGGGCCTGGAACCACTCACAAAGTCAGTGGTTATGGAACCTCTCACAAAGTCAGCGGTCCTATATTGGTACAACCGCTTCCTAAGTAAGCGGTTGGAGCTTTTGAAACCGCTCCCCCTGTGAGCGCTATAGATAGATTTCAAATTCCGCGTAGAAATTGTATAGATTATTAAATAAAAATACAATTTTGTATATTTATAAAAATTTCGGGAGGGTTGAAATGCACCATCTATTTTGTGCTCCAATATGTTTCATCTTCTTAGTCTCCGTTTTCAAAATCCGAGCAATCAATCGGAACCGCTCAACATGATCTTCATAATCAAGTATGCTTATTATATACTTGGAGACCAAGTTTTATATTTTTCAGATATTTTTTACTATTTTTTTTATACAGGTACAAAATCATTGTTCTAAGGAGATTCTGGACCAGCCGATAAAGTGATACTTACCTAAAAAATAGTAACAAAATTCTAAAAAATAAAATTTGGTCTCCAAACATATTTTATTATGAATATCATGTTGAGCATTTCGGATAAACTGTTTGTACTTTAAAAACAGAAATGAAGAATGTGAAGCATATAGGAGCACAAAATGATAGTGCATTCGAACTCTCATCGGAAGATATTGCTGGACTTCTTTAGAGCATGTTATGTTCGATACTTTTCATCAATTCATATCTCATTTTATAAATGTTACTCTCACAACACTCGCATATGAATTTATCTGTTCTTTTTTTTTAAATGATATTTTTTTTTTGCATTAATTAAATGATATATCAATTTTGGTGCCAATAAAATCGATGGAGTGCATGTACAGCACGCTGCGCATCAGTTGATGTTTTTCACCGATTCATGCATTATTTCAAATTACGAAGTCACTAAAATAGAAAGACATTTATCTAAAGATTGTCCTGTGCTTGCCCACAAAATCTAATTGAATGCATTTGCCTTAAATTTTTTGTGCAAATAAAGCTTCAGTTGATGTTTTTCATCAATTCAGAAATTATTTCAAGTTATGAAATCACCAAAAAAGAAATAGACCACTCTCTGAGTATTATCTTGTACTTACCCACAAAATTTAATATAATGTATTTACAGCACATTGCGTGCATTTAATGATGTTTGTAATTAATTACTAATTATGGTTTCATTTCAAGTAAAAAAGCTGTCAAAAATAAAAGTTATCCTCCATGTACTATGCTGTCTATATATGCAATACGTGAAGATGAATTTATTTATGTTATTTCTAAAAAAGCGGGTGAATTAATTAATTTGTGCTTATTCTACAAAATTAATATTATCTAATAGAAGCGGGTGAATTAATTTGTGCTAATTCTACAAGATACGTCAATTTTTGAACAAACTAGATTACTAAAATGTTTTTGCACTTTGCATGTATATTTTGAAATTTGTCAAAATTACCTGTAACACCCTCTAATTAATGGATCCGACTCTGCTGCTTTTTTTTATTACAAAAGTTGAGTCTTGCGTTTTTTATTATAACCATTCAAAAAATTTCATTTGCGTACATCAATGAAAAAAAAAAAGTCATGCATAAATCTCAACAAATTTGAATGATTGAAATTGGAAAAACAGAATTCTGCTTTTGTTATAAAAAAAGCTGCATAGTCGGATCCTAATTAATTACACGGTAACAGATTGCGGGCCCAAAGTGGATCCTATTTCAAATTCCGGTATAATAAACTGAATTCATGTCGCCTAAGTAGCATAATAATATTTCTGTTTAGATCCAGACCGTCCAATCATAGTTTGCATGAATATTAAATAGACATATTCTATTTTGAACCAAATTAGTTCGGATTCTAATCAAACGGTTCATATCTAAATAAAAATAAGGAAATATTATGTTACCTCAGAGGATACATACTCTTATTAGACCGTATCCTCTGAGATATCTCAAGATTTTAATTTATCTGAAGGACACCAAATTCTTTTTTGTACTCAATATCCCAAAATTTTATCAAGATAGAGCAAGAAAATAACTATGCGGATCCTGGTAGCTAATCGGGTTTAAACTTATTATCTAATAGGATACTAAATTAAAATAATCAACATGACAAAATCTTTTTTTTTAATATAAGCATGACATATAAATAAGAATTTTTTATAATAGCATCCGTGTAACCGTGTCTTAACCTCTAAATATAATATCATCAAGAATTTGAGAACCGGTGAAGAAGAAATAGCAAAATAAAAAATAAAAAAGGAGGCCGATCACATATTCACAACTATTGCGCACAGTGCATCCCTTTCTCGTGATCGAATTCTCTGCCCCCAGGAGGCAGGATTTCCCTGCCCCTGAGTCACTGACACGTGGGCCCACACCAAAACTAAAAACAAATATTTAAATTTATAAACTCGTCTGAGTCTACATGTCAGCTTCACTGAGAGCAGGTGATCTCTTCCCCCCTTTCTCTCTCTCATTTAATTTTACTGGGCTCACAAATCCGAGCCAATCAACTCCATTTACCATTTATTTCATTATTTTCCGAGCTACGTGTGATTTATGAAAAACGGGCAGTCTCAATATCTTGACTAACGCGCATGCAGACGAATGATTTCTTCTCCTCCCAAAAATCATTCGGAAATCAACATAAAATTGAGATTAAAGAAAATCACAGAGGACAAAGAAAGACGAAATTGATTGCCAAAACTTAATTCTTTGTACATAGAGAATGAGAAATATAAACTCAATAAGGCAGTGTGTTTGTTATTTTTTAAGACAGGATAAGAGCCCAAAACTCAACACCTTAAAAGTTAAAACTAATTTTGAAAATATAGAGCAGGACAGTCGTCGTACCCTCAGTATACTAGATCCGCCAATGCAGGAGGCAGTTTTATTGTGCTTTGAAATCCGTGCAGAAAAAAATTGAACAGTTCAGATTTTTCAGACAGATCAAACTCAAAGTTCGAGGTATGTCGGTGGATTCGGATTAATGGGCCTTCATTTGAAAGCACCAAAATCTTTTAGTAGTTTCTCTCAAAAGCCCCGCAACTGAGAGTCCGAATCCTCTGAGATATCTCAATTTTTGCGTGACCGACGTGTCCGGTTTCTATTCGGGGAAGCGTAGGGGGGCAGTTTTATTTGATCTTTGAGATTCGTGCAGAACGTATTTGAACGATTGAGATATTCCAAAAAGTCACGCAAACTTTGAGATATCTCAGAGGATGCGAGTTCCGCAACTGACGCATGCCTTTTAAGAATTCACATCCAGTGCATTACCTGGAATCTTTTATGGATCCGGTCCATCCGGACCGTTCTTTTTAGCCTGGCACGAATCTCAAAGCCCAACAATACTGTCCCCTATTTCTCCCGAATCTCAAACCGTAAAGTGAGGTCCATCCTCTGCACTGCAGTAATGGAGAGGATACGGATCCGCCTTTTAAACCCTTAGATTTCACGCCATTAAAACCCTAAAATGCTTCCAAAGCAAAGTTCAACTAGGCAAGCGCAGCTTTTATCGTCTCTCAACAATCCACAGGCACCGTCATCACTTCTTTAAAGTAATAAATTCCTGCGCAAAACCTGCTAAAATGCACGCTGTTAATCATGAATCGAACTTTAATTCCCATATTTTCAGAAAAACCCTCAGATTTCATTTACGTAGCACATTTGCATTTAGAGCCTCCGATTTGTTTTTCGCCCACATACCAGCGTTTACCATGCTACTTGATTTATTTAACAATGTCCGGAAAACGAGTTACTGTGCATCAATAAATCTTCCTGTAATTTTAATTCTTGCCATCAATAATTCCGATTTTTATTAATAAGAAAATAAATAAATAATATTTGCTGTTATAATTCAGAATGTCCAGATTCAACATTTCATTTTTTTTTCTTGCACTGTTTCATTAATTAGCGGTAATCTAATTTAACTAATTAGGACGTTATGGTATATAACGACTAGAGGATGTTATAGACCATCATGTTTTTCTTAGATATCGAATTTTCTAAAAATCATTCCCCATTCTCGATATTTTATTTATTTATTTTCCTATTAATAAAAATTTCGGCCAATAATTATTCTTCTTCAAATTCTTTATTCCCAAATAAGTTGCGGTAGGCTAGAAACTAGTAGTCTAGTACTACTCCAGCCCAATTCGTAAGAATTTCATTTTCATAAATAAGTTGTTTTTTTTTTTACTACTGACTCGCCAAGCTTATTACAAATCCTCCTTATTTTTTCTGACTTGGAACAAGATGTGTAGAAACTACACATGCAGAGTTTCTTGCCACCAATAATTAGTTACAAAATTTGTTTATTCTTTAAAAAAGTAATATTCTTCTGTACAATTCTTAAAAAAAAGGAAAATAAATAAATTAGTATCATTAATTCTTAATTAGGAATTTAGGACTTCACACACGGAAAAAGGAAAAATGTATGGAAGAGTGTTTGCTTCCACGGCGTTTGTACGTAGGACACGCGAATTGGCCGGTGAGGTATTAATTAGCATAAATTGTTTCAGAAATTTCTACCAGAACCTATTCATTTCAGCCGATGCTGAGAAATAACCAAACTTGGAGAATTTTGACTATTTGATGTATAAGATCTTTGCTTGCTCCTTTCAAAGAGGATTTAATCAGTCGCCAGCTTCTCCATCTGATATTCTTTCTTCATAGGTTCTTTTGAATTCTGATTGATATTCTAGTTCACAATTTTTCAGTTGATACCAACACGGTAGTCCCTAATTTTCTATTTTATGAACATGGTCTGGTAACTGTCATCAGCCATGGTTAATGTACTGATACCTGTATCTGAAGCGAATTTAGTTAAATTGGATTTGTAAAAGAAATTAGATCCATTCAATGAGCTACCTACTTTAAAAACTACTAAATGAACATATAAGGTATCCCCAATCCCGGCTACCTATATAACACAACATCAGAATTCAGAAAGTCCCTACATAACAATAAAAGGGAATGCTATGGTTGAAATATTGCTAAGATGTATCTTTGGTTAGTTTTAGATGAGCTTTACTTTGCTGTGCCTTGTTAGTACATGCGGTATGTGCATGGTACTGAGATGTACTGAGTCGTTACTTTTCAATACATAACCTGTGGCAGCCTCTGCCAGAGCCTTTAAAGAAAAAAACAATAAGAGGGAAAAAGTATAAGAAAAATAGCATTAAATTCAAGCTTAATATATCCAAAAAATAGCCTGAGTTTATTTTATGTTCCAATCCACCACCACCATGACAACAACAACAACAACAATAACAAAAAACTCAAAATTATTACAGTGCCTTGTTTTCTATTGTTGTGGCTTGTAATATCATTTTTAGGGTTCCAGCTCATCTGTTATCTGTTCAATAATAAGAATTAGTGTTAAAAAATGCCTTTTAGTTACACTGTTTCATTTATGGTGTATTTGGTGTTTACTGTACAATTTAGAGTGAGACAATTGTAATTTTGAGTTAAAATGAGTACCAATGGAGCTTAACTGCAAAATGAGGGTAAATTGGTGGAGAATTGACGCTTAATTGCTAAGGTGAGGGTTAATGTAAGATAATTAGGTCTAGTTGAAGATAGAAGATTAGTTACAGTAAAATGCAGAAGGATATACTGGTCTAGTATTATACTGTCTGTTCCGAAAATGTAGAATATTTTTTGTGTTGTTTACCTTTAAAGAGTCAAGACATGCCTTTGGTTTGGGCCATTTGGCACTTGCCTGGCCATCAGACCTCAACTTTGCCTTAAGCACTGCAGATAGATCTGAAATCTTTGCTTGCTCTGTGCCGCAACAGTTTGCATTTACTGTCATGACCTTCTTTACATTACACTTCCTCTGGCATAAACCACAAAAATTATTTGTATCTAGGTATCTCACTTTCATGTTCAATTTATCAAAGACCCCCTCAGTTTTCAAGTAATTAAGCGCGTCTTGCTCCGTTGTGAGTCCAGAGTTATTCCTTGCCCCATACCACTTGTTGAAGAAAGTGATGGTTTTGTTATTTGAAGCCACAAAGAAAAATTCAGTACTGATAGAGTTACTGTTGTCGAAGGGTTGACCATTGTACGTGTCACAGCTGATTGACATGTCTTCTCTTTCGGGAACAAAGTTATTCAGTGGGTTTCTCAGCCAAAGTACATCAATGTTCTAATAGAAAAAAATATATATTTAGTTCACATATTTCTCCGAAATAGTGTTTGATTTTAATTTGAAGTAAACATTTGCCTTCTCAGAAATTTGGGTATTGTATTGGACTTCTGATCCATGCACCTGTTATGGTTTCGATAATTACTGTCACCGTAAGGAAACCCCCTCCCCTTGACATGCCTTTTTTTTATAAATAAATAAATTATATCATGTTTTTTTTTTTTTATCTTGTAGGAATTTTAACTTTTTACAACCGTTCCTTACCGTGAAGACGAAGCTATAACCGCGCTTCAGCACCATTCTAAGAAAATAAATCTTCATCCACATATTCTCTACACCCTTCTTATAAGTTACCCCCTTTAACAAATCTGGGCTGCTCATCTCAAGCTTGTAGCAGTTAAGTCGGATCTCAGTGCATCGACTAAGCGCCACCTGATCAACTGCCACGAAAAGAATTCTGTCGATCAAATAATCTGTTCCTGCGCCTCCACGCAAGCCTCTGAGGAAGAGGTCTAACAACCCTTCTTTCTCAGTGTGTGATTTGTTTATTATCGTTATGATTACAGTTTTGTATTTGTTTGAGAGAAATTTAAGGGTTGTTTCAAGCTCATCGTCTTCTGGGCTTGTTACCTGAAGGTAAAAGAAATAAAAAAGGTGAAAACATGCTTCTTTTTTTATTCTGTGGTATTTTTATTTCCAATTTTCATCCAAATTGTGGTAATTCAACCAAGTCTTTGTGCTGCTGTACCCCAATTTCCATGACCAACTTAATATATATATATATATGCTGACAATTTACAGTAATTTGCAGAAAATTGAGACAAACTGCACATTTGACGCTTAATATATAATTTTCTATTGTTAATTATCATGAATTTATGGTTAATGCTATTATTATTGTGATACAGAGTGAAAGACAACATAATGATAAGGAAAATTACAACGACAAAACCACATAATATGATTACTTTTTATCTTTTCTAATTAGTTTGTTTTTATGTGAATGTTACAATTTTTAAGTATATATATATAGTTCAGGCAATTAAAAAAATGGGAGGGATCACTTGACAATTATTTATCTTGAAAATAAAAGATAGTAAAGTTTAAATTTTAAATCCAACATTATATGCACGATTTATGTGATACAAATCCGAAATTTTTAAAATACCCTGTTAAAAAAAATACCAAAAGACCCCTAAATTCTCAGATTATCAGATTTAGCACGTTCGCCATTTCACATTGCGGACACCAATAATGGGTCTGCCATTTGTCGTTGCGGACCATATTCATGATAATTATCAACATGGTCCGCAATGACAAATGCCAGACCCATTCTTGGTGTCCGCAACATGAAATGACGGATGTGCTAAATATGGAATTATAAGAATTTAATGGTCTTTTGGTTTATTTTTTTTAACAGGGGTATTTTTAAAAATTTCGGGATACAAATATCACACCTATAAAAAGAATGAGATTTGGAGCATATCTTATCAAGTACATTGAATTTCAGCTCTGCATGCACCACCAAACGATACTTGTAAACTTGCATGGAATTTTGTTGGTACTGATCAATGTCTCAATCTATGTATGCAACAACCAAGTTATAAATTTATTTTTTAATTTTCAACATTATTTAAATTGATTTGAAATTATATTGTCAAGACTGCTAAAATAAGTCATTGTCAAGTGAGCTCTTCTCTTAAAGAAAAAGAAAAAAAGAAAAACCTCTTACAAATATTCTGTACCTTCCATGAGTCGTGACACGCCTTATGTCGAGGCCATATAACCTCAGACGTACTATTAACGGTGTGCCATGTTTCCAACATGGCTGTCAGATCCATCATCTTAGCCTTCATGGTTCGACAGCAGTTAGCATGAACTGTTGTCACCTTTTTTGCATCATATTTTGTCTGGCACATTCCACTGAAGTGTTCCAAATCAAGGTACCTCACTTTGATGCCCATTTTGTGAAACTCTCCCTTTGATTTCAATTTATTGAGCACATCTTGCTCTTTCATGCCTTCAGAGTTGTTTCGCGCTGTGTACCATTTGTCAAGAAATGAAATGGTATTGTTGTTGGAAGAAACAAAGAAGAAGCCGGTATTGATCGAGTTTCTATCATCATATGGTAACCCGTTGTACCCGTCACAACCTAGTAGCATGTCTTCTCCTTGGTGTTTCAAGTTTGTAAATGGGTTTCTTAACCATAATATATCCATGTCCTGACAATGAAATATCAAATATAAACACAATGGAAATTTAAATGGATAGAAAAAGAGGATAAGAATGATTTGTACATTTACTGGTAAAGAATTATGGCACACAACATTTAGCAGTGCCACTTGATGCCTCAATATGATAAATTTAAGCCTAACTTTGTGCAACAAATGATCCTTTATTTATCCATTTTAAATGATGCAATTCATAAATTTTATGTACTTACAGTAAAGATGAAACTATATCCCAGCCTAAGAACTTCACTGAGCAAGCGGGTCCGGGCCCACATCATATCAATAAAACTGTTAGTCATATAAAGGACCTCATCTGACAAATCTCTGCTTTCCATGTTGATGTTGTAACAATGAAGATTCAAATCCAAGCACTGGTAAAATGAAACCTGATCCACTGTCAAGAAGAGGATGTGTCTGATTAAATTCTCAGTATTTTCACCTTCGCGAAAGCTTTGTAGAAAGAGATTTAGTAAGCCATCAGCCTCCGAGTAGGCCTTGTTTAGCATGGTTAAAATAACGGTTCTGTTATGCATTGATGCTTCTTCAAGTGCTATTTGGAGCTCCGACCGAGGTGATGCCTTTTTCTGTTAATATGGGTTTTGATTAAGTTTAGTACAGATGTATTGATATTCTTTTTTTCTTCTTATTATCAAATATAACACTTGTTGAAAACCTTATTACAGCCTGTAAAGAAGATGTAAAATAGCATAATTCCTGGCCGTGTAGATCTATTTCAGTCTTTTATTTAATCTAGAATTACCCCATTTTAGTCAGATTTAGGAAAGGAAGAGTGAGTCTATATTACTATATGCATAGTGTATATCATTATGTATTGTGGCTTTTATATCTCTTCAAACGGTCAATAACATGATCTCCATATGAAAATTTATTTGTGACTAATTTTACATTTTTTTAGATATTTAAATAACCACTACTTTCGAATTAATAATTCAGAATTCTTAGATCAAGTGAGTTTCTACTTATCTAAAAAAAAATATTTTTTTTAAATGTAAAATTTGATCTCCAAGTACATTTTCATATAGATATACGAGTAGTTTAAGTCAGACTGTTTGAAGCTTTAAAAATTACAAAATTATAAATTCATAGTATAAAATGATGTGCACTATGCATAGTACCGTAGCCTCACTAAAAAAAATATGTAAAGTCAATACAATAACTCCTACTTAAGGTTGTCTAAATTGAAAAAAAAAATGCATTTCACATACCATCAAAGGGAGATGCTCTGCATGGGAAAACAGAGTGACATCTTTCTTGACAGGCCACAAGCAAATAAGCACACCAATCAGAATCACAAGAGAGATTATGATAAAACCAACGGATCGATCTGACCGGTACCATGGGTTCCCCATTTGACCAATTAAGGGAAAAAAAAACTTTGAAATGAGAAGAGAACTGAAGCTCAAATGAAAAAACCTTGAGCTGTTATATATCCTTCTTGTTTATACTGTGCTATGCAGTGGTTATTTAATTACCGTTACTGACTTACTGTACAATATCTAATTAAGCACATAAATCTAAGCTAGTAAGCTTAAAGTTGTCCTGGTGAAGTGCCGTAGACACCACGGTGTATGAATAGTAAAATCATTTTTTGACAATCATACGGTGGCAACCTCTTTCAGGTCACAGAATTCCATACACAATCTCCATGGAACATGAAGTACTAATTAAGCAACCTCTTGTAATAATTTTTACATTCAAGATATTTATTAATTTTGACTTCGATGGGGAATTAGATCTGCTGCAATCTGAATATTATGAACAGTAATTCTAAAATCTCTTCTTTTTTAAATTTAGTTGTCTAATAATTTCTGTGCACGTATCTCAAAATAGCTAATTTTTCTGTGCACGAATCTCAAAACAATTCAACAGTTGGATTTGGAAAAGCATATATTGTAGGGTTATTGTTCACGGGTAAAGAATCGTAGCAGATTCAGATCCCTTCTATGGAGGCATGTTTTCGAGTAGAACTAGGGTGTTCCTAAATTCACCATGCCTCTTTGTGAACTCAACTCTAAAATCTATCGAATTTAATTCAAACAACGAATCCAAATTTAGAATCGAATGTTAGAAACAATTTTAGCCGGAATGTATAATGATGAGAATGCTATCAGTAATGTCGTGCTTAGTATCTAATTATTTAGTATAAAAATTGTAAACCTTATTAGTTTTGGAATTATGAATTCTTTTATAATAATTGAAGTAAAAAAACAGCTGGTCCAAAATACTGATTTTTCTTAATTTATATTTAATACTGTTATCTTTAAAATAACAAATAAAATTTATAAAATAGGAAGGGCATGTCTTAAATTACCGTCCCAACCTATTTTATCTGACAGAACAACAACAACAACAACAACAACAAAATAAGAATAAAAGTTTTATTTCGAAAGCTGAAAACAGATTATTTTTTAATGTAGTCTGTGTTTTTCCTATATCCTGGTATTTCTTTTGAGATTTAAGTTTAGATTAAAATGATAGCTTTGTTAAGTCTATTAAGCTCCTTAATAAGTTTTAGTTTTAAAATTTATTGAATTGATTTTAAACAACAAATTCAAACAGTTGATCAATTTACTTTACTAGTAGTACATTTTACATACAAAATTTATAAATTTATGAATTTATGAATTAATTTAGTATAAAGTCATGGTAAAAAATTGATGAAAAATGAATGTATTAAATTAACCTACAAATTCTTTTTTTTTACCGATTGACTTTATCCTAAATTAATTTGAAAATTTATAAATTTTGCATACATGCACATAATTCGTAAAATAGAATGGTCTCAATAGTTTAAATTAATTTGATTACAACAAATTCGGTTCAAAACACCTGCCGACGGTAAGAACCGATAATTTTTGTTCCAGTTTGTGCGGGCCATATGCACGATCCACCGTCCGATCAAATCTGACGGTTGTAATACGAATGATCTCTCCAATTCCTTTTCAATGGAGCGATCCTCTCTCTTCCTCGTTTGTTCCCATCCTTTCCCTCTTTTTGTCTCAGCGTTGCAAAGCTCTCGATTTTTCCCTGCTAATGGCGGATTGCGGCGACGAGGCGGGGGCACAGGCGGAGCTGAGCGATAAGGAGAGGAAGGATATTGCCGTTTGGTTCCTTTCCAATGCTCCTTTTGGCGAGATATCGTATGTTGCTAAAGGTCTCTCTTTCTCATCTTTATATCTAGCTGGAAGTTTGACGATTAATGGAACCTCAATTGAAAAAAAAACGAGTAATGTAGTAGATGTGGAATAAGCGGTATTCCAGCTCCATTCCGACAGAAGGGAATAGAATTATGGGAATAGAGCTTCTATTGCTATTTTGGTCAAAACTACATTACCCATGAACTATTTTTCGAGATTTTTTTGGATGTGAGCTTACTTCCTGATTTATGAGAATAATTTACATTTGATTTGTATCCTGCCGGACTGAGACTTGTTTCTGCTTAGAGGCTGAAGTTACAATTCCAGTGAAGTTCTATTTATTAAGAAAAAAAAATATGATTATAAAAGAATTCAAATTCTAAAGAATTCCAATTATGCACTGTTCAAGCATTATTCCCACAATGTATGAATTTGTTATTGAATTCTGGTTATGCATGCAGATATACACACACTTATAGGAGATGATAGATTATATGATATGGCAGCCTCCGAATCCTTTCCTAGACATAACAAGGCGTCTCTTCTCACTCTTGAATTGCCTGACAGAAGTGGAGATGTGAGTTTCATTTTCATTTTCAATGCCAAGTACTGTACCAATCTGGCCACTACTGGTACCTTTAGGTATTAAAGTTTATTAGTACTGATATGTTCTATCAGACCAGTATAGCTTTGCAGTAATTCCGACAGAGCTAGATGCTCACTGGTATATCGCAGTACCAGTTGGCATATGAGGAATTTAGGATATGCTGAGGTTATATAATACATTGTCATTTACAATTACAGGTAATAATTACAAAATACGGAGAGATTGACAAGAATCAATATCTTGAGCCAAGAAGTGCTCAGGTTGCTACTGTTGACCATATCAAACAAGTATACTCTCTCTCTCTCTCTCTCTCTCTAGTGCTGTTGATACATGACCGTTGGCCTTTTGATAATTAATTAATTAAACTGATATTTAATTGAGTTGCTGCAGACTTTATGCTTATAAGATATCTTGCAACACTTTACTATCTTTAATTTCATGGTTTATCTTTGCATAAACATAAAATTAGGTTTGCACCGGGTTGAGACCTGCTACGGATGATGAGCTTCCCTCTCCCTATATTGAGGAGTTCAGGTACGATACACTTGAGTATAAAGGTGCCATCTTTGAGTATTGATACAAATTATTAACCTTCCATTACTTACCTGTATCAGGTAAGTGCTCTTTTTTCAGAACATTAATTTCATTTGAGCTTTTAATTGAGTTTATACTTCAAAGCAATTTTTCTTCCTACACTACCAAAATATTGCTGCTACTTTATTTATTATTTAGTTTCCTTTCTTTGAAGTCATACAAAAATTAAAATAATGCAATTTATGAACAAAGGTACGCACTAGATGTTGAACTTTGCAAGTATGTTGCTGAGGCGTACCCAAAAGGTATATCTTCTGTTTTTTGCACTAGAGGGAAAGACATCGATGGACCCGGAAACGATTTTGATCTTGTTGCCATTATTTCAGCATCCAAAAAGAGCCCTCAGAATTTCTGGTATGTTTTTATTTTTCAATATAAGACGATCCTTGTATGATCAACATGATGTTAAGGTGTAATATTTGTTTCTGAGTGAGTCTATGGAACTATGCATAGCGCATATTGGTCCGTACTATGGACTAATATCTTCGTTTTCAAAGTTCAAAAGTCAATCTGAACCGTTCAAGATAATCTCCATATGAAAATGTGATTGCAGACTAAATTTTACATTTTTTAAATTTTTTTGCTATTTTTTTAGGAAGACAAAAGAATCACTACTTTTAGATCAAGTGATTTTCTACCTATCTAAAAAAATTGTAAAAAATATAAAATGTGATCTACAGGTACACTTTCATATGGAGAACATGTTGATCGGTTCAGATCGACTGTTTAGACTTTGAAAATGGAGATATCGATCCATAGTATGGACAAATATGCGGTATGCATAGTACCACAGTCTCACTCTTTCTTAATTAGGGTGTCAGAGTTATGTTCAAGAGTAGGGAAAACCTGTTTTTTGGTTTTTTTTTTTATTTACATCTTTTTTGTAGTAGTATTTGGCTTATAAAAAGATACTATTTTTTTTTTTTTGTGTTTAAATCAGTAATGGTAGCTGGAGATCAATATGGACCTTTGAGTTTAAGGATGATACACAACTTGTGGATATAAAAGGAAAGATCCAGGTCTTACTGTTGTGATAATTTCCTTTACTATTTCTGATTAAAATCAATCTTTCAAATTATTATCTAATCAACAGCAACTCTGGTACCAAGCATGGTTACAAGTACCCTTACCTTCGCTACAAAAGACCCCCACTTTAAGCATAACTAAATAATAAATCTTGCCAGATTGCTGTGCATTATTTCGAAGAAGGAAATGTACAGCTAAATACGAAGAACGAGTTCAATGACTCCACTGTTTTTCAGGTGAATACATTTTTGGCACTATTTATTTTGAATGTCTGTTTTCAATGAGAAGATAAGCTGCACAGTGACAAATTTAGACTATCATGAAAGATATGGACAAATATCCACAGTATTATTTTCTCTCTCACTCCTGTTTTGTTTTATTATTTCTATAACGAAAAGTGGATGCTTTTTTTTTTTCGCAGTCTCCCGAGGATTGTGCTGTTCAATTAACCAACATAGTTCGCCATCACGAATCAGAATATTTGCGATCACTTGAGGTTGTGCCTTGTTATGTATTTCTGAAAACAATATGTTTGATTTATGTAAAAAATAAAATTAAGAGTACTTATTTTGCAATATGCAGGCATCATACCTGCATTTACCAGACAGCATGTTCAAGGTACCTGTGCTAATATTTTACTGTACTTCTTTGTCTTGAAAACTTTCCTGTGTATTTATTTATTTGTAATACCAGTAGGTACTGAATATTGAGGTTACAAGAGTTATATATTCTGCACTACCTAGATAAACACTTTGTATAAGGGTGTCAATGGGTACGGTATGGGTAAGTGGATGTGTTTTTATACCTGTCTAACATTAGTCCTACACGTATCCTGCCCTTACCTATTATGTATTAGCCTTATCGGTACCCCACCCCCTTACGCGTTAACATTAATTAAAATTGAACGAATAATTGATAATTACCGAATAAATTGATAAGTTATATAATTTAACCCAAAAATATAGCAAACAACTAAATATATTATTATAAACATACTGTACATAATATCATAAAACATAAAGAAGTTATAACTATTGTAACTATTGATCCAATTATTTATAAATCTCTAATCAACTAAAGAGGAGGGTTCCAATGCCTCATCTTCTCATACCTCATGTTATATATCTCTATTTTCAAAGTCCAAACTATCGATCCGAACCGTTCAACATGATATTCATGCTAAAATATGCTTAGGGATGAAATTTTATAATTTTTGCAATTTTTTTACTATTTTTTAAGATAGGTACAAAATTGTTGTTTTTTTAACGGTCCAGATATAGTGATTTTGTACCTATCTTAAAAATAGTAAAAAAATTGCAAAAATTATAAAATTTCATCTCCAAGCATATTTTAGTATGAATATCATGTTGAACGGTTCGGATTGATAGTTCGGACTTTGAAAATAGAGATATATAATATGAGGTTATGGATGAGGTATGAGGAGATGAGACATTGGAACCCTCCTCAACTATATAAATTATTGTATAAATCAATCTCATCATTAATTACTAATTAAATAAAACTATATAAATTGTTGTATAAAAACCAATCTCATCATAAATAATATATAAGATAATTAAATGTACAAACAAAAATTATCATATATAATTATTTTTGTCTTAGACGGAATAATCCTGACAAAAATGCCTTTACCCTATAAGCTAACAAAAAAAAATTATTACCCGATAAGGTAACAAGAAGTTCCTTACCAATACCCTCCTTACCAAATACGACATGGGTAGGATAAACAGGTTTCATTGACACTCCTAACTTTGTACCATACCCTTAATGTACCCAATTACACCAGACGTGCCGCTGTGTCCTGGTTTGGTCTTCTTGTGTTGAGTTTAACTGTGGTTGTAGAGACTAAAGTTTAGTTTTATGATTAGACACCTTAAATTGCATATCCAGCCAATTACTGGCTTAACGGTTAGTATGCCTTGATTTATTCCATAACATTGGTACGATCTTTCTCTGTTTTCTTATCGGCACTTTTTGTTTGTCTAAAATTATTAATTGGTGAAATAGGACCTGAGGAGGAAGCTTCCAGTCACGCGAACATTGTTTCCATGGCATAACACTTTGCAGTTCAGCATCAACCGAGACCTCAGTAAAGAACTTGGAATTGGAAAATAATATATGTATTTAGGAAATCTCATGCCTTTTTGTTTTTATTTTTCTCTTCATCGAGCATGTTTCATTTGAGGCAATTCTTGTCAAATGGTTTCCCTTGTATATTATTTTGCCTTTGTATGTCGGAAATAGTGTGGACTCATTTTCAGAAATGAAATTTCATGAGAGATTTAGAGTTAATTTTAGAGCCCTCTGGCATTATAGCAAAACACTTAAAACTTCACAATCTTTATAACTTTTATTCCCTCAAAGCACAGTGCACGGAAATTTGAACAGGTTGGCACAATAGGATTCCAAACGCCTGTCAAATTTTTGGAGAGTTTCAAATTCCATCTACTTTATTTATTGTAGGAAATTATCAGGTGCAAGTTGTGACGTTGGATAAAAGTTGACGAAGTATTGTCGTGCTCTGATTGCAAAAGAAAAAAAAACTTTTTTATGAGTTCATATCATTTCAATAGCAAAGAGTTTATTGGATATGATTTTAAATTGCCTTTTCTATTGAAAATAAAAGTAGAAAGAATGTTGAATTCTTGATGAGCTCTTGATTAGAAAACAAGCATTATACATAAAGAAAACATATTATTTAATGTGAAATCCTAGGTATTTTGTAAGGCCAAATCTATTGGTTGGATTAGCTAATAAGTAGATATAACTCAAGTAAAAATGGATGACAATACCTCAAGTAAAAAATGAAAGTTTGATATTTGAGAGATGAGAAGACAATGTGCTTGGGATAATGTCTGCCTGTCAGGCCTGAACTCAGTATATGTATGTTTTTCATATATAATATTTTGCATATTCTTATAGAATTTGTATTTTTATACTGTAGTGTTATATACAAACTAAGAATCAAATTGTTGTGTATAGTCAATTATTTGTCTACTAACTGCTTCCAATCAACCAACAGTGTACAAATGTATTGTTATTTTAAATAACCACAAACAACTTAATTGTTATATAACCAGTGATGCCACAAACAACTTAATTGAGATAATGTCATTCTATGGTGCTAGTGGATTGAAATTTTGTGATTTGTTCAATGTTTAATTGTTTATGCACTAATCCATGTTCGCAGTTTAATTATTATTATCTTATTTTGAATTGTAGAAAATCAGAGATGATTTGCAAGCAAGGGTCCATAACCAGTTTCCTTAGCAAATGATGACGAAGATGATAACAAATACAAGTTTGACAAGTAACAGAGAAGATGAAGATGAGACATTTGTGAATGTCCAGCACCAGTTTTTTCAGCAAATGTCTGAATTTTGCTTCTTCATTTTAGGCTTAGTTGTGAACTAGGGCTGTTTTGCTACATGAACTATCTTGTGATGTATGCAGTTTAGTTTCATTTATTACAATGGTTTTGTTTTATGCTTGCTGATATTGTCTTATGCTTGTTGATATTTTACATACAAAATGAGGTTTTGTTTCCAACAGTATAATTATTTTAAATACAAAATGGTCTAGGTTAAAAATCAGCAAAAAAAACCAGAAAAATGGAAAATTGTGTTTTCTATTTGAATCTATGCATGAAATTCATAGGGCATATAGAACCAGATTAGATGAACAAATCCATATAAAATTTTCTATAATTTAAATGGATTAATCAATTTCAGCTTGCTTTGATCAGATTCAGCTAGGGGTATTGTTGTCCAGTTTCTTCAAAAAATAATATCTTTTTATCCCTTTTGAAATTCTTTCTAAAATCTTCTTCCTTTCAAATCAATCACCTGACAGATTTCACCTCTGATTTTCTGCAAGGAGGACGGAGAGGAAGCGGAGGATGCAATTTACGCAGATCGAGCAGCGGAGGGAAGGAGGGTGTGGGAGAGTCGTGAAGGGAGAGGTTGGCGGAGCCGCGGAGGGGGAGAGCATTGCAAAAGAAAATCAAAAGGAGAGGGAGCTGGTCAGCGGTCAGTGTGAATAATAACAACGGGCAGCGATGTTTTCATAAAATACAAAATCAAAGCCGCTGGATTACACCGAACGGTTAAGATTGCTACCCATTCGACAGCGGGGGATAACCGGGAGGATACGGATCCATTACCATCGCCGTCTCTCTATCAAAATTCATAAACCCTAACTAAAACGGTTCCGACAAACACCGCTCAAACCTCAATCGATCAGTCACCGCCACCGCCATGGTATACTCTCTTTCTCTCTCTCTTTCGCCCCCCACACGAACACACAGACACATCGTAGTATGAATGAAGCTTTTGGCATCTGTCGTTGTATTTTGTAGGCGCAAGGGGATTACATTCAACTTCACGAGAAGCGCTATGGAAAGCGCCTCGACCATGAGGAGCGCCAACGCAAGAAGAAGGCTCGTGAGGTCAAAAAGCGAAGCCGTGTTGCACAGCAGGTTACCATTTTTTTTTTGTGTGTTTTACAAGTTAAATTTCACCTATTCTTTTGTTCTGGTAAAGGATGAGACAGTACAATTTCCTAGAGGCTTGAAGAAACATATATCAAACAAGGAAAAAAGGAACAATTCTCTTTAGAGGCTTGAAGAAACAATTCTCTTTAGAGGCTTGAATAAACAATTCTCTTTAGAGGCTTGAAGGAACAATTTGAAGAAACAATTCTCTTTAGAGGCTTGAAGAAATGCTTATGTCTGATCTTAGGTTGTTAATACACTAGAAACATATATCAAACAAGGAAAAAAGTGAAAGAGAATAATACCAGCTTTTAAGATATAATTTCCCTTGAGTGAGGCTATGGTACTATGCATAGCACATATTGGCCCGCGCTATGGACTCATATCTTCATTTTGAAAGTCCTAACGGTTGATCGGAACTGTTCAACATGATCTCCATATGCAAATGTACTTGCAGACAAAATTTTATATTTTTTAGAATTTTTTACTATTTTTTTAGGTAGGTAGAAAATCACTTGATCTGAAAATTCTGGACCATCCAAAAGCAGTGATTTTATACCAATCTAAAAAAAATAGTAAAAAAATTCTAAAAGATGTAAAATTTAGTGTACATATTCATATGGAGATCATGTTGAATGGTTCAGATTGACCGTTAGGACATTAAAAACGAAAATAATGATCCATCAATAGACCAATCCGCGCTATGCATAGTACCATAGCCTCACTCATTTTCCCTCAATACACTTGGTAAACCACAGTCTGATTGTACCATTTTTTTTGCACCAATTATACGATCGGTAGGAATTAGGAAGGAATAGCTCTAATTTCTACGTCAAACTTACAAAATAGAAGTTGTAATGTGTTATTCCAATTTTTAAACTTATTATTTGGAATGGCTCTAATTCTCGACGTGATCTATAGGCAATTGGTCTCAAAGGAAAGAGGATTGCAAAGCAAAACTACAGAGACAAGGTCCAGATGAAGAGAACGTAAGATTCTTGGCTTTGCTTTTTTATTCATATCATATTGTTACTATTTTTGGAAGCTTTTCGAGTTTACACTTGCATTATCTGGGATGTTTTATGCGAGTGCTTATGAACTCTCTTTGATTCCTAAAATATAGGATTGCTATGCATGAAGAATCGTCTACAAGGCGTAAAGTTGATGATAACGTTCAAGATGGAGCAATGCCAGCATATTTGCTAGATCGTGACCCCACAACTCGTGCAAAAGTAAATGTTTTGTTGTGCTTAAAATTGTAAATTATATTTTATTTATTTATTAAGTCTCTATGTTTATCAGATGAGTGAGTTGTTATTCTAATCGTATGTTTAGGTTCTCAGCAATACAATCAAGCAAAAGAGGAAGGAAAAGGCTGGGAAGTGGGATGTGCCTCTTCCCAAAGTAAGTTTATTTTCATAGAAGTTTTCATTTGTACTCCTGCAAATTTTAATTTTATCATCATGTATAACCAAAGGAGAAATATCACACGTATCCACAAAATATAGGAAACAGCACTATACAGAAACAGAGATTTTGTATCTCAACTCTCTTACTTGTGTATAAAATTTCCAATTTATTACTCTTACATGCATATATGTGCTCGTAGTTGTATGAGCATCAATTTGGGTAGTGTTATGAGAGTTTTTTTTTTTCATTAATTTTACAACAGTTTGAGGTACATGTCTGATATGTTTCATTTAAGAGATGTTGATGTGTTTAGTATTTGAAATTTCTATTAAATCAAGTTATTGAAATTATGATAGACTAGTTGTAAATCAGTCTTAATGGGATCTGAATCTGGGCACCAATTGCCAACAGTTGTTCATTTGATATGAAGTTTGTTATCAGCTACCAGCAACTAGTATTTTTTATCTGGACTTTCTTTTGTAGGTACGACCAGTAGCTGAAGAAGAGATGTTTAAAGTTATTCGCACTGGAAAGAGGAAAAGTTAGTAGAACATGGTTTTAACTAATTTTTATTCTGGTAAACTTAAAGAGGTTTTCATACAAGCCGGTACAATTAACTACTACTATGGTTCTTAATCAGCAAGACAAATAAAAGAGAGGTCGTAAAAAAAGAAAGCTTAATTTTGTTTGCACTAAAAACTGCTTATTGCAGGAATACGTATCCTCTGCATTAATGCACTGTTTGAGTTAAGATCTGGACCGTCCGATTTAAAATCCGCACTAATATTAATGGGCCCCATGCGTTATAGGCGCGGGTCGGATTGGCCCGAAATTGGATCACACGGCTGAAAAAATTAACTCAAAACGGTGCATTAATGCAGAGGATGTGGATTCTTATTGCAGTAGTCTGTACAGTTACAGAACAATAACAAATCACTTGCAAAGGAATTGCAATCTTGCAAAAAGTGCCACAGCATTTGCAATTGCAGGGATGGAGATGATTTGAGATTGATTGAGGAATATTGCATTAGTTATTGTTCCCCAAAAAAAAGAATTTTTGCAATTGCTAGGGTGGAGAGATGTTCTAATGTTCTAATTCACTAAGAATTATTAACTTTGGTTGTCTTAATTTTTTTTTTAAAATACAGCCAAGCAGTGGAAGAGAATGGTAACTAAGGTCTCTTTTGTGGGGCCCAGCTTCACCAGAAAACCACCGAAGTATGAGCGTTTCATCAGGCCCACTGGTCTTAGGTTCACCAAGGCCCACGTGACCCATCCTGAACTGAAGTGCACTTTTAATCTCGACATAATTGGGGTAAAGAAAAACCCTAATGGCCAAATGTATACTTCTCTCGGTGTTATAACCAAGGGTACCATTATAGAGGTAAATAATAAAATGATGTTTCCTATGTCTGAGATTTTTTTGTTTATTTCATTTTAATTGTTCGTCTGTATATATAAACTCATGCTAAACCCAATATTTGCAAATTAACACTCAAGAGTTGAGGCCTACTTGAGTAGACAACTCTTTGACTGTGGCTAGTTTGTGCCATCTCGAATGAAATTACTTCAAATTAGGTCCTTGAACTGGCAAAACTCATATAATACCAGTAGGGTTGGTTTTGTATAACTAAAGCATATCATACTCAGAAATACAAGAATCCAATCAATGTTTGTTTTTTTTGGAGAAAATTGGGATGAATCGCTGACTGCATTGCAGAAAACGTTAAGTTTTTTCATAACTTTACACCCAATATTAGGAGAGAAAAACAAAAACAGTGTCCGAAACACAGCAAGAAAAAACAGTAAAACCACTAACACACTGGACAGACTATAGATAGAAAAAATTGATGCTAGTACAAAAGGCCAAATCTAGGTTGAAACATCTGTACATGCCTAGCCAGACTATATCTCTTAGTATGATGTGCTTTAATTGCTGATATTATGAATTTTTGCCCACACCTTGTAAGTACTAACTGAAGCTTGTATTTGAAGTTATAAACTATTGACACTTTTTTTTTCCTTTTATCTTGCAGGTGAATGTCAGCGAGCTTGGTCTTGTTACTCCAGCTGGAAAAGTTGTTTGGGGTGAGTAATTTTTGGTTTGTTGTTTTAACTTTTGCCCATTGTGGGAGAGTGCCGAGGATAAATATAAGCTTTATCCTTGCCAATGAGACTTCTAAAAAAAACAGTACCGACATGATTTTATGGTCTGATTTTTCAGGTTTGGATTGACCCTTGTGGTTTTTCTGATATTTTGCAGGAAAATATGCTCAAGTAACAAATAACCCAGAGAATGATGGATGCATAAATGGCGTGCTGCTTGTATGAGATCAGTTTTGTGAGGTGTAGTATGATTTATTTTAACTTTCAGCTTTATGTTAGGAAAAACACAAGATAAAAATAGAACAGAGCAGCACTTTTAACATTTTTGGATCTTTTGGGGGTTACCATTGTGCTGTGACTGTCCTAGGAATGCTTGTATTTGTGTGTTATTTAAATGGCAATTTTTGGTGCATAAATTAGAGTAGGTGCCTTGTTACCTGAAATGCTAATCAATTTTTAAAGTTAAGAAGCTTACTTGAGCAGAAGAGAGTATCAAAATCCTTCTTTTATTGAAAGTGGGTTTCACCGGTGGAATAAGTTAAACGACCTACATCTTAACTAAACCCTTTGGGTATATGTTTGGATGGTGCAAGAATAGCAAGCTATTCAAGAATAACTCCTATTCGGAATAGCAATTTGCATCCAAATAATATTTTTGCTATTTGGAATAGCAAAAATAGCCGCTATTCGCTATTCTTACAAAAATATAGAATAGCATTTGTTGCTTTCAATATTAATACTAATTTAATATTTAAACTAATATTATATTACATTTAATATTTAAATTAATATTATATTGTATTATATTTATTCTAATATTATATTATATTTAATCTAATATTTTATTTAATACTAATTTAATATTTAAAATAATATTATATTACATTTAATAATTAAATTAATATTATATTGTATTATATTTAAAATAATATTATATTACATTTAATAATTAAATTAATATTATATTGTATGATATTTAAACTAATATTATATTACATTTAATCTAATATTTTATTTAATACTAATTTAATATTTAAAATAATATTATATTACATTTAATATTTAAACTAATATTATATTACATTTAATCTAATATTTTATTTAACACTAATTTAATATTTAAAATAATATTACATTACATTTAATATTTAAATTAATATTATATTATATTATATTTAATTTAATTTAATATTTAATTTAAAACTAATCTAATATTTAAAATAATATTATATTATATTTAATCTAATATTTTATTAATACTAATCTAATATTTAAAATAGTATTATATTACATTTAATCGAATAGTTTATTTAATACTAATCTAATTTTCAAATTAATATTATATTATATTTAATATTTAAACTAATATTATATTACATTTAATATTTAAATTAATATTATATTATATTTAATCTAACATTTTATTAATATTAATCTAATATTTAAAATAATATTATATTACATTTAATATTTAAAATAATATAATATTATATTTAATCTAATATTTTATTAATACTAATCTAATATTTAAAATAATATTATATTACATGTAATATTGAAACTAATATTATATTACATTTAATATTTAAACTAATATTATATTATATTTAATATAATATTTTTATTTAATACTAGTATAATATTTAAAATAATATTATATTACATTTAATATTTGAATTAATATTATATTGTATTATATTTAATCTTACACATAAATTATTAAACAGTAGCTAGTCCCTCCAAACTCTATTCCAAATATACAATCCAAACAAATTTTTCACTGTTCTTAAACAGTAGCTATTCTTATTTACTATTCTAAACAGTAGCTATTCTAGCTATTCTAGAGTTCATCCAAACGTACCCTTTATCCTTTGGTTTAGTCCTCAATAAAAAAATATATTCTTAAGCAATTGTGAAATGGAACTTGGGTGTGTAAAGAAACAATTGTGAAAGCCAAGAAAAAATATATTCTTAAGCAAGCTTAAAAAAATGGGCAAAAGGAGGTTAAAGAAAGAAGTTTTTAACTTTGTAAAGAAACAATTGTTTAACAAGCTTAAGACTGGTCTAATAAGGTAGGATTGTGCGCTGAATGGTCTAAGTTGGTCTATTTAGTTAAATCATCATCGATTAAAATCATGAATAGAATAACAAAACAAAAAAAAATCAGTTCGTTTGGTTTCTGAGACTTTAACTTGTTGAGAACTTGCATCAAGTATTAATGAAATAGATTGAAAGTTATAACTATTTTATTAACTATGTTTCAAATCACCCATCATTTAAAGTAACCTACTAATGTGTTCGGAGATTCGAAATAGTTACTTGAATGTGTTTTTTTGACGTCTATTATCTCAGTGTTGTTTTGCTATTTTCTCGACTACAGAAATTTATTTTAATACTCTAAAAAAGCGGGATGAAAATATACAACTGGTACGCAGCCATCAAATCTGAAGAATTTTTTTTTTTTTCCATTGAGCGAAGTTGAGATAAAACCATTAATTTATTTAATATTTACGTAGAATCTTCCATCTGAATTTCAAAAGAAAACATTGTTATTTATTATAAGACCAAAGGCAGATTCTTCCAAATCCGAATACTACTAGGTGCGTTTGAATGCATCAAGAATAGGCTATTTTTGAAATTAGGTTATTCGGAATAGCATATTCAGTGTTTGGGTGAGTTAGAATAGTTAGAATAGTGAATCAAATTTTTTTGTCTTATTAAATAGAATATTTCTAAGAATTTAGAGGTTTGGCTATTTTAATAAGACAAACAACTACTATTCTTGTTTTGTCAATTTCAGAACCTAACAATCTTCCCAGGAGGATAGTTTTGTTCAAGTAATTCGAGTAGCAGTTTTCACTTGCAAAAGTAACTTACAAAAAATAAAATAATAGATGGAGAAGAAAAAATGAATTAGCCCACAAGTTCATCAATTATTAATAGCAATAGAAGTTTATCACAAGTTTGATTAGCTAAAATCAAAATGACTATTTCTTTTCAGGTTTAAACTATGCCATCAACACATCAGCTAGGATAAAGCAACTAATACTAATTCAGACTTTATCGAAATGTACCCTATTGATACGGCCGGCCTTGAATATAAAGGGTTACTTGAAAATATCCCGTAGCAAAGTAATTGATATGCTTTCGATAAATTGAATTGAATCAATTGATAGAGAAAAAGAAGATAATTATTCCCATCAGAAAGTTTCTCCAAAGAATTGAATTTCAGCAAATGAAAATCTTTTTAGAAGATGCTATACTTTCAATATTCAAATAATTGACATCAGCAACCACCTGCCCAAAATCACCTGCAAATTAGCCAAAAAAAAAAAAAAAAAGAATGAATATCACAACAATTCAGTGATAATAAAGAATCTAATCTGTAGTAGCATTCGGATTTGGAAGAACCTGCCTTGGTCTCAGAAAAAGGATTAATTCTTTTACAACTTGTTAGTAAGATAATGACCATAATGCAAATATCTAGTACACATTCTTTTAGGATCTAATGTTGCTTATGATGAATCCATGAACTTACGAAATATCCTGTGGCTGGCCCCACTGCCTTCTAATGACACAAAAGCTTGGCTTGCACCAGGTTCTCTCTCTCTCTCTCTTGAAGCATATATTTAACATCATTTGTGAAGTACTGGGTTGGGTATGTATCTGATCTCATCAATGATTTTTATAAAATATTAGGAGTGTTGATTTTTAACATCATTTGTTAAGTTCTGAAATTGATTGTTCGGATTTGGAAGAACCAGGGTGTCCTTAAGTTCACCAAGTTTCTTCGTTAACTCAACTCTAAAATCTATCGGATTGACTTCAAACGATGAATCCAAACTGTTGAAACCCATCTACCTTATGAGTGATACGTCTACATGCAAAAATATTAAAATTTTGAATTAATTTGTATAGAATCAAGTGATAAAAACCATTTAAAAAAGAGAACTAGCCTTTGGTATAGTGGCTAAGGCACGTGGTCTCTATGTAAGAAATCATGGGTTCGAAACTCAGATGAGAGAAATTTTTTGTTGTAATAACAAAGATATTAAATAGTTGGGTGGCTTGACCTCCAACTTTTACTAAAAAAAAAACCATTCAAAAAATAAATACATTAAAATTAATTTATAAACCTTCTAATGTTGACCACTTGACTTTATACTAATTAATTTAAAAGATTTAAATTTTTGCATGTAGACGCATCGCTCATAGAGTAGATGAGTTTCAATAATTCAGATTCATCGTTTGAAGTCAATTCAATAAATTTTAGAGATGAGTTCACAAAAAAACGTGGTGAACTTTAGAACACCCAAATTCTACTCCATACAATAACATTAAGTAGAGGTAAATTGGACAGAATTTTTTTTCAGTTATTGTTCATTTGAGGAAATTAGTACTCTTAAAATAGCAGTTCCTTTAATTTATTGTCAGTAGATTTTCATCTAATTATAGAAACACAAAAATGTTCCTTTGTTGAGGTCTAGACGTCTAGTAACATCTTTAGTTTATTCTGGAACTTCTGTTAACTTATCCTTCCATATCAAACAAAATATTGTTTTCACCTCTCTATTTATGACAAATTAATCCTGCGCCTAAACTCAATCTTTTGGCTTTGCTTCCACTCTATTTGTTCCGTGATAATATTTTCTTTTATAAAAAAATATTGCGGAGTCCCAAATCAAAATTCACAGAAGTAGAGGGTTTAAATTGTAATTTGAGATATTTACAGACAGACCCTCCTCCAGTCCTCCTTTCTCCCCCTCTCTTTCCCCGCCCCAGTTTCTCTCCTTCTCTGCCCAAAACTAACCCTAATCCGAACTCAACATCCTGATCCCTCTTTCATGGATCAGTGAGCTTGAGAGAGGAGAAAGATGCCAAGGAGGGCGCAAGACGAAGCTATACCCATGCGCATAGAGTCACCAGCGAGCGACTCGTGGGGATTGCCGATGAACGCTAAAGAGAAGGATAAGTTGAAGGAGATGGAGAAGACGAAGGAACACATGGCTGCTTCTACGTATTCCTCTATCATGAAGAAAATCTCGGGAAAGAACATTGGTTAGTTTTCGTCTATTTGTTTTTCTGTACGACTTTCTTTTTTTTAATTTGGGGTGCTTTTAGCGAATTGTGTTTGTCCCGGCTAAAATTGTTTAGATCTTTCAAAGGATGTTACTTCTCGGGGTGTGAAGCTCAAGCTCACTGGCGATCTACCTAAGTGGTTGTTGGTCCTCGTTGATATTTAATAGTTATTGAATATCATAATTAGATGTTATTTAATTAAATAGCAAACTCACTTGAGTCTAAATTAGCCTAAATTAGCCTCAGGTGGTTTAATTGAGCTCATCTAATCAACTGAAGACCAAAAACAAACTGAATAATTCGATTAGAACTGGTGATGAAAATTTGTGTTGTTACAGATTGAAAACTAAGATTGCATGCCAGTATGGACTGCACCTGGTTAGTGCTGAACCTTGACCTGTGCATTTCCTGGAAGAGAACTTTACAGAAACCTCGATAGCATTGGTACCTTTTGCAAGGAAAACTCTATGACCTACTGTAAAACAACAACATTCAAAGTTTTATTCATACGTCTTATAATTTATTTATTTATTTTTTTGGAATTGGTTTTAGAAGGGACAGAGTCGGAGACGGACGAGGAGGAGTCAGAGGTGAGCGGGTCAGGAGATGGGGAGGAGGAGGACGAGATGTCGTGGATCTCGTGGTTTTGCAGCCTGCGGGGAAATGAGTTCTTTTGCGAGGTCGACGAGGACTACATCCAGGATGACTTCAATCTCTGTGGCCTTAGTGGCCAGGTCCCTTATTATGAATATGCCCTTGACCTCATCCTCGACACCGACTCATCTAATGGTACTTGTTGCTTCTTCTTTGCTACTTGTTTTCTTCCACTGTTTCTCTTTTATATTGTTATGTGTAAGGGATGAACTGAGATTTTCAAAACTTGAAAGAATAACCAAACACACAGATAAATAATAGACAATTCATTAATAAATAAACTATTATCAGACCTATCCTGACTTTTATGTGTCAGAAGGTCAGAAAAGCTAACAGTGATGTGACTCAGCCTGGGAGTGATTCTAGAAATTCAAGAATTATTTAGTTTATTGACCAATACAAATGATACTTTACAAAGAGGAAATTAGGTTGAAAGAGGGGTTTGTACCAAATTTTTGGGTTTTGGAAGTTTCAATAACGCACCCTAATAAAGAGGGCAAAAAGGACTATGATGAGAGAAGCATTTTTCTTAATCGTAAGGTTTTTGTTTTTTATTTCTTATTTGTCAATCCTTGTGAAGGCGAAATGTTCACCGAGGAACAGAATGAGCTAGTTGAATCTGCTGCAGAGATGCTTTACGGTTTGATCCATTCACGTTACATCTTGACTAGTAAAGGCCTTGCTTCTATGGTTAGTTTTTTTAATTTATTCATTTATATGTTTCTGTATAAAAGTTGCTGAATCAGTAGTCTCTTGAAGGCCATTTTCACAAAATAGAGGTTTTATGATAATACTCATTGCTTTCATGCAAGTGTGCCAGTGTTAGATATACCGGTGGTATAAATTCTCACCTTGTAACATTGTAGGTAGAAAAGATCAGCTGAACTAGAAAGTTTTGGCCTAGTTGGCGAATTCTTTGCATATCATTGTTCGAAGCCTTTTTTTTTTTTTGGGGGGGGGGGATGGGGGGGGCTGTATGAGTTTTTATTTTGTGTACCACTAATATTCCCACCTCAGTATCAGTAGTACAACAAAATGCTAAGAGAAGTTTATGTCGGTCCACATTTGAATGGGTGAGGAGAGTGCTAACACAGGTTATCAAGCTATTCCGAACTCTATTCGGTGTTTGGACACAACTCCCTATGTTCGGAATCTCTTGGGTAAGCGGGTATCCGCTATTCCAATGAAAAGTGGGGTAAGTGGCTATTTCCAACTCTTGGGTTAGCTGCTCTTGCTAACCCCACTGTTCATCCAAACACACCTGTCAAGTACTAAGCATGGTACTGCAATGCAATTGTTGTGCCATTTGCTGCTGGATGTTACTGGTCCCTGATATGTTCTTTTGATGTATGCAGCTTGAGAAGTACAAGAATTGCGACTTCGGGAGGTGCCCCCGTGTGTACTGTGCAGGCCAGCCGTGCGTACCAGTTGGGCAGTCTGATGTCCCTCGGGCAAGTACCATCAAGATCTATTGCCCGAAGTGCGAGGATGTTTATTATCCAAGATCCAAGTACCAAGGAAGTATCCTTTTGATAATTTCCACTGTGATTTTAAATAGAATTCTGCTACATGCTTCCTTGTTTCTCTCATATTTCTAATACCTGGCGCCAGATTTTAATATTCCTTTTTCTTTTGAGTTCCATGTTTTTCATTGGGATTTCTTTTAGTGATCGACACTTAATTTGGGAATGGGACAGTTGTTTGGGGGAAGTAACCTATTGATCAAATTATATTGGTACACTATTGTACTGATTCCGTGATAGTTGGTTCAGCACATGGCCAAGCAGGCAACACTTGGGTCTAGGCGTGTTGGTTCATGTTCTAAATTGCAATATTTTGTCAAGTCCTGTTTTAGGGCTAATCTCATGTCTAACCTCACTGAATTGAAAATGCCGTACTTACACACCTACAAGTAATAAAAATTTCCTCCACATCCTTTTCTCATTTGCTTTGAAATTCTGTCCAAACCAAAAATTTAGAATTATAATGATACCAGTAATTAATGTGCACAAGTGATTATATATGCTGTGAATTAAACTTGCAAATGTGAATTTTCCTTTTTGCACGATATATATGCGATGTATTATTGTTTTTAGGACATGTATCCTTGACTTATTACTAGATGTTGACGGTGCATATTTTGGCACAACATTCCCTCACCTCTTTTTCATGACCTACAACCAAAAGCTGCAAAAACCAGCTCAGCAGTATGTCCCTCGGGTCTTTGGCTTTAAGCTGCACAAGCCCAAAGGCACTTAGTTCATACTTAAATTTAAAAAGCAAAATGTCGTAATGTCTAGTGAATGTACTAACTGTATGTGTTTAATGTTATTATGAAGGATGTAATAAGGCTGTGTTTTTTTATTTTTTATTTTTATTGTTTAGTAATAGCTTTGTTTACACCCGTTCTTTGCTTATGGAGATGTGTTTGGGGGCAACAGCACCATGACTTGCGTGTTGTCAGTAAATATTTTCCTAGTTCTTTTATTTCTGCTCTTGGCTCGGTCAATTTCAATTTTCAGGTCAAACTAAAATCATTTGTTCCCTACCAGACAGTTCTGATCTCCTACGCCCTGACCATTTTATTTTTCTATGCTTTTGTATGTGCACATGAGGGTGGAAACTAGATTGTGCATGCCTAGGGGAAAAGGCATGTGCATTGCTGTAGTGTGTGTTCGCTTTCTTTATTTTTTTTTTGTCCCCTGAAACTGCTTTTGTTGTTTTCATTTAAGTTTAACCATTTAAAGAATTAAAGTTCGATGGAGGATATGAGACTGCTTGCCGTGTGTGACCCCTTGGAATATTTTGTACAAATCTGTTAACAGTTTTGGTGTGGCAGTGCCGACAAATTTGAACAAAATATGAAGAGCTTGATGGTGAAACAGCACCTTGCAGCGTGAATACAGAGATTGAAGAAGAATCTGAAACGGAGTCGGAATTGCATCTTCAAGTACAAATGTACAATCCGTCAGGAGGATGTTGCATTTGGTGAAATTGCGAGAGAGTACTGGTGTGGTTATGAAGAGGAGGCTTGCGCTAATAAGTAGGTAGGCGTATCCATAATTCCATATAACCGATTTTGTATTATTATATGTCCGCATCGAGGGGTTACATGCGGTACCTGCAAACCGTAAGGATTAAGCTGTTTAATCGCAGCAACCTCCTCTATTCCATCTTGATTATTTATAAACCTCTTGTACACGCTGCCAAAACCTCCTTCGCCTATCTTAAGTAGCCTATTAAAATCAAAAGTTGCATGACTCAGTTCCTTGAGTGTGAATTGCCTTAAATTATGGGTTTTCTCTTCGTAAAGCCGGGGAATGCTTCTCTCGGATGAGACCGAACCTGTTCCAAGAGAGTTGTTTCTGTGTGATGAGGAAGTACGCTCGTCAGAACTTGAACTGGTTGTTGGGATGATCGCCTGGCTATCGGGTCTTCGCATTCGACTCCTTGTTCGATGAATTGAATGCAGTGCAGAGCTTGGACAAGTAACTTGTTTTCTTCTTTGGTTGTATTTGGACGATCTGAACCAACTAAAACAAGCTATTTTCAATCCAAAAAAAAGTTTGTGATTTTATTGGGTTTGGTTATGAAGCAGAAGAAATTGATTAGGCGTTAATCATATGAACAAAATAAAATAGTAGAAGGATTAAAAATGGTATTCAAGAGAAACTCCCAAAGCAACAAATTAAGAGATGGATAGAGCAACCATATTTCATATCTTAGAATTAAACAAGCATCCAATTGGAATTGCTCCTCAGCGAATCAAATATTCAAACAAAAACGCAATGGATGAGATACACAGATAAAGACATGTTGCCCAAGGGCTCTTGTAACCCAAAAAATAAAAATAAAAATAACAAAGACACGGTATATTGCCTATAAATAAATAATTTAAAAATTGCTTTCTAGGTTCTAGGTTTCTGGATGTCAACCCTTGTACAATAAAATCAAATCAAATCAACTGGAAAGAGATGAAAAAGAGGACAATTACTTGCACAGTTAAGCTAACATGTGATATATTTTCAAGTCCAAATTTTAATTAGGATCGTACGATTCTTAAATTGTATAAAATTATTTAAAACACAATAATTTTAAATCATGACCTAACAAAAATCATGTGTTGAAAAAAATGTTAAATTTTGGATAGAGATAGAGGCTATCAAATATAATACAATATACGATAGACTATGAATTCCATTAATTTTTTTCCCCAAAATTCGATCTTGAGCGGACGACTTACTGGATTTCTATTCACTTAATTTTGGATGAGCTTCAATAAACTAGTTCTTAATTGCTAAATAATATACCAAAATTTCAGCAGAAAATCATACGATATAATTATTCATTTCATGCATTGTATGAGAAAGACTCTGAGCAGGGTGATAATTGATAAAGCAATCGATAAAAGCATCGAATGCACCATTTTTATAACCAAAAAAATTGAACTGTTGGATTTACAAATTAACGAACAATAAGATGATCAAACGAACAAAAACACACGTAGCGCGGCATAGCTTAAGAAATAAGAAACAAATTATTTTTATAAATTATGAATTATACATAACACGTCTATAAATTTATCATTTTAATTCTGATATTCTGATAATTATTTTATGAGTTGTGAAGATTGTCAGATAAATGTTATTGCCAGCATATTATTTTTCTTTGAAAACAAAACAGTTACTTTGTTCTAAAAGTATGACCCAAATATTTATTACTACTGCCGTATTATGTTATTTTTCAAAAAAAAAATATGGGTGATTTTAGAAATATCATCATCATGTTAGCAACCGCAATAAGACTTTCTTGAATTCTTTTTACAAAATTAGTCTCTCTAAGTAGAAACTATATGATGAAAAAACTATATTCTATTTAAAATATCAATAGGTGAAAATAGATGATTCTTTTTTATACTCTATATTATATTGAAATACCTCTAAGAAGACGTGGTCATTACTAAAATATCATTTTTGAAATATTTTGCTTTTCTTCGTTATTTAATTAGTTGGAAAAAGGTACATAATTGCTCATCTTGATATAATAAACAAGGGAAAAAAAAAAGAAAAAAAAGAGAAGAATTCTGATACTAGATTGTTCCAAATTTTTGTATATATATTTGAAATTTTTGAAATTCAAATTTTGAATCTTTATCGTTGATCTTTTTCTATTTCACGAGAGATAAATGTATTCACATAAAATAAATATTTAAAAAAAGGATGCTAGATCAAGTGATCGAAAAATGAATGAATCTAGTTAATTAAGAGTAATTTTAATGTGTTTTATTTCCGGCCATTTAATGTAAATGAGCTTCAAAAATAAAAAATTTTACGCTGAGGTATCTCTCATGAAAATAAAGAAGATCAACTGTTTGGATTCAAAATTCAAATCTCAAATTTAAAAACTTAAATAAAAAATGAGATTGACTTTTTAGGGTATCAAAATCTTGTGAAATTAGAACTTTCTTAAACAAAAATGCTAATAACTTCTTCGCTTTGTTGACGTATGCTTGTTCAAATATGATGAAAGAGTTAATTATGCATATAATATGATATTAAGATATTTATGTTAAACGTTTTATTGAGAATAACGTAAATCTGCATAAAGACTAAAATGATCCCTCGTGTGGGTAGAAATTTTTTTATCTCTAAAGTCACTGACACGTGAATCCGGAATAAATTTTAATATTTAAATATTGAATATAATATTATCTCGATCCATTCCGAACTCACGTATTAGTAGGAGCAAAAATTTCTTGCTCACGGAAGGACAAGAGATTTGGTTCCACTTAAAGTCACATAACATAGAAAAACACTTCCAATTCAATTTATACATTGATACAGTCTTTATATGAGATGTCATGAGTTCGAAATCTAAATGGAGGAAATCATTTGTTATAATAACAAAAGTATTAAATAGTTGGGTGGCTTGACCTCCAACTTTACTAAAAAAAAAATTTATACACTGATACAAGTTGTTATTCCCTCTTAGGAAAATGAGATAAAAAGAGAGCCAACTCATTATCATAAATCACCATTCAACAAATTGAATATCAAATGTAAGTTACATAAATGAGATTACACTACTGATGCATAAACCAGATTCTGAGAAATTACTAGTAACAACTGGTAATGATAGAACTAGAAATTTAAATATTCCTTTTGCTTTGCTTAAAATCCAGCAAAGGCAAGAAAAACAAAGAATGGTGTAGTTAGAGGAAATTTCAATTAAATGGGCATCTAAAAATTTGTTTCGAAAGAAATTTACAACAACATTATTGAGTTAAATCTGACACAGGAGCTAGTGCAAAATTACAACCACAGTCCCAAACCATTAAGGCAATCAGGTTCAAATTCGGTAAGAAAACAGTAACATAATTCAAATCATTAAAAATATTTCCTCCTGGGACAAGTGCTCACACACCACCTCTACAGAATTCAGAATACAATAAGAGAACCAAAGGTAGGATCAATACCAAAATCTCAGATAAAAGGGTAAGAACAGGAAAACTTCTTTCAGATGATAGAGTAAATAAAATGTAGAATTGCATTTAACAACAAGCAAATTAAGAAATCTAGGGGTAAGCATTATCTAAGACTTCAATCCGTCACATCACCAATCGAGATTGGAGCGAAACGGGTCATTAGAAAGATCCGCGTAATAATGTTTTGTGATTCTTGTTTCTGTACAATCGCCTATAAAAGGCCTTTCATTGTAACCAAACGGAAGAATTTTGTGGTTTCCACCTGTCCATTTTCGTTTTATCGTTCTTCTCTGTGTTATTCAATTTCTTTGAAACTGATTCGATTTTGAGTTTTGTTGGTTGAATTCGTGTGTTTCTGAGCTTCGTCAGGTCTTGTACCTGACACAATCAATTATAATCAACATCAAGGAATAGAAAAATCAGGGGTATCAAGAAAAGGTACGAATGCACAGTGAGAGAGAGAGAGGACATTCAATTTCGGCAGTGGAGTGGAGAGATGAAGCGACAGCAGGGGAAAGGTGAGTAAGAGTAAGGCGATCGCGTAGAGTAGGCAGTACGCAAGTCATCAGAATCGTCACTCGTCAGGGAATCGCATCCTCTGCGGAGTTTTTACCTGCGGAGCTGTGCGGTTCTTTTTATCTGCTCCGTTCGTTTTTGATCGGACGGATCAAATAAGATTTTGGCACGACTTTTAAAGCAAAATTAATACTGCCCTCCATCATCCGAGCACTCACCGGCTGAGATTAAATCTGAGCCGTCCAATCAGCTCCGCAGGGTTAAAACTCCGCAGAGGATACTGGTCCCACTCGTCAGGGCATAGAAAAGACGAAGAGCATTGAATGCGGGGGAGAGGAAGGGTAAGGGTCGGTAGGAGAACAGAGAGGGAAGAAAGAATACAATCGGGATGGAGATCCTGACATGTGGACCCCACTGTCATGTCAGTTAAACATTCATTTAATTCCAGTTACTTGCTACAGCTTAGGTTCTTTATTATGAGTAGGGGACGAGCTTGGTTTCGACGATCATCGGACTCAAACTGGATCTTCATCACCATCTGATTAACTTTAGAATTCGTGCGCATGTATATTAAAACGAATGCACACGGATATTAAAGCAGAGTGCATAGATCTTAAAGCGAATCTGACAGTGATGGAATCCATCGGACTCAAGTATATTTTTGAACTCAACTCTAAGATTTATTGAATTTGTTTCAAATGTCAAATTCAAATTGTTGAAACTCATCTACATTACGAGTGATGTATTTACATTCGAAAATTTCAACTTTCGAATAAATTTAGTATAAAATCAGGCAGTTAAAATCAGAAAGTTTATAAATTAATTACAATTCATTTATTTTTTGAATGTTTTTTAACACTATACTCCTTTATTATTGTTAAAGCTTAGGTTCCGAACTCATGATTAATTTTTTTCAAATGCCCATGCATGGTTTAAAAGTCTTTTCAAATTTATCTGCATGTTTAATTAATTAAATTTGATTTAAATTATTTCCATGATTGGTTTTATTTTTTTAAATTTGTCACTGTTAGGTTTGTTTTGGTTCAAATTGTAGAAATTTATTGCAGTTATAATTTGAAATTCTTATAAGTCGTTTATTTAATTTAAAACTTCTAATTATTTCTATGTTTATATAAATCGTTTATAATGTGTTTAATTTATGTAAATATATATTCAATTGATTAGACTTGTTTTAATTACTATTCGTAATTGTTTGTTATTATTTTGTTTTACATTGTGGATTCTATTTTATTTAAATTAAAAGTTTTTATTGGTTTCAATTTTTATTACTTCTTTTTAATATACTATTAATTGTTGTTTATTATTAAAAAAAATTTAAAGTATGGACAACAACGAGAATTCTATAGAAGTATAAAGATCAAGTTGAAATTGTAAAACAAAACAGGTTAGGGATTAGATGTACCGGAGATGAAATGCGGTAGCGAACTAGTTGATACAATCACTAATTAAGTAACGAGTAAGACTTAGATGTTAGAGATAGTATAAGGCCTTTCGTGTTATATCTTAAAAAAATCTATCGTATAAACTTTAGACTTAGATAATAAGTAGCTTAATAAGTTGGTTATATAATGAACTTATAAAATAGTAATTTTTATTTTTTTTTATGATTTATGAAAGATGACAAAAATGACCTAAAATATTAGTAATTTTGTATTTTTAAGCCAATTTTTTATATCTATCATAAATAATAAAAAAACAGTAAAAAAATTCTAAAAATAGTAAAAAAAAAAATGGTATTTTGCATATTCATTATATAATCAATTTATTGAGCAACTTAAATCGAAATTTGAAGTTTATACGATAAGATTTTTAAAACCGTAATATGGAAGGCTTTATGCTATTCATAGCACCTAAGCTTTGCTCAAGTAATTATTGATGCAGTACTAAAATGCGGTAGATGCAGATAGGAGTGTAAATATTGCGTGTAAATTTTGGTGAAGTCATGAAAGAGAGCAGGTGGTACAACCCTAAGGTCAGATCTGCAATGGTTCTACAAACTGCTAATTTGCTACTTTTGTCGTCAATTTTATGGCGTGAGCAGGTGATATAACTGGTAAGCTCAGGTCTATGTTGAAGATTCTCTCTACTTTTACTCATTAGAAAAGGGCAAAAAAGGAGAAAAAAAAAAATTCAATCTAGGCAGTAAAATTACGTGAAAGATTTCTACTTTTTTTTTTTTTACCTTTTTAGTGATCAATTTTCCTAGAGAAGAATAATTAATAATTAATAAATTAAGGAAACTAATAAGTAATTAAAATCGGTTACTACTTACTAGGAAAGTTGCTATAAATAAGAAAAAAATGAATGAATGCTAATTAAAGCGGCAATTTAAGTAGGGATATAATTGTCCATTAGTTAGAATTTTGAATGTCTGTTGAGTTATTAACAAGTGAATATCACTACCGCACAAAAATAGCCATTCCTTTAGGGAAGGGCAAGCGTCTGATACTCGGGCGCGCATCCTCCGAGATATCTCAATTTTTCTGTGACCGACGTGTCCGGTGCCTATTCGGGGAACCGTAGGGGACCAGTATTATTTGAACTTTGAGATTCGTGCATAATATATTTGAACGATTGAGATATTCCAAAAAGTCACGCAAAGTTTGAGATATCTCAGAGGATGCGAATTCCTGATACTCTGATTACATAAAAAGGAATGAATTCAGGTCTGATGCCCATCAGACCTACTTTGCTTCGATGGGTGTAATGACCATTTGATCTTCATTAAGATTCGTGCGTACTAATTAAAATCTGTGCATGTCTGTTTCAATTTCCGTGCGCACAGATCTTAATGCTAATCGTATGGTGTTAGAGCTAATTGGACTTATAAGTATCAATGTCCATCGGACCTATCCCACACAGTTTCTAAAATTTATTGAAGTTTCCGAATTTATTTGAAGTTAAAACTGGTAATTAACCTTTCCACTTCCAGAGCTGATGCCAGAACCAAAATTAGTCGCGCTCCATTCGGCGTTTAACAAGGGAGTCAACAGGGACCCACAGTCAGTGGTGATAATGTTTTGATATTTATTTATTTATTTTTGGAATCAAAATATCAAATCGGCGATTAATAAGGGAGAGTATCAATGAAGACATTTCTTTACTTTTTTTGCTGTACTACCAACTGCTATGAAGTCTGATGCTATTAATCCTACCTTCTATAAATTTCAAATGCAATTTGGAATAAAATCTTCATCTCATAAAACAGAGAATGCTCCCAACGCTTCAACAATCTTTCTTGGTGCTCGTGTCAATCCTTCAACCATTGCACTTGATGCTTGACTTGACTTATATTCCAGGTGGTGAGGATATTAATATAGGAGGGAGGTTGGCGATTCATATTCTTCTGCGTTTTCTCTCCACCGCTGTAAACTGTCATAAAAAATTGGACGGTTATGCACTTCATCGTGATTGGTGTTATCTACCGATCAAATATTTTCCTAAGAATCAGACGGCGTGCTGAGATTTGCCACCTTGCGGCGCTGGAGAGGGATTTTATAACCCATTCAGTCATTTGTTCAGGTAGAAGCAAGCAACTTCCAAAGCGCTCTTTTTTTTTTGAAGTAGATGAAACTCTATAAAGCACTCTGTTCACCTCCCTTCACATCCATCCAATCCATCCATGTCTTTTCTAATCTGAAACTAACATTTCTTCCTTTTATACTCTCCACCTTTTTTTCTATACAGCAAGTGCAAGAGGCCAAGAAGGAAGATAACCACTTTCACCTTTTCCTCTTCTTTCCAATGGCACGTAAGAGACAGAGCGAGCAGATTATCCAACTAGACAGCGAGAATGAAGGGACAGCTGATGACGGTTTCACTCGTTCGAAATCAGTAGATGAACTTTCAGGTGATGCCGATTTATTGGAGATTGGTGAAGAAATTTTCATTAGCTCGCATGAAGGAAAGGGAGGGCAACAGAAAAGAAAGAGAAAAAACAACATCTTTAGAGTGCCTATTGGGTGGCGAACCCGCTCATTTACAAAGAATGGGAACGCAGTTGATTATACCACCTATTACAAAAATAATGATTCTGATTCAGAGGAGAGTAGTGAATTTGAAGAGTCTGACTTTGACTTAAACTCAGATTCTGACAAGGAGAAAGGGAAATCTGAAACACGGGGTCCATTCCAACATGAGAGAACAGGGATGCATAAGCATAAGGGAAGTGAGACCCCTGTTAGCAGTTCAGATTGCTCGTTAGATAGTGATGATGTTCCCATTTTGGAGAGAATGAACAAGAAGAGAAAGCACAACTCAAATGAGGAAGGGTGCAGTCGGGCTCCCTTTGAAGAGTTTAGTGCGGTTTCTATATCTTCCTCTGACGATGACGAGGGGACGGTCAGAAAGGTCAGAAAGGTTGGGAAGAGAAAAAGGGTCACAAGGAGGAGGCGTTGCGAAATACCAGACGAAGAGCTGTTTGATTTTTACATGAGAAAGGAGGTTCTGGAAAGTTCGGAGAATCATATACCAAAGGAGTTGCCCATGGTGTTCAATTTCGGAAGCGACGATGAGCCTCCTGTGGAGAAATCAGAATTTGAAAGGCTCACAGATGAGGCGTGGGACGATTATGACTTTGCACTTGCAGTGGAGGATTTAGGCAGCTACAAGCCTAATGAGGTTTTATTCATATCTTGATCTGTCTTGTCATTTGTAATTAGTTTGAATTGCTCTAATTTTAGGGGAAAAGTTGATCATGCCTCTGGAAACTGTGGTAGAGCAGAACTAGGGTTTTTTCAGGCTTCTACATGAAACTGTGGTAGATAAATAAGTCTATAGTGTAATTGATCAATGAAGCTATCCTCCCAGTAGTGATACCTGAGCTGTAGAAGTAACAAACAGGTCTGGTATTAGCAAGAAGTTTCTTTTGAAAACTAAAATAAACCTAATTTATGCTGGTTTAATTTTTATCAGGAAATAGCAAGAAAAGATGCAGTTCACATTGCTACAGGTAATTACTGTTTAAATGGAGAGCACGAGATGTATCTTGATGAACAAATTGGTTATAAATGCCGGCACTGCTCCTATGTAGAAACTGAAATCAGATATATTTTTCCTGATTTCGTAAGTCACTTCTCCATTTTTTGCTATATTTGCACAATATCTTTTTCTAAGTTACAAAGAAACTGTGTCATAAATTGCAAAGGTCCTTATATTATTTGAAAAATGTAATTTCACGTCTAGATAAGAAAGCTGTTACCCTCCCACCAAGCGCTGTCATTAATTATGAGAAATTGAGAAAAGTAAAACAGAATTTAATTGTGATGTTACTTTCTTGTAAGTATATATATTAGTTCTTGTTATTCTATTTTAATTGAAAAGATTAATATATTTCACTATTTTACATTCTTTTATAATTTTATTTAATTATAGCTTTATCGGTGTTAAAAAAAAAATAAAGTTCATGGCACCTTGCAATTTCACTTGTGCTGACATTTCATAAATCTATATAAAGTTTGAAATAGATGCTTCCAAGTTTTACCTCTATTTCTTCATTTCAATATTCATTATATTCAGGCAGTGCTTAACTACTATTTTGTGTTCTTTCTCATTTTTAAGGCAACACGAGTAAAGAAAGCTCCAGCTGGTAGAACTGACATGAATGATAATGATAATTTTCGGTATGAAGATCTCCAAGAAGAAACTGAAAGCAATGACAAGCCTGGGTCTTTTTTCCGAAAAACAGGTACAGTATGGGACCTGATACCTGGCTTGATCAACACATTGTACCCACATCAAAAAGAGGCATTTGAATTCATGTGGCAAAACATTGTGGGTAGTATCCAGCTTGATAATCTCCGTAGTGTGGCCTCCAAATCAGGCAAGCGTGGTTGTGTCATTTCTCATGCACCTGGTACGGGTAAGACCCGTTTGGCAATTGTATTCATCCAGAGTTACATGAAAGAATTCCCCGATTGCCACCCTGTTGTAATTGCCCCTGCACACTTGTTAAAAACATGGGACACTGAGTTCAAAAAATGGGGTTTCAATTTCCCTTTTCGTAACATGAATAGTAAGGATTTGCCCGGTCAGGAGGATAAGCGATATAGCAAGCAGGGGGTACGCATGATAAAGCTTACCTCCTGGTGTAAGCAGGATAGCGTGCTAGGAATAAGTTATCCTTTATTTAACAAGTATGTCTCTCACGAGTCACATGCGCGTTCAAAAGAAAGAGATGCTCTTATAAACAATCCAGGCCTACTCATATTAGATGAGGGTCATACCCCTCGCAATGAAAAGGGCCAGACCTGGAAAGCACTTAGCAAGGTCAAAACTGAGAAGCGCATCCTCCTCTCTGGGACACCATTTCAAAATAATTTCTCGGAGCTTTATAACACCCTCTGTCTTGTCAGTCCCAAATTTGTGAAGAACTCAAGTGTACAAACAGAGACACCAAACAAAAAGGAGTCTCTGTTTCACAAGAAGAAAGAGAAGCCTGGCAAAGATATCTGGACCACACCAACAAGAAATGTAACCGCTGCCAATGCAGAGGAGGTACGCGCATTTTTGAAGCCGTTCGTTCATGTATATACTGGCGAAATCCTCAAATCGCTGCCTGGACTAAGAGAATGTGTGATAGTTCTCAACCCTGAAGCTGCTCAGGGCGAAGTAATTCGGAAACTTGGGCAAGCGAAGAACAGCAACACACTTGATAGGGAGTACAAAATATCTCTTGCATCAATCCATCCCTCTCTACTGAACTTCAACAAATTAAACGAAAGAGAGGCCTCTTTGTTAGACATGGATCAACTATGGAAACTGCGTGATGACCCATATGCAGGGGTAAAGACGAAGTTTGTCATTGAATTTATCCGGTTATTGAACAGTAAAGCAACAAAGGAGAGAGTTTTAATCTTTAATAAGTATATTGAACCATTGGAACTAATCGAGGAGCAACTCAAGAGGGTGTTTCAGTGGACAGAGGGGACAGAGGTGTTTCGGATATGCGGATTGACTGCCAAGAAGGATAGGGAACGGTCTATTGCAAGTTTTAATGATGCGAATAGTAAAGCTAGAGTTTTACTTGCCTCCACAACAGCTTTCTCTGAGGGTATCAGTCTAATTGGCGCCTCTAGAGTGGTCCTTTTAGATGTGGTATGGAATCCTTCAGTTGGTAAACAGGCTATAAGCCGTGCGTTCCGGATTGGTCAAGAGAGGGTGGTTTATACATATAACTTGATCACAGCCGGTACGGATGAAATGGAAAAGTATGATGTGCAAATGCAGAAAGATAAGCTTTCAAAACTGGTATTTTCTCCTGAGGATATCGGTACCAGTCTCCAGAAAGGTTGTGTTGGTGGGGACAATGATATGCACAATTCGATACCAGAGGATACGGTTTTGCAGGCGATCAGATCAAGTGAGCAGCTCAAGGGAATGTTTGCGAAAATGTATTACACCAAGTCTGATTATCAGAGTGATTTACATCAGGTCTTTTTTTTCTGTACAAGTTTCTCTTGCTCTTATAACAATTTAAGATGAGATTTTATGGAAATTGTTAGTTAAGTGTTATTTTCCTTTTAATTTTTCTTTTCTTTTCTTTGTGGTTACTTGCCTTGGTTGTAAGTTTGACACTTTAACTTGTATACATAGGCCAAAAATTGATACTTTCTGATAAAATTTTATTCTGAAGTCAACCTTGCCAGTTTGCCCTAAATATATATTTTTTGTCTAAAATATTTATGATTTTATTCTGCTCTAATCACTGGTATTTCATTAGAATGGTATTTCAGCCTCTAGTTTTAATTTTCTTGAACTAAGTTTGTCTAATTTTTTTTTTTAATGTTGTCAGCACATGCTGTGTTTATTTGCTAACTTATTATCTGTTTTTTTTTCTTTCTTGTGTGGTTTAGGGTTAAGAAAACACAAAAAGGATGGGAAGCAACACCGTTTGATGGCCTTCACAAAAAAAAAAAAAAAAATAGTGGCCGTAGTTATGCAGCATATAATTATTATTTTTGTTCATTGTATCTGTTGTTAGAAACGCTTTAAATTTACCTCATGTCTTGCAAAATGTAAATTTGCATTGTATGATGGCCTTGAGGAAAAAATGGTATTTTGTCGATGATATAGTGCCTCTGTATGTTAGAACAGTTTTAAGGCTTGCAAATGTGAAACTTGCTTCTCATAATTTGAGTATGCTTATTTGTTTATCTGTTTTAAAATCATTAGTTAATTTTGGCATTTGTTTTAATATTGTCTTGTTTAATCCTTGGAAAGATCTCCAGAGTCCAGAAAGTGTGAAGAATTTTAATCCAATGACCTGAAACAAATTATACAACCCCTTATCATAAATTCTTTTTTGCATATTATACTTGGTACTTGGTTGTCTCCATTTGATAAAATATAAAAAATATGACTTTTTACGAACATGTATCAAGTGCAAATCGAGCAAATCAATTCTGTCTTGCTCATTTTCTTTTTAGTTAACAGAATAAGAACCTTCTAATAAATGTTATTTTTAAATTGATAAGTGAAAAAATATATGTAAAATTTTTTCAGTTTTTTAATAAAATAAAAAATGGGCAAGTTAATATTTTTTTTCTATAAAGGTAATGCGTAAATAAAACAGAAAAAAATTTAGAGATCGTGTTCAATAAGATTTCAAATTAGTCCGAGTTCATTAGCTCAATTAATTTCTTACTCGAACTTAATTTATAAATTAGAATTAAATTCGAGTGGAGAATCCTCCATGAGGGGAGTTGCAAAGTATACATGTATATAAAAAAAATAGAATTAGTAAGTGTTGGCTAAATGCATGCATTTACAAATTTAGATGCAGGTATTTAATTTTATACTGCTAAAGTTCCAGCATTTAAATGCATTCGACTATAGTTCATATTTATGACATTTTTATTATAATTTCAAAGGTAGAGGTCCGTCATTTTTTTTCATAACCAAAAAAATAAATAAAATAATATTAATAACCACACTCTCAAAAAAATTTCAACCATAACCAAACCGCCCCCTGGGGGGGCGGTTTACTCCCCAAGCAACCCGCCCCCCAGTGGGGCGGTTTACCCCCAGACCAAAACTCCCTCCGGGGGGGGGGGGGGGGGGGGGGCGGGTTGCTACAGTACCTTTTTTTTTTTTTTTAGGATTTGAATGTTTCAATATAAATAATGAATGTATTTGTTTGAAATTACAGATATGAAATTAATGACTAAAAATAATATGAAATTAAAAAAAATGAGAAGTAATATCTCTGATAAGTAATCTATTAGTACCTCCTCAAGACAAGTGCTTTCATCTGGTCGACTAGATCGTCGCTTTTGATTCACAACCTTTATTTGCTTCACTTCAGTGTTCATTGGCACATTCCTTTAGAAAAAAAATTAATCAGAAAGAACACAGGAATACAAACTGAGATTTACTTAATTTAAAACTGCACATAAACATGCAATGGTATCTAGAGGACATCTTTAATAGTACATGTCTTGTTTATAACAAGAATTCTAATAAATTGACTCACAGTATACAAAATGCTTTGCAACAATCAAACATTTGCAGTACTTTCAATAAATAATCCAGTATTGATCAAATTTACCAAAAACACCAATTATCTACAAAATTGTATGCCAATATACAAAAGTTCATAATCTAAAGTTACATTTAATCTAAAAATAGCAAAATAAAACCGTTAGATTTAATCTTTATTGTTTTCTTTATGCACATACAAAATATTACGATAGCAAACAAAAATATTCAATCTTACTTACTTATGTCCTCAAATTATTTTTCAAGATCTAAAAATATATCATTTTTTTTCAATCTTACTTACTTAATAACATCATTTAAAAAAATATATATCATTAATTACTTAAAAAAATTGCATTAAAATAATTTGAATTGAAAATTATAAGACTACTGTTTTATTGTATGTATATATTATATATAGATTCAATATTGTAACATGAAAGACTTTGTAGTATATTGGTTAGAGTGTGTGACTCTCACCCAAGGGACGCGGGTTCAAGCTCTAGTGGTGACAAAAAATGGGCCGGAAGCACAGCGAGTTGCGATTTAATTCCTAGTTATGAATCTCAGACTAATTCAATAACCTCGCACCTGATATTGTAGAGCAATTTGATCACTAGCAGTCTGTTCCTCTTGAACACTATGTCTCGTCAGTCTTTTACTTAATTTGCCTATATCAGAATAATATATATATATATATTATTCCTATTCAATACTTATAACAATAAATATAAGATAACAATTTACATATTTCAACATTTATTTCTCACTTAGTTTTATTCAGTAACTTTGTTTTATGTTCCTAGTTATTTTATTTTATTTTTGTATTAATTATTTTCTTATACCTAAGCATTTTCTTTTAATTGAATCTTATTTCATACAATACTCTCAGTGTTCAAATAAAGTCAAGGTTCAAGTTCAATTGATTCTCATTGTTCATTTTCGGATACAGTCCAGTTTATAGAGTGTCTATGTTATTCTTCCTAATTTTCTCCTTTTCAAGTCGAAGGCACAAAAATCCATTTCTTTTTAATAGATTAATTAATCAAGCTCGAAAGCTCATAATTTAATTCACAATTCATTCTTTAAATTCCAATCGGCATCTTTAGTATACATGTAACTTTGCACCGAAACCCCTCTGACAAGGTTAATTTATCAATTCATTGTACTTTTGCAAATTCCACCTTCCCTATCCTATTTTTCTTACAATCATACCCCTTAAAGCTTAGATGAGTATAACCAAATTAAAACTAATACGGATAGGTACCATTTTTCATATCATACCAAATACCCTGAAACTCCTTTAGCAAAGCAGTAGAAAACAATTAAGCAACTGGTTTAAGACAAGTGGAGTTCGGTACCAATAAGGTACGGGAATGTTTGAGTTCTAAACCAAAAATTGGAGAATTAAATCACCCATGTATCCTTGTTATGGTTTAGGCATCTGAACCGAAACAGACAGAGATAAGAAAACACAACCATCGGTATCAAGTTCATTTTCAATTAAAATAGCACATTAAAAATAAATAGAGGTCCCGGACAAATCCATTTCCACACATTAATTAAACAAGTTTCAATTTAACTTTCACAACATTAAGCTTGTATATTTAAGTCTGTTTGATCAATATTTACCAAAAACTTAAATCGGATTGGAAAAGAAAATAAAACCGGAAAATAGAGAGATACCACATATTGCACATTTGCACTAGATGTGTTGAAAGAAGTAGAGTACATCCATTCGGTGATTTAATCACAAGACTAACCAATCGAGAAAGTTAGAAGAAATCCCATGTTTTTCCTTCTTTCTTTTTTTTCTTTCCTTTCTCTATTCTTCTTCAATTTTGTTTGGTTTTTTTATTTATTTTCCTTTACATGAGAGAGGATGAATCTCCTTCAAGTAATTGAGAATTAAGGTGAAAGCCACAACCAGCATTGGCCACATGGTAAGGGTGCCACCTCAACCTTGTTCTTTCATTTATATTAAAATATTTACTACGTGCACCTCAAAGCTTTTCAAAATTGTAAATAAATCCAGAATCAATATTAACTCTTAATTTCAAGATCCATAATTTATTTAAAATTATTTTGCTCACAACTTAGTTTAACCATTTTGTTAATTTATTCAGAAAATAATTCTCCCTCTTCCTTAGAATATTTCTTATATTATTTTCAATTATTAATATCATATACATAATTTGGGTAATGTTACAATTTTCTTTTAATTTCATATTATTTTTAGTCATTATTTCATATATGTAATTTCAAACAAATACATTCATTATTTAGATTGAAACATTCAAATCCTAAAAAAAAAAAAAAAAATACTGTAGCAACCCGCCCCCCCAGGGGGCGTTTTGGTCTAGGGGTAAACCGCCCCACTGGGGGGCGGGTTGCTTGGGGAGTAAACCGCCCCCCCCGGGGGGCGGTTTGGTTATGGTTGAAATTTTTTTGAGAGTGTGGTTATTAATATTATTTTGTTTATTTTTTTGGTTATGAAAAAAAATGACGGGGTAGAGGTACTGTTTTTCTCTTTTTTACAAAAAGTACGGAACAGACTTAAAAGAGTTTTAAATTACCCCACTGAGCAAACAATAATCCCATAACATTCAAAAATTCATCTTTAACAAAAGCATAAAATAATAAAAATAAATAAAAGAGGAACGATGGCAAACAAGACCAGGCAAAAAAGAGTTAACTCCATTAAATACATAAAATAAAATAATAAAAATAAATAAAAGAGTTTTAAGTTACAGCATTCATCTGTAATTTAAGCATTTGAAAAAAGACCAGGCAAAAAAGAAAAACGCAATTTATTAAATACATTCCAAATAAATAATGTATCAGGACCTTTTTGAGTAGCAATGTATTAGGGCTTAAAAACCTCTATTGAATTCAGGAAACTGCAGTAAAAAGTGCTTAATTTTCGACAATCGGAAACACTGAGCCGATTTTATCGTTGCCCATGCGGTAACATTTGATATTTACGCAATACGGACCAAGGTTAACTCCATTATCTTCACGCCCAACAAAGTAACAAAGAGTGTAGAGAGCAATTTCAAATTCAGGACTAACTCCAATTAAAGTGCTAGAGACAGATTTCAAAATACCGTGCCACTCGAACTGGATTGTGAGAACTTGGGTCTCTGAATCAGGCTGCAAAATTTGTGGTAATAGAAAGTTAATAAACTGGATATTATTTTCGAAATAACTGTATGAGTGATGCTATGGTACTATGCATAGCGCAAATTGATCCATATTTTTATTTTCAAAGTCCAAACAGTCAAACTGAAACGTTCACCAAGATCTCCATATGCAAATGTACTTGTTGATCAAATTTTACATTTTTTAGAAATTTTGTACTATTTATTTAGATAGGTAGAAAATAACTTGATCTAAAAATTTTGGATCATTCAAAATAATGATTTTCTACATGTATTAAAAAATAATTAAAGAATTCTAAAAAAATGAAATTTTTTGTCTGTAAATATAATTTCATATGGAGATCTTATTTTTAATTTTTAAAAACAAAAAACTTGATCCATAATATAGACTAACAAGCACTATACATAGTTGTATTCATTTTCATTACTTACCAGTTCACCACGCCTTCTTGGAAAAATGAACCCTTGGTAATCAACTGTACCTTTCGCTTCTTCCAAGTAGAACTGAAATTCATGTAACCAAAATTTTACTCTTAGAATATTTTCTGACAAATTATTTAAATTGATTATAGTATTGATATCAGTTTATCCACTTGCCTGAATCCAGTTATGAAAACCTGAAATCTCATTCTCGCCTCTATTCTTGATCTCTCCGACAAAAACATGTTCAAAAGCCGATGAACTACCGGATGTGCCACCTCTTCCACATAAATTGAACCAAAGACTAATCATAATTCTCTTAAATTCCTCGTAATTACAATCCAAGACCCCCTTTGCAATCAAATAATTGAAAACATATTTAATCGGCCCGGTTCTACTAATCTCCTCAATAAACGCTGTCTGCTCGTGCTTGTCTTGTGCAGTTACCTCCTCCTTATACCCTTCATTCGGGTTGTAATTATCCAAAAGTGCGCAAAATCGGGAAATTGTGGGTTTCCGTAGCACATCATCGCTCAGCCAGGTAAATAGTGGTTCACGGGCCATGTCACCGTTTCTATAAACCTTCTTCCCTTCACCTACATTAATTTCGTAGTCTTTTCCAGGTACCAAACGGTTTCGGTCAAGGTCCCATAAGCGATTGCACGCCTTTGACAAGTCATGAAGCTCTTCTTGTGTCGGTTCTGTGTTTAGGCCATGAAGAGTTCCTTCAGAGTAATTTTGTTGAGACGGAGATTTCTTGTATCCATTCCATGCTTCAGACTGCCAATAAAATTAACGACTATAATATAATATGTTTTTTATTATTAAATAAGAAATGTTAGCCCGGCTGATAATTCAAGTATCTCAATCATGTTTAACAAAGTATTTTGATTTTATTCCAGTTAATGGTTTTCTTCTTGCGTAGTCTGTTAATTGTAATTAGTTACAATACCGATCTGATTGGGTAATAAGATGCAGTTATGAACCATATGGTATATCCTGAAATGTTAATTTTTAAATATAAAACACTCAAAATCATGAAAATATCAGGGGGAAAATACATATAGATAGAACCATACTTTCTGAGGTCTTCCATGTGAAGCAGGGTGATGTTGCTTCTTGCTTCCAACTGTTTGCCAATCTTCTTCCTTTATCTCCTCACTCTCCTCCTAGAAAGATAGTAATTAGAGAATAATATACATACTAAGGGACAAATAACTACACATACACATGGTATATAATCTCACATAATCTGACTAAGTAAAAAATATGGTGATTACTGATTACTAGTTAACTAACATTGTTATGCCTTCTTGGAGGTTGATGGCTGTATGATTGGTTCGCTGCCTCAACATTTCCCCATTTCGTGCCTCCAGACTCTTCAGTCTTCTCCTACATAATTCATAGGAGCATCAAATAAAATACCAATTCAATTGCTAGTGTCATCAATTGAAACTATCACTTAATTGAAAGACAAATGATTAAATTTTAAGCACCTTTCTGTCCCAAGAACTAGGGCGGTGATAAGCAGCGCCAGTTGAGTGTGCTTCAGATTGATTATCATCACTCTTAGAAGAAACAACCTAAAAATCAAGTAAAAAAAACTGTAACCTGTAACCAAAGGTTTATCCACAATTTACATTAACGGTAGGGGTGAAAATGGTATGGATAATAACCAATCCGTATTCGAAAACTTAGATGTGGATATCCGATATCCGAATATCCATGTGGATAAGGATACTGATATGGTTTTACGTTTAAATTATCTGTATCCGAATAGTAGATATATACCATATATTTTAATATATATTATGAAAATTTTATGTTATTCACCATTATAATTAGATAAATATTATGAACTTTAATATTTTTTATATTATTTTAATAAATATCCGATCTGATCCGGATCTGTATTCGTATTTTTCTGATATCCGCTCCATATTTGTATTCGGAAAAAAAAAAAAATATATAGATATGATTTTACCACTATCTGCTCCGTTTTTACCCCTAATACAGGTCTTGATCTTGTGAATTTAAACAAAAAACTAATATTCTAATAGATGTATATGCGATGCTTCCTAAACCACTCGATACACTATATGTGAAATAAACACATAATTAACATGTATATGCACCAGATAACTACCAATACCAAATCTAATTGGAACAGTACTTGAAACAAAGACTCGACTCCTAAAAATATTTTGTAAAAGAAGAATGATTATTAACATACAGTACGAGGTATGAGACTAATTAATTTAATATTATTATGTAAATTTTCAAAATATTAATTTGTTGAACGCAATTAAGTTCAGAGAGGAACTAAACAAAGAAATTGGTTGACTTGCAATCTATTGAATGGTTATCTACTTTGTTTAGTTCTAAATCAAAAGGAGATTGAAAGATACCTCAGCCCAAGTAGCCCTGGACCTCTCATCCCCTTCTCCCTCTTGAGGCGATGTCGCTTGGTTTCTCCTCTGTTCTTGCTCGCCGTCTCCATCAATGGCGTCTAATGCCACATTAATAAACCCCTTAATTAGACCTTCCATTTCTATTCGCTTTTGCCTTTTCTCTCCTCTTCTCCACTGCTCTTCTCGTTTGACAGATCTCTAGATAACTAGAAATGAAAAGATAATTGGTTCATTGGATCTGGTGTAATGTAATAGAGATCAGAGAGAAACAATAAACTGTCGGCACGGGGTCCCATGCTTTGAGTAAACATATTGACAGAATTATTTTAACTTTATACAGCGCGAGAATAATAGAAATAAGATGAAAAAGTATATGATTAGGGCACTGCATTAAGACAAAGAAGCTCTGTTAAAATATCTGCCCAAGCTTTGGGCCCCGCACTGGGAGGAGGGTTTCCCATGCCCATCGGACCAGAGTCTGTTCGATGGTTGCTTTCTACCGTTCGATCCATTTCAAAATTTGTGCACACGGATATTAAACAAACAGCACGGATATTAAAGTAATGAGCACAGCTCTTAAGGTAAATCAAACGGTGATGACTCTGGTCCGATGGGCATCGGACACCCCCTCTCCCGCACTCCTACCGCACTAGGCAGCTACCAAATATTTACAATCAGCTTTAATTAAATGATAGACCAATTTACCCTCTGACTATTGGCAAATTACTTTTTAAATCATTTTTTCTAGCCGTCGCAGTAAAATTGAAAGACTACATCTTACTTCTTCTTTTTTGGTCTTACATGTAGGGATGAAAACGGATCGGATAGTGATAAAATCATATTCGTATTTTTTTTATTTTTCGGATACGAATACGGATTGGATATTAATCGGATACGAATACGGATCGGATATTAGTCGGATACGAATACGGATCGGATATTAGTCGGATACAAATACGAATACGGATATAGTTCGAATTTTTAATTCGGATATTATAACAGAATTAGCATATTATATAAAGATTTGAAGATAAGGTTATTGCATAGAAATAATTAAAGAGCTTGATTGCTAAATAATATTTTGTTTTTTTGAGCAATTTATTAGCATTTTTTAAAATTTATTATGAATTTTGAAACTTAAAATTTATCTTAAAAAAAAAAATTAAGATACCCTCACTCACGGATGACCACATAGCTTCTATCTTTTTCTCCTCTCTCTATTTTTATTAAGGCGGACCCCACGTCAATTAAACCCTCTCCTTTTCTTTCTCTTTCTGTTTCACTTACAGCTGGACCCCACCCGTCATTTTCCTCCCTTCCTCTTTCCTTTCTGGAAACAGTGAATGCCAAACCTTTCTCTTTTCTTTCTCCCGCTGTCGCATTGCACAAGTCCGCCCCATGTCGACCGACGATATTGTCGCCCCTACTCCCATGCCCTGTCCTCTCTGCCACCTACGCCATCCTTTTCCTCTTCCTCTTTCTCGCCCGAGTGATAAAAATTCAAAAATTCGGATATCCGAAAAATCAATAAATACGGATACGGATAATTATCCGAATCCGTATCCGTATCCGCTTTCGAAATGAAAACCGAATTCGTATTCGTATCCGGATAAATTGTATCCGTATCCGCAAACTATCCGTATCCAACTATCCGAATCCGAAAAATTCGAATACGGATCCTGATACGGACGGATAATATCCGACCCGTTTTCATCCCTACTTACATGGCCCGTAGGAAGGGGTGTAAACGGAGCAGATTCAGAACATATAATACTGATATTATATCTGTATTTATCTTTCAATGAACGGATATAAATATGAATACAAATAGTAAACGGATACTAAAATTAAAAATTAAATTTACCTTAACGGATATGGATAATTATTGAATAATTAAGTTATATAAATTTTTAGATACAAATACCAAATTAACTAAATTTGAAAAAAAATCAGAAAATAAAAATAAAATTATTCAACCATCTTTATGTACCTGAAGCAATTCTCACAAAAAAAAAATTACAGTGGAATCAAATGGAGCCACGCGGGATAGCAATTCTCTGTTTTCTCGCTAAAAAGTAATTCATTGACCTCACGTCGGATAGTAGTGTTAAAAAAAAAGGCAAATAAATAGATGACCGGACCGCATTTATATTTAGTCCCACAACAATAGATTAAAACTAGATTGAGATAGTTATATACATTCTTGCTCTATGATAATTCAAATCAAAGTGTAGTGGAGCAAATCATAAAAGACAAAAGATTTTACATCGGATAGTGCGGATATCCGCTCTATTTTCTCACACACCACAGAATCTGTAATTTCGTGCAAATTGAGATAAATTTTTAATCTGTCATTTGTCAAAACTGTATTTTATAGTTATTTTGTTCTTTATATGATATTATTTGAACTTGCAAAATGAAATCTGCATTCTTTGTTCATTTTTTTTCTTCAATTTTTAGCACCGGTTTATTGAAAGAAGAACAAAATTTAAATAGTTAAATATTTCTTAAATAGTTTCCTCCAATGACTCAGGTGTCCAAAGAGAAACAGACAGTGGACTTGTTCAAAACAAAAGACGAAGGACAATTTTGTCATTTATAATTTATGAGAGTGGGGATCGGGTGGAGAAAAACAGCTCAGTACTTTCGCAAAGTTTCTCTTTTTTAAAGGTTGTGTTCGAGTTTGACCTAATTATTTGGAACCAATACCAATATTCCATTTGAAATACATAATCGGAAGGCAATCAGTAATTCAACAATTTTTATAAAAATATGACATCATTATATATAATTATTTTAAATATCAATATCAATTTCACATATTAAAAAATTAATGGTAAAATATTAAAACATTCATAATTTCTCACAAATTGAAATTGAGAAAAATCCTAAAGCTGTTAATACGGTTACAAAAAAGTACTTTTACTGTTTTACACCTCGTTTGGATGAAGAGTACATAAAGGGAGGGAATGGAAAGAAAAGAAAATTTTCTCAAGAAGGATATAGGAGATGCTCTCGCATGATTATAATTAGAATCTATTTCCCTCTCAATTTGGGGTGTAACGGATGAAAAGAAATTCTGTTATAAATATTTAAAAAAAATGATATAAATATCCAACCCTGTATCTTATATATATAATTCTCATCCATGTTTCTTTATCAAAAACCTACAACAGCCACCGAATTTCTAATTAATCTTCTAGATATTAATTAACCAAACAATAAATAAGACGGAAAAGAAAATTAACTTTATTTTTGTCTCACTAATCATCCAAACATAAAGAGGTTAAAAATACTAATCTTCCTTTTATTCCATTCAATTCCTTTCTATTTTTTTTCACTTCACTTCCCTTCCTTCACTCTCCATCCAAGCAAGTTGTTAATAATTATGAAGATTATCTCAATTCCATCATTAAGCACGTTGGGCTTCCAATCCGTTAACGGCTATGATTGAAAGATGAATTTTCAGATTTAATCTCAATCCTCTAATCACATAATCTATCTTCTTTTGATTAAATACATTTATTTTATGTGTAGAAGTCTAAATTTAGGTACAAACATACTCGCCACACATACCGCTACACAATGCATTACAATTAAAATTAAACATAATCTGAAGTTTAGCAATATAATTCTATGTTTCCTTATTTATTTGTTACCTTATTTCTCCCTCTTTAATTTAACTGACTCCACCTTCCATTTCTATATATACAGAAGATCACAATGGAAATAAATATTTTATGTCCTTATTTTTATACATATATTTCTAATTTTGTTTCTATACAAATCTAACCCACAATATACTGTGTGGTAGTATATTGGACCTGGTTAGGAGGCATGTCAGACAGTAGTTTTTTTTCATAACCCATAATATTCTGTATATTGATCGGTACAGGATATATTTACAATTGTTCAAATAATTTCTCAATTTTGTTTGTGTGATTAGCTGTGTTAATATATCTTCTTTTATATTATATTATTATTATGTAAAAATTTATTATCTCTAATGTAGAATCAGTACCATGTTCAAATTAGTGAATAAATAAATAAACAACAAAAGTCATGCTGAAACAGAAGGAGAAGGAGAAAATTTGGTGCTCCCAGATTATATATATAAAATATAGTTTACAGGGAGGTTTTAAGCGAGGAATAAAATATGTGCCATTTGATTTAACATATCTAATTTTATTATAAAAAATTTCAATTACAATTATAATCTACTTTTCATATTTTATTTGTTTATTTTCATAAATATTTAACTATATCGAATAGGATCACATTGGCAATGATACTTCAAGATTTTTTTCATGTTATGTTTGATATATCGAATAGGATCACATTGGTAATGATACTTCAAGATTTTTTTTATGTTATGTTTGATACATTTTTTTGTCTTTTGTTGTTGTTTCTTTTACTATTATTTATTATTTGTCTCTCCTTTTTTTCATTTGTATTTTTTATTTATATTTTTTTCTTAATTCTCAGTGAAATATCAATAAAAAAATATTTTAATATTTTATTCGATCTTATAATTGGTCCTTTTTGGAATGTCAAACTTACATGGTACGCCAATTAGTCGTACTTTCCAAATTAGCTTGGAAATGAATGTATTAAGTATTTTTCCAAATTATAACTCGCAGCTAGAATTAGATCCAGATACATTTGTAACTGTTGAGAAATTGGACATTTTTGTAATGATCGAACCATTTATGAGGATCGGACCATTTAAGAAGCTATATGGGCCTTATATTTGGGCCCAAATGTCCATATATTCACAAAATAGTTCACTGAGGTTGAGATGTCTGGTGGCCGGGCCCAAATTTGAATGTTTTTAATGCATTTCTTTTTTTTTTAACGATCTTTTTACCATTTACTTTATACATAATTAATTGGTAAGTTAAATTTTTTACCACTTCAATTTATACATAATGAATTTTAATAGTTCAAATTTATCATTTGAAACCAACTCAATAAATATTTGAGTTGAGTTCACAAAAGTAATTGGTTAACTTAAGAACACTCTAGTTCTACTCTAAACAAAGTCAATTCTCATCGAATACAAAATATAAGAAAATATTACTAGGCCCGAATCATACCGTTGGTAGTTCTAGCGAACTCTTAGCCAAGCGTTATAGACAGGGGCAGACCCACCTTGAGCCAGAAGGGGCAACTGCCCCTATAAATTTTGAAATTCAGTGAAAAAATATAAGTCTGGTACCGCATTGTCCCTCCTTCCTATAAATTGTTTTGACTCTCTCTGGAACTACAAAACACGTCAGGTCAGTTCAAAAGTATTGTTAATAAAAAAAATTGTTGTTTTTATAGAAATTTTACAGAAATTTATGAGTCTGAATCAATTTTGTTGTTTTTTTAATATGTAAAATGATATTACTCTATTATTTTTATTAGGGTATATTATTTTTATTACTTTTTATTATATTGATTATTTTAATGAGTTTAAACTCAATTCCTAGCATTTTCTGACAGAAATCCTGCATCATAGACTAGAGAAAAAAATATTAAGCATCCAGAAGCGAAGAACAACAAACCATCTACTTTTTTTTTTTTTATAAAACAAACCATCTACTTCCATTTCTTTGTTTGCACTTGAATGTCGTAGAGCATTTAGAAAGAAAACCAAGAAACAACTAGTGTCTTCTTTCTACGCTTTGACAGTTTGACTGGTGACTGATATAATTCATGCTATTATTACTTCGCTGCATTGATTTATAGCTACTGTATTATTTTTGCTTCTTTTAGATGACCGTTATTTTTATGCAAATGGCCCGAAGCGTTTGTTAAGTCAGTTTTAAAATTAGTTTGGAAATGAATGTTTTTATGCAAACGGTCCATATAGCTTCTTTTAGATGACCGTTGTTTTCATAAAGATATTATTTTTATGCGCTTGGACTTGGATACTAAATTTTACATTTTTAGAATTATTTTACTGTTTATTAAGTTAGTTTTAAAATTGTTGATTTTAATAAATAATGAAAAATTTATGGATTATTGAAAACAGCTATTTTAAAACTGGATTAATAAATAGTAACAAATTTCAAAATATAAAATTTGGTCTCCAAGTATATTTTAATATAAATTGAATGTTGAGTGATTTGAATCGACTGTTTAGACTTTGAAAATATAAGATCCGAAGCATTTGTTCCATGGCCTAGAAACAAGTAGGTCTGATGGCCATCGGACCTACTTTCATATTCAATTAGCTCAAACACCATACGATTAGCATTGAGATGTGTGCGCACGGAAATTGAAACAAGTATGTACGGTTTTAATTAGTTTACACGAATCTTAATGCAAATTGAATGATCATTACACCCATCGAACCAAAGTAGGTCCGACGGGCATCGGACCTACTCTGAATTCTTTGATATTAGCTAATCTCTCTCTAAATATGTGTGTGTGTTTGCATATTCATTTTTTTCATTTTCTGAATAAAAATATATTTATTTATTTGAAGAAATGAAACATATCATTTTCTTTTCAATAGAAAACAATACACTAGTTACTAATACATAGCGTATGCGTATTTAATTTTTTTGCTTTCTAAAAACTGTTTATATTAAAATTTTCAAATCCAAAGATAAAATGTACAGATAAATTAACAACTTTTTGAGGTATGTATGGATACATTCATACACACTTTTCCACTGTATCAATTCCTGAGCCATATTATTTAAAATAGCGACACAAGCGTCTGACATGATATCTATGGAATAAATATCGCACGCATATCAGTATTTTTTTTTTTTTTGAGGTGAAATGCCCGTAGGCTTGTATTAAAAAAAAATTAAGTCTTACATCATACCAGAAAGTAATAAAGCATCTAAATTCTAACTTATCAAACTAAAAACTACCTGGGCAGCGATTCTGCATACTATCTCTACTCCTATTACAGTGATAAATAAAGTGACCTTGGCATTACATGTACCATAGGTTAAAAACTAAAACCTAACGTTTATCCTACTACAGAGAAATGCATCTGTCCTTGCACTGACAGTTTGGATAGCTCCATTGTTCAGATCCTCCGGAACCCCGTTACTTACATTGAACTCTGTATTTTCAGTTCCTCCATGAATTGTCTGCTTGGTAATCCTTGAAATGCGGTGTTGTTTATTCTTGCCCAATTAGCCAGCAAGTGAGGTTGTACCAGTACCGCTCTTGGTACATAGGTGATGTTGATTCTTCCGCTGTGTTGGTGAAAAATGCTGGACACTCTTGCCAGTGTTTCTGCTGCTCGCCAGTAAGGCAGATCCTGGTAGTTCCCATCTGTGATTGCCGTTATCGCTATTCTACAATCCGAGAAAATAACGGCTTTGTGTGTTGTTTCTCCACTTAAAAACTTGATGGCCTGTTCCAGCCCCATGTATACTGCTCTTGCTTCCGCCTCAAGAGGGTCTGTCGCATGTATTGCCTGCCCATGGACCCCCATTAGTCGCCCCTGAAGGCCTGAACATCATACACCACTACTCCCCCAGCTTTTCCATTTGCATCCCCCGATCCATCGACCAGGATAACTATCGTATCTGCTGGCACCTCAATGTGTGGTGATTCATCCTGTCGTGTTGGGATTTCCGGCATCCTATCCTTGACCTGTAGTGAACCTGCCTTAGCGATAATTTGCGCCGGGATCCCTTTTTTACCCCTGAAGATAAATTCATTTCTTGCCTTCCAAATCTCCCACATTAGGTTGCAAAAAATTGGAACTTGTTCCCCTGTCATTGGATTCGTGATTTCCAACATAGCTGCTGTGAAACTATTTGGTATTGCATCGGTGCGAAGCATGAGCACGCATATCAGTATTAAATATAGATTTGGTCACCTATATGAAATATTAGTTTGCAGCAAGTCAAACTGAGTGTTAATTCGTAAACAAATTGAAGGATTAAATGTCCCTTGCATTAATATCTTTTGTATTTTTACCTACTCTCATTAATTCAAGAACTAGATTAATTTTATCAAGTCACAGTGTGACCGGATACGACACGGCATGGAACGTGTGCTGGTTATATGTCATGACTTACCAATTCTGTATCATGACTGTTCGCATGACGTGGCTATCTTTTGAAAAATTAGCACAGCATGTCATTCGAAAGATCTAAACACGATACTTGATCACACAAGTCACGTATAATTACGACCGTTAAATATTGATAGAATGGTAAATAACTGAATATTGAATAAACCAACTATATTATTAAAAAAAATTAGTTAAACTTAACCAATTATGTTTGGTCACGACATGCCCAACATGTTGTTATTGATCAAAAGATATTGAAATTGAACCTACGCAACTTATAAAATATTTGTTATTTAAAAAAAAAAAAACATATATGTGTGCGTAACTTCGTACTCATAAATTATCAATAAGATTGGTATAAGGATTAAAAAAAACGTATAGTTCTCTCTATTATATTAGTTTAAATTATATTAATTTAGAGGATTAAATTATTATACTAATTATTCTCACTGTATTAACAAGATTGATGTATATATAAATTTTTATCAGTTATTTAAAATAGACTAGTCTAAATGTAAGATTCCATCAATGCATTAATTAATTAAATTGATTTTAATTGATGTGGTCCTTTATTAGGTATAATGAAATTAATTTTGTTATTTACATATTAATCACGTCAATTATACTACCTAAGCTAACAATCTAAAACAATTAATCCTTTTTTGGGGCAAAATTAGTAACTTCCAAATCCGATTTTTTTTATAAACCATAATTAAAAAATAATAATTTTAGAAAACCAACATGATTACTTTTTTTTTTTTATAAAAACCATAAGAACTGAAATGGCATTTTGGCCCGCCATTTTTTTTCGGCACTGAAATGACATTTCGGTCCAGTGTGGTTTTACAGTTTTTCATTTTAGCAGCTACAGAAAATCATAGCGGACCGAAATAACATTTCGATCTGAAAACAAAGGACCGAAGTGACATTTTAGTTCTTATAATTTTTGTAAAAAAAAAAAATATTATGTTGGTTTCGTAAAATTATTATTTTTAATTATGATTTATAAAAAAAAAATTCTTCCAAATTCCAATTACCGTGCTTGACTTAGATAAGTAATTAATGCTCTTAGGTGCTATGATTTCAAAGTAGGTCACACCACACACCAATCACTTGTATAATCATGCAGCTGTAATTCAATTATTTACACGCCTTTATACTGTCTCTTTTGAACTAGCATATATGGATTTTTTTTAATTGGTACTTGCTATATTGAAAAGATACTATTTAAGTCAGTTAGGTGAAAGATGGAGCTGTTCACTGTGTATTTATATTGTTAACTGATCATTGAACTTAATAAATGATTGCAAGGAAAAAAAATATTTCCAGAAAGGTGTGATATAAATTAATAAATGATGTCAAATTAATATCAACTACATTTATATGCTTATAATACAATTTCAGTGGATCAGTTGACCATATCATCACTTACATTTTGCAACCCATGTGCCTCTTTAATTGATCATACCAAAAAAAAAAAAAAAATTAATGGTCTTGCACTAGTTGAATAAAATATTTGAGAAATTTGTATTGCATGATTTATTAAAAAAAACAAAATTAGTATGTTTTTTTAATAATAAGACATCCAGCCAAATGCAAAATGAATATGATAAATGATAGTATAAAAATTGATAAATTTAAAAGTTTTCTTATTTCTCAGATCACTTAATCCTCAAGAGGATTTGTAAGATAAACTTAGGGAGCTTCTTGAAAGAGAAATGTTTGTAAATATCAATTATATTTATATAAAAAAGTTGTAGGTTTTTAATTTGTAAAAATAAATAAGTTGTGATCTATATTGGATGTTATAGGTTTGACATTCGGTTGAATTTTTTTTTTTTTTTTGTTGTGAATAACTGAATATTGAACTTGGTGAATGCTTAATCCCAATTTAAAGAAAATTTTTGCGGTATGAACTATAACAATCGTTATGCGATAACTTTCTAGCTCTCTTGTATCATATGCGTTGATAGATTCTCATCCTCGTACAAATGATCAAATTGCTAGGAACAATATGAGAAGTGCAATTTGCGGATTTGCTATTGTGAAACTTGTTCTGCGATCATTAGTTTTAACTTTGCACGAATTTCAAAGCAGAGCTCCTATAATTTAAATAGACAGAGAAAATTTTTTGGTTCGGTTGAGAGAGACCGCAGGAAAGACTCACCTGTTCTGCTTGAGTAAGACATATTTTTAATACTTTTTTGGTATATGATTGTTTTGTATGATTTAGCATATTGTATTGATGTTTCGAATTATAATTTTTAATGTCCGACTGGTGATATCTCATATCTGTGATTATAGAGGTGATATCTGTGATTTCCCTTTCGTTACTCGTTAGAGGGAACATCTCACAGTGACCATTATTTTGTATTGATACAGAAGATATTTGAAATACATAGTACACACTAAATAAGTAAATACGCATAGCACTGTAGCCTAATTATATATATATAGAGAGAGAGAGTGTGTGTGACTAATATGCTTTCGGTAGCATATGGGCCGAATTGATTACGGTTCAAATTTGAATTTCAAAATCCAAAAAGTTGATCTGAACCGTTAGATGTGTTCTCTATATTAAAATGTGCTTGAAGACCAAATTTTACATTTTTTTTGAATTTTTTTACTATTTATTAAGCCACTTTGAAAATCGTTGATCCAACGGTGGCTTAACCCAACAGTGAAACCGTTGAATTAGCTATTTTCAAAGTGGCTTAATAAATAGTAAAAAATTCCAAAAAATATAAAACTTGGTCTCCAAGCACATTTTAATATAGAGAACACATCTAACGGTTCATATCGACTTTTTAGATTTTGAAATTTCAAATTTGAACCATAAGCACTTCGGCTCATATGCTACCGAAAGCATATTAGTCACTCTCTATAATATATAGGAAATTACTAATATGCTACGCGTAGCATAGAAGGCCTTCATGCAACGGCTCAATATTTGAGTTTTTATAATTCTAACGGTCAATTCAAACCGTTCAACATATTCTCCATATGAATATGTACTTGCAAAACAAATTTTATATTTTTTTTAGAATTTTTTTACTATTTTTTTAGATAGGTAGAAAATCACTTAATATGAAAATTATGTACCATTCAGATCAAGTGATTTTTTATCAATCTAAAAAATAGTAAAAAAAATTCTAAAAAATATAAAATTTAGTTTGCAAGTACATATTCATATGGAGATCATGTTGAAAGGTTCAGATCGACCATTAGGATTTTAAAAACTCAAATTTTGAGCTTCGGTCGAAATGCAACCAAGTCGTTTTTCAATTTTTGAAGTCCAAAAAGTCAATCCAAACCGTTAGATGTGATCTCTATATAAATGTGCTTGGAGACCAAATTTTACATTTTTTGGATTTTTTTTTACTATTTATTAAGCCACTTTGAAAATCGCTAATCCAACGGTGGCTTAACCAAACAGTGAAACTAGAAACCACCGTTGGATCAGCGATTTTCAAACTGGCTTAATAAATAGTAAAAAAATTCCAAAAAATGTAAAATTTGGCCTCCAAGCACATTTTAATGTAGAGATCATATCTAACAGTTTGGATCGACTTTTTGAACTTTGAAAATTGAAAAACGACTTAGTTGCACTTCGGCCGAAGTGCTACCGAAAGCATATTAATCTCTCGCTATCTCTCTCTCTATATATATTTAAATATCTTAGCTTTAAAATCAAAAGCCCGATCAACCTATCAATCAATAAAATTACTTGTACTGAGTATACGATTACAGAGGTGGTATCTCAGATCTCTTCCTTTCATTAAACAGGGGGAATATTTGACAATGATCATTATTTTTTTTTAACACGGAAAACAATTGGAAAAGCAAATAAAAAAATATATTGGAAAAGTATTCTTTGGACGACTATACCAAACCATCAGCTGTCACAAGTCGTCTAATTACCATTTCTTGAATTTTTTTTTTCTTTCTACCCATAGGATAATCTGACTATCTCGGATTTTAAATTTTGATTAAATTATATCTTGTATATTATAGCGTACGTTTACTAATTTTGATAGAATTTATACGTTCAAATAACTAAAATAATTTTATCAAATACATAATAAAAAAATAAGAATGGATGTATGAATGTCTGAAGTCATATTCATCCATCTACTTTTTTATGTAGTTAATTTTTTTTAAGCTCTCAATAACTAGAAGTTTAATATAATCTGGGAGAATTTTTAACCTCAAAATTATATATTTCTCCCTCTAAAATTCATAATACCATATTCATTCTTCTAATTTCAAATACTCCTAAATCTACTCTTTTTATTGCATTTTCTATTAAAACTCATTTTAAATTTAGAAAGTTCTCATTTAACCTTATTAAAAAAAATAAAAATATGTAAGTTGGTGTGAGAAAAATATTTATTCTTCTAATTAGTTGACAAATAATTTATTTTTTATTTGTGATCTATACACAGTGGAATTTAGGTATAGGCTTGTTTGTGTGTCACAAGTATGAAAACGAATAATTTGTTCTCACAGACTGCTCAATTATGCTACATATATTTATTTTATTTTTATGAAGAGGTCGGTGCTGACTGTGTAGTAAGTCATTTCTATCAGTCTTTCTCCAGGTCGTCCCCCTGTCATAGTAAGTCTACGCTAACTCTGAATTCGGATTCCCTTAAGTAACCTAAAATTTGGGGTTTGGATCTGGACTGTTCGATCTATTTGGCACGAGTTTTAAAGGAGACCGGAACATTCACATATCGCCGGATTGGGCAGACCGATTCTGATCACACGGTCCGGATAAAAATTCAAAATTTGAGTTACTTTTGGGAATCAGCAACCACTACGCCGCATGAATTATTCTCACTGGCCATGCAGACTTCAGAATACAGACTCCTCAACAAATTCCTCTTCTGCAATAAATTTTCCGAGTACAATAAGTTATGAACAGAATCTCCTCCTTTTAACCGTCTGATCTAAACTGGACGGGTTGGATCTCTACTAGACTATCCAAGAATTTCATTTAATTGCAGAGCATTTGAAAAACTTCGTCATTGACCAGCTGAGCTGTCTGTCGTCCAATATTTTGGCCCCTTTTTTGGTTATTTCCCACTAGAGACTCTTTATTTAACTTTCGTTATTTCTCACATTAGCAATATCTTTAGCAAATCATACTTACTACTACCTCCATTAACACAAACATAGAAATGAGTTTTCTCCTTATTATTTTCTCTATACTTTTAGTTGCAACCTCAGCAGAGACCGAAGTGGAAGCATTGCACAAGTGGAAATCAAGCTTGTACCAGTCAGGGTCTCTAGCTTCATGGTCTACTAGTACCAGCAACGGTACCAGTCCTTGCTCTTGGAACGGTATCATCTGTGATAGTGCTGGTAATGTGGTACAAATCTCTTTGCCAAGCGCCAGTCTCAATGGTACATTAGATTCTCTAAATTTCTCTTCTTTTCGCAACCTTGTTTCGCTTAATCTAAGCGATAACATTCTCCAAGGATCAATCCCTTCTACTATCTCTAACCTCTCTAAATTAACCTCACTAGACCTTAGTAGCAACTCCTTTGAAAATTTTATACCACCTGAAATGGGTCAGTTGAGTGAGTTACTTTATCTGAGCATGTTTAACAACATCTTAGTCGGACCGGTACCATACCAGCTTAGTCAGTTAAGCAAGGTGCAGCATTTTGATCTCGGTGGGAATTATCTTAACAACACAGATTATTCAAATTTCTCAGCAATGCCGTCAGTATCGTACCTATCGCTGTATCAGAATGATCTTACTAGTCCCTTCCCCGAATTCATCGTAAAATGTACAAATCTTACGTCTTTAGATCTCTCTAATAATACATTTTATGGCATGATACCAGAATCCCTTGCAAACCTGTCAAAGTTGCGCGAGTTACACCTCGATACAAACAACTTCACTGGTGGGGTCCCATCAGTACTCGGTTCGATATCAGGCCTAAGAGTACTTGCACTTGGAAGAAATTCCCTGACAGGTGAAATCCCATCAGAAATTGGAAATTTAGTTCTATTAACTGAACTGGACTTATCGGACAACTCACTTAGTGGTCCAATACCACCCTCCATTGGTAATCTCAAAAACCTCTCTGTGTTATATCTATTCTACAACAACCTTTCAGGCAAAATCCCAGCTGAAATCGGTAACATTACAGCATTACAAAAACTTGCTTTAAGTACTAACCAACTTTCGGGGCACTTGCCAGATTCCATCTCCCAGCTCGATAACTTGTCCTTCTTTTCGGTATATAACAACAACCTGACTGGTACAATCCCTCCTGATTTTGGCCGAAACGGGAAACTCGTGATTGTTGATATTTCAAACAACAGTTTTGTTGGTGAATTGCCTCGTGATCTCTGTAGAGAATTCACTCTTCAATACCTAATTACATCTTCGAACAACTTCACTGGGACACTACCCTCCTGTTTGAAGAATTGCTCGGGTCTGATTCTGGTTCAGTTGGAACATAACCGTTTCACTGGAGACATATCAGAAGCATTTGGAGTGCACCCAAACCTAACTTACCTAGATTTGACTGGTAATGCATTCACTGGTGAATTATCGAGCAGTTGTGGTCAGTGCACAAGTTTAGAATACCTGGCATTGGCGTCAAACCAGTTAACAGGTACAATTCCTCCTGAGTTGGTAAACCTTAGCTTGTTATTCTTGTTAAATTTGAGTGATAATATCTTACTAGGTCAAATTCCTTCTTTTATAGCTAATTTTTTGAACCTCGTGTTTTTTTATTAGGTCAATTGCAACAATTATTCGTTGGCAATGATGGCCCTTATTCATGGAATTCCTCTTCATTGCCTAATTTGCAATATTTGCTCATCAATGATAATTTCTTGAATGGTACCTTACCGTCCTCCTTTTGTAAAATGGACTCTTTAATAACTCTCGATCTTTCAAAAAATCAATTATCTGGTGAACTCCCGCAGTGTTGGTGGGAAATGAAAAAACTCCGACAGATGATTTTGGGAAGCAATAATTTTTCTGGTGAGATCCCAATTTTCAGAGGACATATGCCACCCCTTCTATCTATTCACTTGGAGAACAATTCTTTGGTTGGATTGTTTCCTTCAGCACTGAAATATTGTCATGATTTGGTTGTTCTAGATCTTGGAAATAATCTTTTATACGGTGCAATCCCAGAATGGTTAGGATATAGCTTTTCTTCACTTCAAATACTTAGCCTAAGATCAAACATGTTTAATGGAACTATCCCAGCTTTAGAAAACGTCGGTAAGCTTCAATTGATGGATCTATCAAATAACTACTTTGATGGAACTATAACCCAAAGCATAGGCAACCTTACTTCCATGACGGTACAACAAACATATTATAGTTCAGGATTTGGATATACGGAGAGCATCTCATTAACATGGAAAGGGAATGAACTATTATTTCAGCAGAACCTTGCACTTGTTAATGGTATAGACCTTTCAAACAATTCTCTAATCGGTAAAATCCCCGCCGAGTTAACAAAGTTATTTGGGTTACTATTTCTCAACTTATCAGACAATCATTTCACCCATACTATTCCCGAAAGGATTGGAGATTTGCAAGAATTGGAGTCCCTCGATTTGTCAAATAATGACCTATCAGGTCCAATTCCACTGAGCATAGCTAGCATAATCTCTCTCAGTTTCTTGAATCTATCAAATAACAATTTGTCGGGAGAGATTCCCGTGGGGAGACAAATGCAAACTTTGGTTGACCCACAAATTTATGCGGGTAATGAGGGATTATGTGGGTTTCCATTAGAGGCATGCAAAACATACAACTCAACGGATCAAAATGGAAGCATAATAGATGAGAATGAGGATAGTGATAACAAAGAGATTGTGTGGTTTGGATTTGTGATGCCTGGATTTATTTTGGGAATATGGACATTTTTTTATACTTTACTCTTAAAAAATGATTGGAGGCTTTGGTATTTCCGTAACATTGATAGGATGCAAGAGTTCTTAGACGATACACTGAGGAGCAAGAGATGAGGATAGATACCTGTCGAGGGAGGTGATGAGGCACTGCTTTGATGGGAGCTTGTTCGAGTACTGTGCGAAGCAGAGAGAGGCTTATGAGAAGACATATTAGATTCATGTTATTTCGTAAATTTGCCTGTTTGTTGAGTGTGTAATTAAAGTTGATGTTTGTTGTGGCATGGTACATTGTTTGTTCCTTGAATTATGTGGTATTTGTGTTTTCTAGTTGTGTTGAAAGTCTCTGGTTCTTGTTTTTTTTTTTTCTTTCGTAGTTGAATGAGAGTTGGGAAATGTAAGCCTGGCTCATGTTTAAAATTTTAAAGTTACTTTTTAATATTTATGGTTTTAGATTTAAATCAGGTATAAAGTTTCGCGTTGTTTGAATTATATTTAGCAGAACTCTTAACAATATAGTTTCTTTATTGTAGAAATGAAGGATTTTAATATAATTACACATCTTTTGACAGGAAACAAAGAAAGGAACATACATATAATATGAATCATTCATAAAAGATACTTGAACAAAATAGATTAAAATATTTAAATTAATTTGAAAAATGGGAACGCTGTCACGCCGATCTTCTATCATTTGACACTCTAAATATTAGACAGTTTGAAAGCCCAGGCCATTATGCGCTTTCAGCCCATTTCAGATTCTCTTACAAGCCCAGTAAAGAAGCTCATCTGGGAATGCGGCACCCTAGAGTAGCCTAAATTTTGAGTTTGAATCTGGACTGTCCGATCTGCTCTGGCACGAATCTTAAAGGTACCCTATGCATTCTATCTTGGTCCGGATTGACCCGTATTTTGATCAGATGGTTCGGATCTTAACTCAAAATTCGTGTTACTTTAGGGGATCTTCACCCTCTGTTCAGATCGATCTAACCTCAATGCCTTTACTGTTTTTATTTAAACTATTTGGTTCAATCTGACTTGGTCTTAGATCATCAATTTGAGTTGTTTTTGTTGTGTTCAAGATGCTTATGAGCTTGTACATATGTTCTAGTATTTATTCCAAGCATTTCCCTGATTTTTACAATTTTATTTCTATTTTTAACTAATTGATTTGACCATAGGTTGACTTCATTAGGTTTATAATCAGAGAAGGGTTGGACCTTCATTGCAACTTTGATTTATAATAGTGAGTGGAGCAAATCACCTGATGTAATTGGTAATTTTTGCTATTTTCCAAGAATGATGTAATTGAAATTGAAAATGATTTGAAAGTAATTGAAAATAATTCCTAAAGCTGCTAATACAGTTAAAAAAAGTATTTTTAATAATTATGAGGATTATAGTTCACTAAGCAAGCTTGATCTGGATTGGGTTGTATTCCCGAATTAGTTTACTCGTAATTAGTAACCTTTTAGAGTTCCGGGCTTGAGGAAATGATAACTCGTTGCTAAATGGGCCTTATATTTGGGCCCTTTGGGAAATGACTGTATGTTGGTCCTTTTTCGAATGTCAAATTTTACATGGTACGCCAATTACTCGTACTTTCCAAATTAACTTGGGAATGAATATATTAAATATTTTCCAAATTATAAATGGCAGCTAGAATTAGATCCAGATACATTTGTAACTGTTGAGAAATTGGACATTTTTGTAATGATCAAACCTTTTGTATCGGACCATTTAAGGACCTATATGGGCCTAATATTTAGGCCCAAATGTCCATATTTTCACAAAATAGCTCACTGATGTTGAGATGTCTGGTGTCTGGGCTCAAATTTAAATTTTTAATGCATTTTTTTTTTTGAACGATTTTTTTACACTTCACTTTATACATAATTATTAATTCAAAAGTTTAATTTTTTTTAATATGGACACATCACATGTAAATTACAAGTAGATAAATTTCAATAGTTCAAATTTATCATTTAAAATCAACCCAATATATATTTGAGTTGAATTCATAAAAGTAATTGGTAAACTTAAGAACACCCTAGTGCTACTCTAAACAAAGTCAATTCTCAACAAATACAAATATAAGAAAATATTACTAGGTCAGAATCATACTGTTGACAATTCTAGCGAACTCTTAGCCAAGCGTTATAAACAGGGGCGGACCCACCTTGAGCTAGGAGGGGCAATCACCCTTCCTGAATTTTGAAATTCAATTATAAAATACTGGTCCAGTACCACTTTGTCACTCCTTAGAAATTGTTTTTCCCTTCTCTGGAACTGAAAAACACACTAGGCCAGTTCAAAAGTACTATTAATGAAAAATTTTGTTGTGTTTATAGAAATTTCATATAAATTTACAGATTCGAACCAACTTTGTTGTTTTCTAATATGTAAATAATATTACTCGGTTGTTTTTATTTTGTTAAAATATAGTATTTTTATTATTTTTGTTATATTAATTGTTTTTTTTATTCAGTATCCGATTAGCTAATAGATTTAAACTCGATTCCTGCTCTTTCATAACATAAATCTTGCGTCGCCCCCGGTTACAGACCATAGAAACAAAAATATTAAGCATCCAGAAGGGAAGAAAAACAAACCATCTACCTTTATTTCTTTGTTTGCACTTGAATGTCTAACAAAATTTAGAAAGAAAACAAAGAAACAACCAGTCTTCTTTCTACGCTTTGACTGGTGAGTGATATAATTCATGCTATTATTATTACTTCGCTGCATTTACTATCGCTGCAGTATTATTGTTGCTTCTTTTAGATGACCGTTGTTTTTATGCAACGGCTCAATGAAGATATTGTTGCAACTGTGTGCGGAAGACATACCATAATTAAATTTCTTTTTGAACCTACAGTATTTTCTAACGTGGAAAATATCTCTTCTTTGCCACAGAATTAAACAGTGGTTCTTCGTGTCATAATTTTCTTATAAAATAAAAGATATCCTTGATCAGAAGTGTTTTCAGCAAGTTCCAACTAATACTAACTTTTGGTATGGTTGACTGACTAATCATGTATGGCTAACCAGCGTATAGACTATAGAGTTACGTTGCTTGAATACAGATGATAATGTTTTATAAGACGTGTAACATTTAGCAATATAGATTGGCAAATATCAAAACGTGCAACATGACAACATCTCTTGCTTAGTCGCTTAGATATATATAAAAAAAAAAAAAAAAAAAAAAAAAAAAAACCCTACCATTCTCGTGTGTGTATGTCCAGAGAGAGGTTGCCAACCTTTTGGGTTACTTATGGATACATTCATACACACTCTTCCACTGTATCAATTCTTGAGCTCTATTATTTAAAACAGGGGAAATTGGTTATTTGTCACTTCAAAATCTTCAAATTTGAAAAATACCATCACGAAACTATAAATCTGAAAAATATCATTCTAAACTTAGTTAATTCTTAAATTTGCCACAAATACACAATTTGTATATTTTTTTAATTAGAAATTAACTGAAAAATACAGTTTTGAGATACGTATAATGAGAGATCTGAAGGGTATATAGGGAAATACAGAAATACATATCTCAAAACTGTATTTTTCAGTTAATTTTTAATAAAAAAAGGTATAAAAATTGTGTATTTGTGGCAAATTTAAGAATTAACTAAGTTTATAGTGGCATTTTTCAGATTTATAATTTTGTGATGACATTTTTCAGATTTGAAGATTTTGGAGTGACAAATAACCAATTTTTCCTTTAAAATAACGAGATGCGTCTGACATAGTGCCATGATATCTATGGAATAAATATCGCACGCATATTAGTATTAAATATAGATTGGGTCACCAATATGAAATTTAAGTTTGCAGCAAGTCAAATTGAGTGTTAATTCGTAAACAAATTGAAGGATTGAGAATTAAGGATTAAATGTCCCTTGCATTAATACCTTTTGTATTTTTTACCGACCGACATTAAATCAAGAATTAGATTAATTTTATCAGAATTAGGGATCTTAAAAAGTCACGGCGTGGCTAGATACGATACAACAAAGCACGTGTGCTAGTTATGTGTAGTGACTTACGTGTCTCGTGTCATGACCGTTTGCGTGACGTGACTATTTTTTGAAAAAATTAGCACAACGTGTCACATGAAAGATCTGGACACGATACTTTGTTACGCGAATCACGTGTAATTACGGCTGTTAAATCTTAATCAAATGGTGACTTACGTGTCTCGTGTCATGACCGTTTGCGTGACGTGACTATTTTTTGAAAAAATTAGCACAACATGTCACATGAAAGATCTGGACACGATACTTTGTTACGCGAGTCACGTGTAATTACGAATGTTAAATCTTAATCAAATGGTGAATATTGAATAAAGTAATCTACATTATTAAAAGAAAATAATTAAACTTAATCAGTCACATTTGATCACAACATGACCAATATATTGTGATTATTTTTTTATTATTCTTTCAAATTTGATCATAGCACGATACTTATTTAGATCACTAGTATTACCATATAATTAAATTAAAAGATATTGAAATTGAACCCACACAACTTGATGAAATATTTCTAATTTAAAACAACATAAATGTGTGCGTAACTGCGTACTCATAAATTATCAATAAGATTGGTATAAGGATAAAAAAAAACGTATAGTTCTCTCTATTATATTAGTTTAAATTATATTAATTTAGAGGATTAATTTATTATACTAATTATTTTCACTATATTAATAAGATTGCTGTATATATAAATTTTTGTCAGTTATTTAAAATAAATTAGTATGAACGTAAGATACCATCAATGCATTAATTAATTAAATTGATTTTAATTGATGTGGTCCTTTATTAGGTATAATGAAATTAATTTTGTTATTTACATATTAATCACGTCAATTATACTACGTAAGCTAACAATCTAAAATAATTAATCTTTTTTTTTTAATTTGGCAAAATTAGTACCTTCCAAATCCGAATTTTTTTTATAAACCATAATTAAAAAAATTTAGAAAACCAACCTGATTACTTTTTTTAACAAAAACCATAAGAACTGAAATGCCATTTCGATCCACCATTTTTATTTTTTAGGTGGACCGAAATGAAATGCCAGTGTGGTTTTATAATTTTTCATACCAGCAGCGGCGGCCACAGAAAATTACACCAGACAGAAATGTTATTTTGGTCCGAAAAAAAATGACAGACCCAAATGACATTTCAGTTCTTATAGTTTTTATAAAAAAATAATCGTTCTTGTTTAATAAAATTATTATTTTTAATATGGTTTATAAAAAAAAAAGGGGAAATTTTTTGAAATGCCACTCTAAAACTTGAGATTTGTCAAAATGCCACTCGGAAAATAATATTTGTCAAAATGTCATTAAAACTCAATGTCTATTTTAATTTTGCCATTATTCCTCTTTAATCTCAATTTAAAATTTTCAATTTTTCAAAATGCCAAAACTGTCCCTGTTAGATTTTTTTTTAGAGAACCAACTTATCAATCCCATGTAAATTTATTTTTTCGAATTTCAAATTTCAAAAAAATTTTGAATTTCAAATTTTTTCGAATTTCAAATTTTTTTGGAAAATCATTTTTATAGAACCAAAAATGAAGAGGGGGATGCCGCAAATAAAAATTCAAAATTTGGAAATTTCAAATTTCAAAAAAAGGGGAAAATTTGAAATTTGAAGTTAACAAAAAAAAGGGGGAAAAAATCTGGGATTGAGAGCATCGGTGCTGATAGCGCCCAGTGTTGGGGAGTCCGAGCCGGGGCTGCCACGAAAAAATTTGAAAATTTTGAAATTTTGAAGTTTGAAAAAATTTGAAATTCGAAAAAAATTTGATTTTCCAAAAAAATTTTGAAATTTGAAAATTTTGAAATTCGAAAAAATTTGAAATTTAAAAAAAATTGAAATTCGAAAAAATTTTGAAATTCGAAAAAATAAATTTACGTGGGATTGATAAGTTAGTTCTCTAAAAAAAAAAAAAATCTGACTGGAACAGTTTGAATATTTTGAAAGATTAAAATTTTTAAATTGAGATTAAAGAGAGATAATGACAAAATTAAAATAAACATTGAGTTTTAATGGTATTTTGACAAATATTATTTTCTAAGTGGTATTTTGACAAATTTCAAATTTTATAGTGGCATTTCAAAAAAATTCCAAAAAAAGAATCTTCCAAATTCCAATTACCGTGCTTGACTTAAACAAGTAATTAATGCTTTTTGGTGCTATGATTTCAAAGTAGGTCACATCACACACCTATGAGCTACCACTTGTATAATGATGCAGCTGTAATTCAATTATTTACACGCTTTATACTGTCTCTTTTGAACTAGCATATATGGATTTTTTTAATTGGTACTTGCCATATTGAAAAGGTACTATTTAAGTCAGTTAGGTTGAAAGATGGAGTTGTTCGTTGTGTATTTATATTATTAATTGATCATTGAAATTATTAAATGATTGAAACGAAGAAAAAGTATTTTCAAGAAAGATGTGATATAAATTATAAATTAATGATGTCAAATTAATATCAACTACATTTCAATGCTCATAATACAATTTTAGTGGATCAGTTGACCATATCATCACTTACATTTTGCAATCCATGTGCCTCATTAATTGATCATACCAAAAATTAAAATTCTATTGAAATTGTCTTGCACAAAGTTGAATAAAATATTTGAGAAACTACTATTGCATGATTTATTCAAAAAAAAAATTAGTATGTTTTTTTTTAATAATAAGACATCCAGCCAAATGCAAAATGAATATGATAAATGATAGTACAAAAATTGATAAATTTAAAATGAAAATTTGAAAGTTTGCTTATTTCTTAGATCATTTAATCCTCAAGAGGATTTGTAAGATAAATTTTGGGAGCTTCTTGAGAGAGAAATCTTTGTAAATATCAATTATATTTATATAATCGTCATAACATTTTAGAATATTTTTTCTGATGATCTAGTGAAAGGGGTCTGAAAATAAAATACAATTTTTATAAATTAAAATTATGTCAATCAAATTAAGTAAATTGTATGATATAACACAGAAAACGCTCATCTCTGAAGAAATAAAACGGTAAATCAAAATTCTCGATCAAGTATGATATTTTTTTTGTTTGTTAAAAATAGGCAAAATATTTTTTATTTTATTATTCTCATTAACAAGAAAACTGAAAAATGTTTAATCAACAAATAAAAAGATACCATTTATATACGGATATATTAGTGGCCATAGCGTTGATAACAAGATTTAATGTATGCCCATCAACAGGGGCGGCTCCAGGATTTTTGCCATGGGGGGCAAAAAAATATCGAATCGGTTTTAAATAACTAATCGGATTTAAACCCATTAACTAATTGGGTATTTGATAAAAATAATGCTTTAACTTATACTTTATAATGATCTGACTTGTAATTTATGATATTCTGACATATAATTATAATTATCAATCATATTTCAAGAAATTTATTTTATTTTTAACTATAAATTTAACCCGAATTACCAATAAAACATTCAGAGGGGGGCAAAAAAATTTCCAGGGAGGGCAAAGCCAGTCGGAACCGATAAATCTACACTAAAACTCGAAATCCAGGGGGGGCGGCCCCCCCCTGGAATAAGCTGGGTCCTCCCCTGCCCATCAACAATAATATTTTAAGTATTATATATTACATTAAAGTAGAGAAGGAAATACGTGACATGACAAACATGCCGTGATTTAGTCACGTGATGTGATCAATCTTTTTTATTTCACGTGACGTGACATGATGTGATCAAAATGGTGGTGGATAGTCACGTCGTGCGAATAGTCACATCATGCATAGTCATGCCGTGACCATACGTGACGTGATCACACATAACGTGACGTGTCGTGACGTAAATTAGTCACATCAATTTTTTTTATATTTTAATTTAAATTGTTGAAAATTTAGGAAAAAAATATAAAAAAAAATGAAAATTTTAAAAAGAGCAAATATTATTTTTTTAAGAGGAAAGACTATTAAACATCTGACATTACTTTAAAAATTTTAATTACAAACTTTCATTAGACTAAACTAGAGAAAATAAAAATTAGTACTAGATGGATACCAGTATCACTGAACCTACACTAAAAGAAAAATCTGAATACTATATACATACCAAAAAAGTTGGATACTCTATGTTTTATACTGTGACGTGACGTGACATGACGTGAGTGGTTTGCGTGACGTGAAATTTTTGTTCGAATGCGGTCACGTCACGCGTCGCGCGAATCATGTCACGTAATCGACATACGTGATATGACGTGACGTGACTAGTCACTCCATGACAAATTTTCTTCTCTAAGTTAAAGATATTGATTTTTTTTTGCTTGATCCACCGTACAAATTATATTTTTTTTTTCATTTTTATTTTATTGTATGTGCATAGTATGAAGTTAAAATAACGTTGTTATTAGAATCTTATTGTTAATATTAAAATTCTGCCCTTTTATATAATGGATACAGTTAAGTGTGCAACGAGAAAGAGTAGAACTATGGTGTTCAAAAATTAATCAAAGTCTCTTTGTGAATTCACTTTCTTTAATTTATTGGATTGACTTCAAAGTTCAAACGATGAATCCGAACTGTTAAAACTCATCTACTTTACAAGTGATGTGTTTACATGCGAAATTTTTAAACTTTCGAATGAATTTAGTATCAAGTCAAGTAGTCAAAATTATAAGGTTTATAAATTAATTTTAATGCATTCATTTTTTGAATTTTTTTTACCACTTGACTCTATACAAAATTAATTCGAAAATTTAAATTTTTTACATATAGACACATTATCCATAAGATATATGAATTTTAACAGTTTAAATTGATCGTGGTGAACTTAAGAACACTCTAATTCTACTTAGAATTAGAAAGATATTCTAATAAGGAGCAAATAAAAATAAAAGAAGTCGGTACCGGACCGATAAAAGTTTCAAATTTTGATTAAATTTAATAAGACAGTATAACAATTGAAAACAACGCTTCCCCCTTTTGTTGGTAGAGAGTTGTAGAGATGAATTTTGTCATTAGAAAATCTCACAAAAGTTGTTGTCAATGTTGAAACGTTTAGTATATAATATGAGAGGAAAGCGTACCTCCATTATTAAACATTAGTGCTCATTAATTTCAAGTCTAATCTAATATTTCTTGTCTTAATCAAATTTTTAATGGAAGCAAAGAAAAAGCATACCACGTCACAACTCACAACCACAATCTTTTACATAATTACATGATAGATCTCCCAAAATTACGTCAAGTCTCTGATATGATAATAAAAACAATATTCTTAGTATGAAAGATTGCAGGTTTAAAATTAAAATGAATTTTTTTTAGGGCCTGTTCGGCTGCAGCCTGGGAACGGGAATGGACACAGGAACGGGTGAATAGTAAATAGCGGGTTACTGTTCACGTGAAAAAAAAAATTCAGTTGAATTGAATTTCCTTTTCCCGCATGAACAGTAACACACAGGATAGCAACTGAACAGGCCCTTATAAATAAATAGTTGGATTACTTGTTATCCAACCTTTATAAAAAATAATAACAGCCATATAAAATTTATACACATGCGGTATATGTAACTTAATTTTAAGAAGCTATAAGATCTTTGTCTATTATGTCTTGCGTTGTGCAATACATGAAGTCTTTTTTTTTTTTTCTCGGTTTAATCATTTGGAAATTTTTTATCTATAGAAATTATAAAATTATGATCAATACAAATAGAAAGAGTACCTTAATTGTAACAAATATAGTAAAATCGGAGTTAGTGATCCTGATTCATGAATTTTTTTTTTTTTTTAACTTCATAGGGAATATGCAAAAAAAAATAAAAAATTCATGGATCGGGATCAATGACTCCGATCCATAAATGGGTTGATTTTATGTGGCAAAAAAATATATGTAACTATTATTTTTTATGAATACAAGAGTTTTGTGCACAAAAAATAATTTTTTTTTATAGATTGGAGTCAGTGATCTTGATCCATAATTTTTTTTTTTGCAAATTCTCCGTGCAATTAAAAAAATAAAAAAATTCATGGATCGGAATCACTGACTCCGATCTTACTATATTTGTTGCAATCAAGATATTCTTTCTATTTGTGTTGATTAGAGTTTTATAATTTCTATAGATAAAAAATTCCGAAGTACCGTTCTCAAATGCAAGTAATATCTCACGTATAATTGGTTAGCAGACAAATCAATTGTCAAATGAAATACTGATATAAAACCATCTCCTTTTGATTATGTTATTTATACATATATGATTTGTTATTAGTACAATCATACAAAATCTCAACCATAATAGACAAGTATTTTTTAACATGAATTAAAGATCTTTCACGTCTTCTTTTTATTTTTGCTATCCCATCATGACCACAATTCTTTGTTAATATTTTAAAAGTTTAAATCGAGAACAACAAATTTAAATAACTGATTTATTTAATTTCTAAAATAATTAATTGACAATGAAAACCTAAATACTCGAAGTTCATTATGTACAAGACCAAAACACCATAAAATCAACGTTGTATTGACTGTTTGAACGACTTCTTAATTATTTTTGAAATTTTCCAATTATACGGACAGCACTAATTATTCTTTATTTTTAATGAAATTTAAAAATGTTCTATGAAACAAAAAAAATATAAATATTTTAATATATTATTTGTAATATAAGAAACAAACTATTCTCAAAGTATATTCATATTAACAGAATAATGAATTTTAGTTGTTTTTATCAAATCATTATCTAATTACAGACTGACTAGACATACAGAGAACTGTATATTTTATAAATTTTACTATAATTACATTACTTTAGAAATAAAACAAAATTAATAACTCACCTTTATTATCTTTGAACTTTAGATTTTGTGTTGCTAGTAATTTAAAAAAGGTTGATCATGACAAACAAAAAATATAGATATCGATATGAAAAAGCTTCCCTCTTTAAATACTGCCTCCCTTCTCCATTAACAGGGAACAATTATTTACCTCAAGTCAATTTGTTTACTTAATATTTCAACAAAACCTACAGGTACACAACAAGCACATTGCTCATACAACTTTACATACATTTTAATAGAAGGCCACAAAAATTGGAGGAAGAAAGAGCGAAAAGAAACCCATCAACCGATCCCAAATCATCGATCCCTTCTATACACCGAAAGAAGAACCAAGGCAAAAACAAGCAAAATTTATTACTGTTCCTCGATTCATTTTCTATATATATATATATATATATGCTGTAATATACTTAATAAAAGCTATAATATACTTGATAAAGGCTACTCCTGGTTAAAGCGACAGGGCAATTGCAAAAATTCACTACCCGGCCAGCTCGATCGAACCCGCTTGCCCCTTGTTGCTCTGCGGCTCCTCCTTCTGTAGCTCTCTGCGCGACGACGCTATAAGAGCTACTGTCTTTGCGCGTTCTTGCGCCTCGTCCGTCTCTATCTGCTGTTGCCTGCACTCCTCACTACAAAATGGCTGATCACCCCTGATTTTTGAATTAAAAAAAAAAAAGTAATTTAGAATATGGAAATTATCATGTTTACTCGTAATACTCGGATTTGCTTTGCTGGTAGTAATTTTTCATGCACGAATCTCAATACAATGGACGGCTGAGATTGGAATAACATGATCTGCTCTCCGAATAGGAGAGCAGCGGAGTCGGATCCTTGCTGGTAACATTAGAACTTGGTATGATCATCTTCGGATACTCGTACAGTAGAAATCAGTGCTGCGGTTCATATCCTGGTAAATAATTATTTAAATATGACCCGCTGCACTAAAAGTCACATAATAAGCACGCGACTGAACAATGATTAAAAAAGAATCCTTATTTCTATTGTTATACTCGTGACAAGTCACAAGATCGCGGCGAATGTGGGTCTGTCGTTATTATACTCCGACTATGGTCCATGGGTTCACGGATCCAACGGTCTGGAATTATTAGCAAAATATAGTGCGCCTTTTTCAAACGGTGGGCCCGGGTAGGCTAGCGACTTACTGGTTGTCTCCGTCTCTGACAGCAACTGTAGACGGTGCACACCGTCAGTTTTTATTTATTACAATAAATAATAATAAAGGTCCCCATAGCCCAGGGAAAAAGAGAGAGAGAGAGAAAGAGACAGAGAGTAATGAATCAATAAATGAGAATTAATAAATATCATTTGTTTTCGAAAAAAAAATCACGCAAAAGGCACCGGCTTTAATTTTCATTTCTCGTGATTTGACAGTGTGCGCAAAAGGAAGGAGAGAATATATTTTTGAAAAATAATAAAAAAGAGGAATTAAATAAAGTATACAATCTGCCTCGGTCCCTCTCCAAACAAGTCGGGAAAGACACCGAGGGATTCCGATACACCGCGGCGCACCTTACCTCCATAAGTTCAGAAATCAGAAGACCTCGGAATAGTATAAATGACGCAAAAGCCCTTACTAAATGACGGAGATACAGTATAAACATAATTATAATTTGAATATACAGTACCTTTTAAGGTCATTTCACCATGAAGGCAAAGACTGGAACGATATAAACAAAAAGAACTAGCTAAATAGCTGACGTAAGAGCAAGTCGAGGGGCAAACCTGTACATGAAGATATCGCGGTTTCCAGACAGGGGTTTCTTGCAGAGGAAGCAGGAATCAAGGAAGTGGTGAGGCCCGATGTCGTACTCCGAGAACTCGTTGAAGAAGCGGCGATTGGGCCACCGGCGATTTTTTGAGGCGATGAGACCAGTTTTACGGGGAGAGGAGAGAGCGTACGGATTGACATCGGAAACGCTGATGGCGGATGTGGCACGGGTGTTAGAACTGGAGAGAAACCCCGCTTCGAGATCGGCGCTCCCTTCAACCAACGGCTCGCATGGCTCGCATGAGAACGTGGAGCTGTTAGATAGGGAAGAGAAGGAGGAGTCTTCCATGGAGGAAGGAAGGAAGGAGAGAGAGCTCAGACTGTCAGATCTATTTGCCTTTTCTCAATGTATTGTCTACTCTACTTTTTATTCCTTTTCTATATTTTGATTTTGGAGAGGTTGAGAGAAAAATGGAAGAGTGGTTGGAGGGAAGGAGAGAGAGAGGGGAATGGAGACTTAATGGAAGGGAAGGAAAAAAGAAAAGGCTAGAGGAGCGGGTTTGAAGCGTTCGAGCGAGAGGGACAAGTGGCAGTGCGGACCCCCACCATACCTTCTTAAAGGCTCTAACCTCTCACTCTCACAAAAGAAGCATGCACTTTTCCATCACCAACCCTCTAAAATATTTAAATTTTGTCTGTGTGAGCATAAACTTTTTCATTTCAACGTTCGTTTATGTTACCGGGTTACCCTATGGTAAAGTCAGGTTATACTCACCTTTTATAATTGTTATTCTGAATGAGAATAATTATGTAATCGATTTTTATTTTATTGAATTAAAATTTTCAGTAATAACAGCTTTGTATGAAACATTACAAGCTAGAAAACTGTTGGTTATATTGTTAGGAGTTAGCTTGGCGTGTTATTAATACATGCTATGTTATTGTCTCAAAAATCTATATTAATATAGACTTTAAATGACAAAATTAAATCGGTAAGATTTATCTACTTCATACTTCACAAGTGATGGGTTAATATGTAAAATTTATAAAATTTTGAATTCATTTAGTATAAAATTAAACGGTAAAAAAATGATAAAAAAATTAATGCAATAAAATTCTTATAAATTATTATTTTTTAAACCACTTGACTGTACTAAATGAATTTGGAAAGTTATAAACTTTGCAAGCAAACATATCAGTCTAGATCGGTTTCAATAGTTTAGATCCGTCGCTCAAATCTATGTGATAGGTTTTTTGTGATAACACGTAACATCTTGTTGTTTCAAACTAGCAAATTAGAGTAAAATTATAATTAAAAATCAGTGTGCTTAGTAATATATACTATTTAGTTTAAAAATATGAACGATATATATTGAAAATATTGTCCATTTAAAAAAAATTCAAGGCTGCCTTGTTAAAACGAGCTCCTTTTATTTTATACGAAACCAATAAGTTATAGCAATAATGTTTTTAGTTTTGGAAAAGAAAGTCAATGCTATTAATATAATAAAATAAAATGCTGTCCTTGCTCACTACTATGCGATTTAAGTGAAATAGAATCAAATTTGATTTCTAATTTTATAAATGATTTTTTGTAATATATGTACTTGGTAGTTAATACTACAAACACAACACTTGTTAACTATTATTTTGACCAATTCATGATCTCGTGTAGGTAAGAGCTAATGGTATAAGGTTATAAGCAATTTAAGATAATTTAAGTAAAAAAATAAAGTTTATTAAAATACTTGTAGGTGGTGTTTAAGCATGACTCATCATGCCAAGTGGATGGATGTTTTATATTGATTGTGTTATTTTTAACTGATAACTGTCCAAAAATGAGAGGAACATACATTGTTCATTTATTAGTTAATTACAGAGGTCAAAATAATTAACTTTAGTTTAGTTACTAATACAAGAATTCTTGAACAAAAGATGGCAAGGAGACGGAATTTTTTTTAAAAACATTACTAAATCTTGAAAATTTATAAAACCAATATGATTACAGTTTTTTTTTACAAAAATCATCTCCACCGGAAATGACGCTCGGTATGAAAATTTGAAAACCGGATATGATATTTGGTATTGAATTTGAACCCATTTGTTGCCACTCCTTGTCATTGCTACATAAAATTCAAGAACTGAAAACTGGAAACCATTCTCAGTTTGAGAAATTAGAAATCGGATTCCAATTTCGGTTTGGTATTTATAGCAACTCCTATTCATTTGACAGATTGGATATAAATAAAAAAAAAAAAAAGCAAAAACTTTCACAGCCACAAATTGGAAGAAAACAAAAACAAAAACAAAAAATAAAGAAAGGTTGAAACCGGTCCTCAGGTCCGGTAAGGCACACAAAAAAAGAAAGGCAAAACCGACCCCCAAGTCCGGTAAGGCAAAACAAAAAATTAGAAAACCGACAATGATATTCGGTTTTCTGAAATGAAAACCGGCTTCCGTATTCGGTATATTTTTTAATTGAAATGGGTTGTGTTCTGTGCAATATTGTGTAGCATTTAATACCGAATATGGCATCCGTTTTTCAAATTTTCATACCGAGGTTCATTTTCGGTGGAGATAATTTTTACAAAAAAAAAATTGTAATCAAATTACGAGGAGGCTGTTAAATTGTAAGAAAAAATACTTGTAGATTTTAATAAAAACAAATATGTATATAATCAACTGAATGGATTTAATTAGCCTATCATTTTATTGTAGATGACTAAAGACTACACAAAATGAGAAGAATAAAATTTAAAACATGATCAATACAGTGTATCTTAGAGAAAATTTTTTTGTATACTAGCCTTACTAAAACACAAAATAATCTTAACTGAAATTAAAAATAATAACAGGACTTTACTTCATTATCCACCTTATATTACGGATTTTTTATCTTCTTTTTTTCTTCACATGTGTTCTTAACATTTTCATAAATTTTGACATTTATGGGGATGTATATGTAAAAAATGCCACAAATAAAGAGAACAAAGGTCAAGGCCTAAAAAGGGTTCCGGTGGTGGTCAGGTGGGGTAAGAATCGAACCCGTGCACGCGAGGCAGAATATCTTCAGAGCTCCTCGATTTAAAATATATCCCAATTACAAGGGTTCCTAAGTAAATGTTGCTAAACAAGCAAAAATCCCAATTACAAGGAATATATGTTGTCATAATGTCATTCTTTTTTTTAAAGCAAAGTTAGAAGAGAGCAGCTTAACTATTTATTATTAAAAAAAAATATTCATATGTATTTCGCTTGCAATTTTTTACACGTAAGATGTTATCTTTATCAATAGATCAAATGCTGGTTTTCGTATATTATTAATTTGTCAAAAAAATTTAACATACTACCACTATCCATCCCCTTTTGGATATCTCATTGAGAAATTATTCATCGATTTGATTCAAATAGATTGAAATTTATTTAATTAAATTTGTATTCAATTCTCATAAATATAATCAAACTAATAGAAGAATTCGATTAATCTAAGTATTATAAATCAAATCAAAGAAACAGAATTACAAGTTTGGTAAATCGATTCAACCAACTAGCAGAAAAATATATAATTTATAACTAATGATAAAAGAAGGAGGGATCAAGTTACAACAATTTTGGGTTACCACAAAGTTACAACAACGGTTTTTTTTTTTTCATTTTCAAAGTCCAAATTGTCGATCCAAACCGTTCAACATGATTATCTAAATAAAATGTGCTTCCAGATCAAATTTTATATTTTTTTTGAATTTTTTTACTGTTTATTAAGACGGGTACAAAATTCAATGGTTTGAATTTGTCTAGTTTTTGTACCCATCTTAATAAACAGTAAAAAAAATTCAAAAAAAATGTAAAATTTGACTTGGAAGCATATTTTATTTAGATAATTATGTTGAACGGTTTGGATCGACGATTTGGACTTTGAAAATGAAAAAAATCGTTGTTGTAACTTTGCGGCAACTCAGAATTGTTGTAACTTGATCCCTCCTCTAATAAAAGTACAAATTGATCATTTATGAATTTATATATTACAACACTGTTGTAATATTTACAAATGATTTATTTGTGTATGTTTTGGTTTATTTTTTTTTATCAGGATCGAATCGCAAAAGAAAAACCTTACTACATATAATTTTGAAACTGAACTGAATTAAATAAATTGAATAAATAAACTTTTTGCCAAACAAACTAATCTTTGTTTGATTAAAATTAACAAACTAATCACTGTATTGCTGATTTCCTATAATTAATATCTTTTAATAAAAAAAATTAAGTAAAGATCAAGCCTTCTAAAATATCAACATCCATAAAAAAATCAACTTGAATTCTGTACGAGAAATTTTTCACATAAAAAACATTATGTTCTGTTACTGGACCACAAATTGTCTCTCATTTTAATTATATGGTAATACCTTTTTCTCAAAAAAATGTTATATATTTTAAAATTAAAATTTTGACGACCTTAATATTTCAATCAATGTAATTTATTGAAGTTGGACGGTCCGAATAAAAAGGTAAAAAGTTAACAACCTGAGTTTGGAATAACAACAAGAATTAAAGTTGTATAGATGTGATTTCGAAAGATATGTGACATATCAAATATGAATATAGGGGGAATTTATGCATACCCTTCAAAAACTTCAAAATTACATATATCCTTATCTAAATTTCAATATTACATTTTTCCCCTCTAAACTACCAAAATTCACAAATATCTCCATTTTATTGTCTTTTATATTATAACTCATCTTAAATCTATAAAATATCCATTTTGCCATTCACTAAAAGTATAGTCACAAGATTCGTGAATTATTCGCGAATAATTTGTTTTTTGGTGATATAATTAGCGAATTTTACGAAACTTTTTCCTAATGTTACGAATTATTCGCAAATTTTTCCCGAAATTTTGTTTTGCTCCCTTTTGGGATTGAGATCTCCGGTCCGGATAGTTCCGAATTATTTCAGAATCACGAACTTTTGACCCTGCAGAACCGAACCCAAATAATTCATTTGTCACTATGATCAAAAGCATACAAAGGATATCTTGTTTAAGAAACATGTTGGTCTTATATTTGATCGGTTTTCGATGGAAAAATAGGTGTTTTATAAAGGATATAATGGGTATCCGATTTTCGAGGGCAAAATGTATATTTTATAAATGGTAGACGGTATAATGAGTATCATATAAGATCAATATTTTTTTTAAATAATCTATAATTTTTTTAAACTTTTAAGTTTTAATAAAGGATAAAATAGGTAAATTTGTGAGTTTTGAAAGTTTACAGGAGAAATATGTAATTTTAAGGTTTTTGAGAAGTATATGTGAAATCCCCCTCGTTAATTTTAGCAATCACGCCAATGTACAAAAATAGAAGGAAATCACTTACAAATATAAATGATAGCATCATTTTGTGATTTTTAAATTTCTTCTTTTCCTAAATGCGATTATTTCAATAGAAAGTGACAATCCTATTTGCTCTCTTATTAATTAATGCGTGCAATATTTATTGTGAGAGCGTGAAATTTAATTTTAAAATAAGGGAACTTATGACGTTCATAAATTTTGAAGTATGCATCATTTTGTGTATGTTAGATCATAAGCTTAAATTTAATCAAACATAATAAAATGAATTACTCATCATTCATAGACTCAGGCGGAATAAAGCAAATTAAAATTCGGGGTTAAAAAAAGCTATTACAGTGTAATTTTATAATACAAAAGGGTTGAAAAGTATTAATGCATAGAAAAATTACAATTTTTAATATATAGAGAGGCTTAGCATTTTTTTTAAACTATTAAAATCTGTTCGTAGGATGTTCCAATAGTATTTTAAAATTTTGTGAATTACGCGCGTCTAACTTATTTTGTTAAGAGGAGGGTTCAAATGCATCTTTTTTTTGCTCTTCAATATGCTCTCCATTCTTTATCTTTGTTTTTAAAATCCGAACAGTCGATTCGAACCGCTAAACATGATCTTCGTATTAAAATATGCTTGGAGACCAAAATTTATATTTTTTAGAATTTTTTTAGATTGGTACAAAATCACTGTTTTAAGGATATTCTGGACCATCCGATAAAATGATATTGTACTTGTGAAAAATAATAGTAACAAAATTCTAAAAAAAAATATAAAATTTGGTCTCCAAGCATATTATATTATGAAGATCAAGTTGAGCGGTTTGAATCGATTGTCCGGACTTTAAAAACAGAGATAAATGATGTGAAGCATATCAGAGCATAAAAAAAGAGTGCATTTGAACCCATCTCTTTTGTTAAAGACAATATTTTTCGCAGGGTAAACCTGAGATTCAAACTAATTAGAAGGTTTTAGCTAAAGATTGAAAAAAAAAATGAAAAGAAAAAAGAGAACACAAGATTATTTATCAACTACAGTGAATTTGAAAGTTTTATAACCAAATAAATATGTACCTTATTTTACATTTATTACACTGTTCAAGTTTGAATAAGTTGCAACATGTTACTCTCTGACTTAAAGACTTGGTAGACAGACAAGCAAGGGGACCAAATTTTGCAAATATTTCATTGTCATTTTCAAGTCTTTGGAGTCTCAATTTGACTTGATCAACTTTATTATTCATTATAGGTCAAACAATTGTGTAATATGGCATCACTGTGTGGAAAAGGAATAGTGGGACCGCTTGATGTATCAAAAATTGAAGAAAAACTGAAAATTGTAGCGACCGGGATTAATTCATGTTGATTGATTTTAAAATATTCTAAAAATGATAATTTTTTTCTTCAAATTATTTTCAAACGGTTCCACAGTATTTCTTTATATATCTCTGATTTCACTATTTTCAAACGGTCCCACAGTTGGAATGAAGCAACAAGGCTGATTATATTTGATAAATATTATATTTATAATCAGAGAACCAACTTATACTATATATTTCATTTAAATGAATTGTGACATTTGTTCTCCGGACTAAGTCATTATATGGGTGCGTTTGGATGGGTGAAGAATAGCCATTAATTCGGATTAGTACTATCCCGAGCTACTATTCTGAGCTACTAATCCAATAAAATATTGTATTAGCTACTATTCTCATTTTTGAAATTAGCTCTATTCCTGTTGTATTACTTATTCATCCAAATGTCTCTTATCAGAGTCAGCCATAAATATAATGTAGGTTATAAACTTAATATTCTATGGTAGAGAAAAGATGAATTTAATGGCGTCAATCAATTAATTTGATTGCACGATTACCATTAATTAAATAACGATTGTAATTGTTAGGGTGCAGTAATCATGCGCATACATATGAAGAAGTACAGTTCCATTGCTCATTTTTTAAAATCTTCAAAAATAAAAAATAAATTATGGGAAATGAGATTGATTTTTTCTTCCATTAACTCATTGAACTAAACTATTAATTTTTACAATTACCACACCATCGGCCACAAACCTCTCCTAAATAAGAGACCGGGTGGAAAAGAGAAGTGAAATGAGAGGAGAAGACCTGTAAATTTCACAGAGTCTACTTAGAACAAATTAATAATACGGTTTCAAAAGTTTTCGGATTTTTTAAAGCGAATACACGTTGCAAGTTACAGACTGAAATGAAATGAAACTATTGATTCGGTCTCAGTAGATATGTTCATTGAATGATTGATTATGTTTCATCTATAAAATCGAAAAAAAATCATTCTTGTTTCCAATAATAATTATTTTAGTTTCTAAAATAAAAAAAAATTGTAACATTTGGTTCGAAAGCGAGAGAAAGAAGAGAATGGAGTACTTTTGGGTTCAACGAGCTGTATAACCATCCTTAAATAATCCATTTAAAGATTTGTGTGTACAAAAATCAAAACAAACACACACGGAAATTAAAACATAGCATATAAATCTTAAAACAGATTGAACGGTGATTGAACCTATCAAATCAAAGATCGGACCTACCTCATTTGGAGCAAGAAAGCTTGGACATGATTCAACATTAAGGGTCTGTTTGGCGGGTTATTGGGAATGGGCATGGGCATGAGAATTGAACTAAAAATTACTATTCACATGGAAAAATAAAAATTTAGTTGAACTGAATTTTTCTTTTTCCGCAAAAACAGTGGAGTGGCCGAATAGGACCTAAACGAATGCTGTCCGTTATTTTTTTCCATAGTTTTTATTAGCGTCATGATGGCTCCTTGGTGTTTAACATCAAAAATTAAAATGACAAAGATGCCGTGACAAAAAAGCCTTTACATACCTTTCTTTTCCCATGCTTAATCATTTTCCGAGATTTTGACAAGCTCCCAACTTTGGTTAGGATGTATTGATTTGTCACCGCATGGTTGTTTCTTTAATCATTTTTTCAAAACAACACAATAATTTTCAAGCCAATATTAGTTGCTAGAGATGTGATTTGTCATCTCAAAGCTACACCTCCAAGGACCGACTATCTTTAAAGTTTAAACTGTGCTTCATAATATCTTTATTAAAGGAAAATTAAAGGAAAGGAAGGAAGGGAGGAAAGCAAGAGTCTGACCGGTTGCTTACTTCAGAATAATATTAATTTTGGGAACAGTGTTGAAATTCTGAATCCAGTGAACAGTATTATGAAATTCCTGTAGTTTCGAATTTAATTGTTGAATTTTTTTTAGAACATATCTAGAAACAACTAGTTTTTCTGTACATGTATCTCGAAACAGTTCAATTGTTGTATTTGATATTACAGGAATTTTAGGTACTGTTCACTGGATTCGGGATTCTAGCATATTCAGATCCGAGTGGAAGAGAGTAAAGGTGAGTTGCGAGTATAAATTTAGTGATTTTTGTTTATCTCGGATTCAAGATGCAGAGGAGATGAACTCTTTCAGCTTTCTGAAGCACAGTCTAAGCGAATAAAAAATACAATTTACTGAAGTAATTTTTTTTTCAAGAAAACATTAATTTTTGTGGCATAAATACGTCTTATAATTATATGATGACAGAAATATCCTCTGGCAAATTTTTTTTACAGAGAAATAGTGCCTTTATGAAATAGAAAGTTCAATGGATTATGATCTCCACCAAAATTGTATTAAATAACAACTTAATTATTGCAACAGTTTGAAAATATAAATTTGGTTGTGTTAATAAAATTGTAATGCAGCGACTTGTTAGAAAATTCAAGAAATAATTTTGAGATAAATGAAAGTTTAAGGATTAATTTATTGTTTTAAAAAAAATTACAGGTTAAATTAAAATATTCCGGATTTACGTAGTCCCCCTAATATTATAAGAAATTACGTTTCCCTACCCATATCAATTGGGCTTCCAAATTAAGCCCTGAAAAAGAAAACTATGAAACGTGGGCGGCCCAGTCAGCTCATAACAAGGAGGCCTGCTTTCCTTCATACATTTTTTTATTTTTTATTTTATGGAAACTTCCAAGTTTTTATTCTCGAGCTTTACTAAAATAAAGTTATTTGTCAACTTTCTATTTGCATTAATTTAATCTAATTTATAATATTTTAAGGAAAATTTACATAGTCTCTAAAACTTTCAAAAAATATAAAAGTTTTCTCTCAATATTTATTTGCAGCAAATTGATGCGTTTATCTTTCAGAATAAGTTATATTGGCCCGTTTTAGAATATTTAATAGAAGAAATTATCTTAGTTTTATGTGAGAAGGGTTAAATTCTATGAATTAATTATCTCTAAGAATGCATAATGATTTTCAAACAACCAACGTACTAGTTCATTGCATCAAAAAGTATTTTAGCCAATAATATTAGAACATATGATGCCTGAATACGGATACGGATATCGTATGGGATAAACAATACAACAATTTTTTAAAAATTTAGAGTACGACGCGACTATTATGTATATTATTTTTTATTTTTTTATTTATATTATTAATTCAACACTTGTATTACACTAATAGTTATATATTCTAGCAACAAAGGGTAGCTAGTGTAGTGGTAGATGACTTTGTTAAGAACCAAATTATATCAAGTTTGATTCTCTCAGATCGCATGAGAAAATTATTTTTGGGCATTGGTGTTTGCACAGCTCCCGATCGACCATCCCTTATCGAACAGTGTACATGTTTATGCTCGGTCCACAGGACGTATCGAGTGTGTATCCATACAAAAAGAGCCGTATTGGAGTATTGGGTCCATATCGGTATCCGATATGTACTCGATAAGGGTACGAGGCACTATATGGACTACATAGATTAGAATTGATTCTCCCCTTTACATGTTGATTTTACATACTTAAATTGATTCAACCATAGTTCGCAAAATCAGAATCGGAATTGAGATCAATCATTTTATCGTAGAATCAGAATCGAATGAATTGATCGAAACCGGACCAAAATTTTGAATTTTTTTTAGCCAGAATCAGTCAAAACTGGGACTGATTCCGGTCCAACTCAGGCAGATTTTGCAGACCACGGATTCAACCATGGTCAATTCACATTTCATTGTAATCTAGTACAAATGATAATACATCTTCCTTTCATTACATTTTATGTAATTTGATAGGGTAATTTTTTACTGGTAATTTACTTTTTGCAAAATAGGAAATAGGCTCTGTTAAAGTTTGTTATGAATGTTTTTCTTTCTGCAATTTAATGCATATTAGGAACCCTTCTTAGACTGTTAAGGGTTGTTAAGATATTTTACATTCAATAAAGCCTACGGGATTTTCATAAAAAAAAAAAAAAAAGATAATACATCTTGGCTTCTGTATTTTAGATATGAAATCTGACAAGACTTCATGGGTAATGTCTCCCCTATACCTCCCAATCAATGGCATATAACATGTACCGTTTTGTTTTCTCATCAGCAGGATCGCTTAAAATAAATGAGGGAATATTTAATAAAAAATAGTACTTCATGATTCACTTGAGGGATTTTTTTTTTTAATGTCAATTCCTTGTTAAAACCCTTCAAGGGTTAGATTAACTTCAGAGTTGTTGGATACGTATGGTCAGTTTAGATCTCGAGGGTCCTTGGTTTTCTATATAAAAAAAATCATTTCAAGAAATTAATCATCATGATTAAATTTTGTATAATACACAAGATGTATAAATACAGATTGTGATAGGATATTGGGATTCTTTTTTAAAAAAAAAAAAATAGCATCAAATTTAAATATTTCAACTAAACAAGCATACTGAATTTGATTTTTTTATGAAAAACAGCTCCACTGATCATGTGGATCAGTGGAGGCAGAAACTTTTGCTCCACCATAAGTATACTGAAATGCCTCTAACAGAATCGGCGAAGTTGTTTTCATACAAACTAAATCTAATGTACTTGTTTTGTTAAAATATTTAAATACGATTCTATATATAAAAAAAATCGGATATTGGTAAGCATAACTATACACTTATTATAATTTTTTTTTATAAGATCTAAAACAGGTGGTGCTGCTCACCTTTTAGATAAATAAATAAGATAAACCTTAGATTCAATTATGAAATCCTGTGATATTGATATGAATAATTTTCCTATATGTTTATAACATATCATTTATTTTAAGTATTATATGGCCAGATTAAAAACACCAAATTTCGAGAACTAGCCTTTGGTCTAGTGGCTAAGGCACATGGTCTCTATATGAGAGGTCATGAGTTCGAAACCCAGATGAGAGAAATTCTTTGTTATAATAACAAATGTATTAAATAGTTGGGTGGCTTGACCTCCAACTTTACTCAAAAAACACACCAAATTTCATAAATTTATGTAAAGAACAGAAAGAATTCTGTCTAGCAAAACACATGGCTACCTCCATAAGCTAGCTAGTTGATCTGTAAGATTGTAATGGCAAAAAACAAATAAAAAAATGAAGCTATATATGTGACCTGTCAGATTTATTTATTGATATAGCTTCTGCTCCCCACCAACCAACAGTTGCCAAAATAAATGCTATGCCTATTATAAATGATCACTGTTAGTGGTACATGCTAGAACAACAAAGCTAAAGCAACAAGCAAAGTCACATGACAGTCCTTTTGATAATAAAGTACAATATGCAATAATTTTATTTTGAGTACAACTAGAGTGTTTCTAAGTTCATTAATTTTTTTTTAAATTTAATTTTAAAATTTATCGGATTCATTTCAAACGACAAATTTAAACCGTTAAAATTCTTTTATCTTATGAGTGATGTGTCTACATGCAAAAAATTTAAAATTAAATTTGTATATAGTCAAGTGATCAAAAAGTGTTCAAAAAATAACTACATTAAAATTAATTTATAAACCTTCTAATGATGGCCACTTGACTTTATACTAAATTAATTTGAAACATTTAAAATTTTCACATGTAGACGCATCACTCATAAGGTAGAAATATTTCAACGGTTTAGATTCGTCGTTTGAAGCTAATTCAATAGGTTTTAGAATTGAGTTCACAATGAACCTTGATAAACTTAGGAACACCCTAGTTCTACTCCTTTGTTTTATATTAAATTACTAATACTTTGATAATAAAAAAAATATTGAAAGTGAAACTACTCAATCATTTAAAAATTAATATCTACTCACAAATGATTTTTCATTTAGATTTCAAACATGCGACGTCTCAAAAAAAGAGCATTGTCTTTGCAACTAGATGAAAGAGTGATTATTTATTAATATTAGTATTTAATAACGTAGTTAAATAATATGTTATATTTAGATGAAGCGGTGTTGATAAAAAAATAAAAACATATAATATTAAATATTTAAAATATTAAAATTTCCTTCTATATTTCATCAAAAAAAAAATCCACAGAGTCCAAGAAGAACAATGAACTTCAACACCACAAATATGGAGCACAGAGACAGATACAGTGGGCAAATTTTTTACTGGTACGAAAAATGGTAAAAGCAGGGACTGGTACCAGAAACTGTGACAGACAGAGGGGAGCCTACCAGGAATATATAAAAACACAACATTATAATGATGGAGTACTCCAAATCCAATTCCTGTTGTTCAATTTTACATTTTGTACTTTCTTACTGCTAAATTTCCTTTATTTTTATTTATCTTATTTTCTTATGTTTTTCTTTATGGGTTACTTTCTTTTCGTAACTCAGCACTCATTGAGTTATATTTATGTACAGGTTACAAGTCTCTTGTAACAATTATCAATGAAATCAAATAGGGGCTTGACCCTATTTTTTATCAAAAAAATCAAATAAAAATTTCTTTACAAAATGTTGGAGTATGAGGCGGATGAGTAGGGTGCAAATTATGTAAAAGATAAAGATAATTAATACAAAATAAAGGTAGCACCGTTGCTTAATCTATACAGTATATACAATAGAAACTATATATAGGCCTCTTGCTCTTAAGATACAAGTGTTTATCATAAAGAGATAATTTTATATAATTCAAAAAAATTTACTATATACATAGATCTTTCAATTTATATAAATAAAAAGAGAGATTAACTTATGATGGTCATTTTGAAATGACTCTGGTGCTTGAATTTTAAGATTATATGTTGATCAAAATAGTTTTATAATAAAAATTTTGGGGCTAATTTTTTTCTCATATATTTTCTTTACTTCATATATTTTTTTTTTACCAAAAGAGCAAGAAACATACAGAATTCTAGTGTTCTAAATGATTCACTTCATATAAAATGGAGGGAAGAGGAAAAGAGAAGGGACTTTTCTTTCAATTAATCTGACCTGTAGCTACTTATATTTAATATTTTATTATATAGACATATATATATAGCTTGCATGATCTTCTCACAAATTCTTTAGGATCATCTTCTACATCTATTATTTGAAAATGAAAAAAAGAAAAAAAAATCTGAATCTGAAATAGAAAAGAGAGATACGAATTTATCAAGCCGATTTTTTACGGTCAAACGAAGAAAGGCTTGAAACAACACGGGTACGTTTGGATGCACTCTAAAATAGCTATAATAGCTACTATTTAAAATAGTAGATAAGAATAGTTAAAAAATAGTGTGAAAATGGTGCTATTCGGAATAGTAAAAATGTTGTTTGGATTGTACATTTGAAATAGTGAATACCTGTAACTGATAAATAATAGTGTTAACAAGATGCTTATTAAGAGAAAAGATAGTTAAGTAGAGTCTCAAATGAATTGTCATGACGTAAAGATAAAATAAGTGGTATCAATTTTATAATTTCGAAACTATGTTGACAGTTTTTTTTTCTTTATTCGCACTTTCGAATAGTAGCTATTCCAACATTTCTAAGGAATAGAGAATAGTAGCTATTATCGCTATTCCGAATAGCAAAAATATCGTTTCGATGCAAATTGCTATTCCGAATAGCAGCTATTTTTGAATAGCTTGCTATTCTAGCTATTTTTACACCATCCAAACATATCACATTTTCATTTCAAGTTGCGTTTAAATGAATGAAGAATAATTACTAATCCGAATTAGCACTCTTCTGAGATATTATTTTACATTTGAATGTGTTCGAATTAATAAATATGAACTATTTTTTCTTTGTCCGCTTTTTATTCAAAAATGAGCAGCCTGATCTACCGTAGCTCCATCTCTGCCTGAGAGGATACTTTTCCTCACATGGCCACCTCCGAAAGCTAGGCGCCTGTCAGATTTATTTATTGATGTTTAAAATTTTTCTACTTTGTACGATAATTGCTTGTGTGCTCCCCACCAACCAGCAACTGCCAAAATAAATGCGATTCTCGATTATAAATCAGTACTGTTACATGTTAGAAAAGCATAGTCAAACTCAAAAGCAACAAGGAATTTCATGCGATAGATAGTACTATATTTTTGTTTTTCATTTTGACACATGTCTCAAGGTCAGAGGTTAAACTTTTTGAGAATCTATCACGTGTCTTCAGCTCATAGGTTACACTTTTGCAATTTACAAAAAAAGGAAATTTTGTTCCAGAGAATTCTACCTATTTCCGAATTTTATTTTGAGAAATTTATTTCGGCATCTGTTTGCAGTCCTTTTTAAATTATTTCAGGAGGGATCCACGTACATCTTTTTTAATGATACCAGATTACGTCTTATATTTTTAAAGTTCAAACAGTCGATTCAAATCGTTCAACATGATGGATATATTAAAATGTGCTTACAGATCAGATTTTACATTTTTTTGATATTTTTTACAATTTATTAAGATGAGTACAAAAATTCAATGTTCTGAAAACAACAATTTTGTAATATACTTATAAATAGTAAAAAAATTCAAACAAAATGTAAAATTTGATCTATAAGTATATTTAATATATCCATCATGTTAAACGGTTTAAATCGACTTATTGGACTTTGAAAATTTTAAAAATATAAAATGTAATTCGGTGTCATAAAAAAAAAGTGCAAGTGAATCCCTCCTCTTAATTGAGAAGCACTGCAAACATACTTGATCAACCAACAACAGCTTATTTGAACATTATTTATATATTTTTTTCATATTGTGTCAGTATATTAATATATTTTGTAGTATTAGCATATAAGTTTGAATAAAGAGTAGAACTAGGGTGCTTTTAAGTTCACCAAACTTCTTTGTAAACTCAACTCTAAAATCTATCGGATTGATTTTAAACGACGAATCCAAGTCGTTGAAATTCTTCTACCTTATGAGTGATGCGTTTACATGTAAATAGAACCAATTTTAAATATTTTAACAGAACAAGCAGGATCAGTGGAGCCTATTGATTTCTGCGGATCGGTGGAGCTGTTTACTATTGATTTTTGTGGTCCGATTGTATAGATGGGTCATAAATAGCTCCACCGATCCAGATCAATAGTACTTGTTTTTTGTAGAATCCAGATCAATAGTACTTGTTTTGTTAAAAATATTAAATTTGGTTCTATTTAAAAAAAATCGTTTGTACCTCTATGACGGATTTTCTAAATCGTCGATCCAAACCGTTCAACATGATTATCTAAATAAAATATGCTTCCAAATCAAATTTTATATTTTTGTATTTTTTACTATTTATTAAGATGAGTATAAAATTCAATGGTCTGAATTTGACTAGTTTTTGTAAAATACTTAATAAATAGTAAAAAAATTCAAAAAAAATGTAAAATTTGATATGGAAGAACATTTTATTTAGATAATCATGTTGAACAGTTTAGATCGACGATTTGGACTTTAAAAATAAAAAAAACTATTGTTATAACTTTGTTGTAACTTAATCCCTCCTCTTATATATTTTTCAATACGACCGAGAAAATTTATTTGCTTCAATTCAAAGAAATTAAAATGTAGGCCAAAGATTCTTAGAAAGATTGTGTTTCTTTGCAAGATGACAAAATAAATAAGGTGTTCCGGCTATAAAACACAAGGATTAACTAGAAACTTTGTCATATTGCACGGAAAATCTGAAATTAGATTCGAATCACATTAAATTTTAGCTCATATACTTTCTCCCTACGCCAAGAAAACCTATGTGTTAATGTATATAATGTTATTGGTAGGACTACGAAATTAACAAGGCGCCGACTTGCCTTGAGAATTGAGATAATGTTTAATTGGAAGAGTAAGGTTACATTATTGTACATAAACGTATGTTGTTCTCAACTTATGTAATATGGATTGATATATTAATATTTAAAATTGAAATGATTGATTTGAATTGTACAACATGATATATATTCACATGAAAATATACTTGTAAATTAAATAATATATTTTTTAGAAGTTTTTAACTATTTTTTAGATTAGCAGAAAATTACTTCATCTAAAAATTATAGTGATTTTTCTACCTATTAAAAAAATAGTAAATAAAAAAAAGGTATTATATAGTCTGCAAGTACATTTTTCATATGAAAATTATGTACAAAAAATTTAGAACAATTATTTAGATTTTGAAAATAAAGATATTGATCTATAACACACACCAATATGCTCTATGTATATTACTGTAGTCAGAAGCAGATCCACATAGAGTCAGAATAGGACAACTCTTCTACCTTGAATTCTGAAAATTAATTTCCATCTAATTTACATAGTTGGGTGATTTTTGTTTTGAAACTTGACGGAATTGGTCTAAAATTGGAAAAATCGGTGCTAACTTGGACGATTTTAGATCAATTCAGTTAATTGTAGCTGATTTTCAAAGAATCGGGGAGAGAATTTAATCGGTGACAAAGGAAGAGGAAATGGCAAGAACGTCAAAAGAAAAGGAGAAAGATGAATTTGACAATCTGATTATTAAGTTTAATATGCGTCGTTTATTTGACTCAACAAATAAGATTAATTATTGATCGGGCATTGAGCCCAATCAATAATTACTTAATTGGTGTTAATGTTAGAATTAATCCATTGAATTCTAATTGATATAAGGTAAATTGATTTTAATCACTTAACCGTCTTTCCTTTCTTTCTATAAACTCTATTAGTTAATGGGTTCGAATCTGATTAACTATTTGAACCCAGTTAGCTATTTGTTTGTCCTATCCTGACAAAAATTCTGAATCTGTCCATTGATGTGTATTTTCGGTATAGAATTAAATAATTTATTCCGTACACTATTCGTTTTAAAATTTATAAGAACCCTTTCCTGGTGTCTCTTGCTTATTTTATAACAAATTTCGTGGCTTAGGAAACAATCATATGCGATCTAGAATTGAATATGGCGAAGATTGCATCATTTAAACCCAATTTCCTGTGATTTTCAGCATTGGTGCGTCCAGGAGTGCGGCATAGGGGGGCGCACAAAGGGTCTGCACTGCGAATTCTAGGTTTGTGCGGGTAAGGGGGGCCGCACGTCAGGCCGCAATGACTCTCTGACTTTGCTGGATCTCTTTCTTGCATTGTGCAGCCTAGGATGCGGGCAGATGAGGCCACACCAATCAACTTTGAGGTTCTTGAGGGAGTGTGCGGGCTAGGGATGCCGCATCTTGGGCCGCACAGTGGCTCTGAATCGCTATTTCTTCAACATGATTGATGTCGGGACTTCAAGGATAGTCATGCGGCCGCACATAGTACCCCAGAGACCGTACAATAGATGAAAAAGCTCCGAAACTGCAATCAAATCAAACTAAAAGCAGTAACTTGATTCTTTAGCATGATTCTAACTAAATTATGCTAAAATGCAAAAAAAAATAAAAAAAAATAGCTATGAAATCGAGGTAAAACCTGTGTTAAAAGTATATATAATTGAGGCTTATCACCCCTATAGTCTCGCTCTAATTAAAATATATTACAAAAAGTTTAATAATGTTACAACTGATTATTATTTTTTCCTTTTTTTCTTAAAAACAAAAAATGATTGGACAAAATGATTTAAATTACAATGTGCTGTGTGTAGGGACCCAAAATTGCAAGTTATCATATCTCCATTACCGAAATGAATGGGATTTGGGGACCCACTTGCAGCTTCATTGCTTTCTGAATATAATACGTATACGATATGATACGATACGATACGATACAAGTGGAAATAAGGACGTAACGTGTACCACTGCAAATATATTGCGCATTTGCGCACACTGATAAAGAGAGTACTAAATTTGATATATAATTTGAAATCAATTAATTATTTTAGAGGAAGGTTTAAATAAAAAAAAATTATGTGTCTCCATCATATTTTCATTTTGAAAATCTTTAATAACTCAAAATTTAAAATTTAAAAGTCAAAATAAAATCATTAGATATGATCTAGATCATTATATCTATACATATCTAAAAAATTTTATAACATTTCAACTTTATTTTGTTTGTCATAAAGAGCTTGTAAAAACGTACTAATGTGGATAATTTCTGAACGTTGATTTTTCAACTTATTGATTCACAGAAACAGTACAAAATTGAAATGTGGTATTTTTTTTATGAGAATATAGAGAAAATAACATAAATCACATCTAACGGTTTTATTTTGATATTTATGATTTAAATTTTGAGTTATTAACGTTTTAAAAACGTAGGCATCATGGGAGCACAAAAAATGAAGACATTTGAACCCTTGTTGAGCTATTTATTTTAACGGACTTTACTGCTGATAACAAAACATTCGAACCAATAATTTTTAATACATTATATATCTAAATAATAAAAAGCACCTTTATATATATTTTTTAATTCTGACAAATTTTTATACCAATTTTCTCCGTCAAAATTTTAAATATCTACATGTTACTTATTTTTATTGTTAAATCCTTGGTTATGATAAGAATGGAATTAATTACATTAATTCGACTTCCACCACCTGATCGTATCTATTATTTTATCGCTACAAAAGCATTCGAATGCTTATGTCTTATTTTTACAAAAAAAAAATACTTCGTTTGTCATAATTTATTTTAAAAAAAATATTATAAAAATATGATTATGTTTAAATAATTATACAAATATGTGGTACTCAGAAAATTGTGACCTTTTGGCTCTGCCGTGTTCTAGCACAAACCACTAGATCAGGGAATCAAAATGGCAAGAAATCATCTATCTATTCTCATGTTAATTTTGTCAAACATGATAATGACATTTCAGGGAATTGTGATAACAGAAAATCGGAATAGCACGGAATCATCTATTACTGTATCTATTCCCATGTTAATTTTACCAAACATAATAATCACATTTTAGAAAATTATGATGACAGAAAATTACCTCCTAAAAACATGAACCAAACTCCCCTTAACACTCTAGGAAGTGCAGATAAATAATTACAAATAACACAAACAAAAATATGATAGGATGCATAAAATAGATTAATTTGAGAGACTATTTTAACAGGATGTTTGTCAAACTCAATGTAATTTGAGTCCCATTAATATTTATATTAAAAGAACTTTTAATATGGATCTTCATTAATTAAAAATCATATGATTCAGGATAAAATATCAAATTTTATCATTTCTAATCTATTTTGCATGAATACGGGTATGAATATCGTATCGGATACGGCGATAAGGCAATTTTAAAAAATTATAGATACGATACATCTATTATATATATTATTTTTGTTTTAATTATAATATAAGTTCAACACTTATTTTATATAAACCAAATATAAAAAATTCTGAAGAGAAGATGATACAATAACTCAAAGTATATATTAAATAACAGAGTTAATCCTTTCTAACAACGAATATGTTGTGTAGTGGTAAGAGGCATGGTTCTCATGCATTTGGACAGGAACCGATTCCTGCTTAGCACTAGAAAATAAATTTTAGCACAGGGTCTATGTGCGGTCTACGAGTGCAACGGTCTCACATTGGTGCACGGATGCGCATTGGGTCCATGCACAGTGCACGAGTTTGGTGCTGGTGCACAGATCCAGAGTATTCAGTGCGTATTTAGATAGAGAGAGAGAGAGTTGTATCTAGGCATTTCAACGTGTATCAGAGATCGTATCGGATGGTTTCAGATATGATAGCTCATCTGATACGACAGGTAGCGTATCAGATACATATCGGGTGCGTATCGGTATCCGATACATATCCAACATAGGTACGAGGATAATATAGAAGTATTGGAGAAGCATAGTGTCTAATGAACATTGTATACATAATTATTTTAGAGAAGATAGAAGTCCAGCCTTCCAAATTATAATGTCTATAGGACTCTCTCCCAGACCGTTACCTTTTGCTATTAAACCAAATATTTATCCTAACCGGATATACATATTTTTTGAAAGAAAGATCTCTATCTCTGTCTTTCAAATTATATCATTGTTATTACAAATTATTTCTTCCATTTGAATTTCAAACCAACTTTTTTCACACGAAGAACACTATCTTTTTATTAAATCTACTAGATATTTTATGCACGATCAATTTGGGAGATCGGTTTCTCCAATCTTTTTATTTTTTTAATGTTTTGACATGGCCGATTTCTAGGGGTGAAACGGAGGAGATACCAAAACAGATAGTGGTAAAACCATATCTATATTCATTTTTCATTTTTCGGATATGAATACTGAGCGGATATCATACGGATCTGGATTTGGATCAGATATTTATGAAAATAATATAAAATTTTTATTAAAATATACTAAAACTCATAATATTTACCTAACTATAATGGTGAATAACATAATTTTTTCATAATATGTATTAAAATATATATTATATATTTACTATTCGGATATGGATAGTTAAAATATAAAACAATATCAGTATCCTTATCCGCACAAATATTCCAATATAAAATATCCACATCTAATTTTTCAAATACAAACCAAATACATATTTAATATTATCCATACCATTTTTACCCCTACCGATTTCCCCAATGTTAACAACATAAATGGAGAGATGAAGCAATAACAGTGGGCCTGCGAGCTGCGACAATGCCAGCAGCCCACAACAATTTATGCGTCCCGTCAAGGCGATGCTAAGCACACTAAAATGTGCCCGCATCATCGAAGCAATGGATCCTTTATGTCAATTTGCAATTAAAAGATGTTCTCCTTTTTCCTTTTCCTTAGATTACGAGTGCAGGAAAAAGTTTTAGTACTAGTGCTTATTAATTGCAACCACTATCAACTTAGTTCTTTTTCATTTTCCTCAAAGACTTAGTTTATATATATAAGATAATATCTCTCGGACCCCCCAGTTCTTTGAATTCAGATTCTCTAAAGTAACTCAAACTTTGAGTTTGAATTCGGACTGTCTAATCAGAATCTTTACTGCCTTTATAAATTCTAACTTAAAATTAGATTGACTCAGATTCTGATCAGATAGTTATAAATAGAAAATTAGAAATGACACGTTATGTCCAGTTACGGATGACAGTATATGTGTGTCGATTAGTGTTTTGAAATTTGGTTCTCATTCGGTATGCAGAAGGCCACCTCATATGCAGATTTTTATTCATATTTATATATGCAGATTTTAAATGAGAATTCGTATATATAAACAAGCATATGATAATATGTTGTATGATTCACTGTTAATATACTATAAATCGGTATTTTTATCACTGTTAATATACTCTAAACTAGTAATATGTAGTATAAATCACTGTTAATATACTTTAAACTGGTATTTTATCACTATTAATATACTCTAAACCGGTAATATGCTCTAAACTTCATATTCGAACTGAATATAGATTTTCTATTCGGATTGCAACCGAATATGAATATTTGGCCGAATAGACCGAATTTTAAAACACTAGTGTCGATTATGAGATGTAATGGCTGTATTTCAAATTTACATAATTATTTACTTTGCACTACAAATATAATGTACCAAGGACAATAAATTAAAATTCTGAGAAAATCAACCAAAATAATACACGTGTATATATACACTGATTTAATAAATAGTAAAAGAATTTAAAAAAATGTAAACTTTGGTCTCCAAGTATATTTTAATACAGATTGAATGTTGAACGGTTTAAACGACTGTTTGAACTTTAAAAATGTAAAGATCAAAACGTTTGCTTCACGTTTTAAAAACAAATATTTTGATATTAACCAACCCCTCTCTCTCCTTCTCTCTCTATAAAACAACATATTGAAGGTCTAATTAAAATGGAGTCGAGTTTATATACATAGGATTTTGAACAAAATCTCATCTAAAATCAAACTTAAACTGATCTAGCTATCCGTGCGAAATTTCGTACGGACGATTTAGATTCACACGACTGTTTAAATCTGTTAACTTCTAAATTGTTTGTACTAATTTTAACGTAAATCGAACCGTTCGACTTCGAATTCAACGTTAGAATAAATTTGTTGAACTATTTTTGGACAAAACTCTATTCATTAAAATGGATCTTCATCAGCTCCTCCAAAGAGACTTCATATTTTAAATTATAATATTTCCTTTACTAAATCGGAAGCTCAATTAAACAAAACAAAAAAAATAGAAAATCCGCCTTGAGCCACTGTGAACTCCCAAATTGCTGCCCAAAAACCAAATTTACTGCTCATAATTTGTACATACATTTCCATGCGAACATTAACTTAATTAAGAGCGTGAAATAGAAAAGGCGCGCAAGCTCCTGTGTGCTCTATTTTGCGCCACTGACAGGTGGTCCCATAATAGCAGGCATCCCTAGTATCTCTGACCGGGATTTCTTTTAGAGTAATATGATATCTTCATTTCTCTTTAATTAGTCTCTCTATTCTCTGGCTATGATGCCCAAACAGGGATTCTTTGTGAACTCTGTTTCTGCTTCCTTCCCTGTTTCTGTTTCTCAGAAGAGCTGTGCTTCCATCCCTTCTCTCTCGCCTCGTCAATCACAATCTGTTCATTCCGGCAATCTTCGCTACAAAATGGCGTGTCACCTCTGTAATAAAAAAAATAGAAACAGTTAAAATCCAAGTATAAACACTAGAAGTAATCTGTTACTATGAAAATATATATGCGACAAAACAAATATATTCAGAGATGTAGCTAGCTACCTGTACATAAAGATGTCTTTGTTTCCTGATAAAAGCTTCTTGCAATGGAAACAAGTGTCGAGGAAGTGATGCGGCTCGTTGTCGATTTCGGAAGGCTCGCAAAATAATCTCGAACCCCTGTTTCTTTTAGGCGATTGTTTGTATGAGGAAGAGGCCTTATTCGCTGTGTCGCCGGAGATCCCGGCCTCTAGATCAGTGACTTCGTAATAGTCAGAAGAGGATGATGAGAAAGGAGATGAGTATTCCATTTTATTTGCTTTCAAGTTCTTTTGATCTTTTTTCTTTTGTTGGTGCTCTTTTGGTGCTGTAAGAATGTAACTGAGAAGGAAAGAGTCAAAGAGAGACTATGGAATGGGATGGTGTGAACTGCGAAGGAATGAAGAGAAGGGTATATAAAAGGGGGGATGAAAAGAGAAACAATTGTGGTGTTTTTTCATCTATAGACTTGGTGTACCATAAATAGTAACAGAATTGCTGGTTGGTAGTTTTTTTTTTTTTTATCCTTTACATGAGATGTGTAAAACAATAATCAGGTTATTAAGGCTACTTGATCTTTAAATAAGTTTGTTTGAATTACTAAAACAATTTTTTTAATATTTTTTATTACATGTGTTTGACGAGACTTACTATTACCATGATATTATGCATATATAACACACTTTGGTAAATACAACTCCTTCATATTTTGATTTATAGAAATTCACACTGCTGATCAAAATTGCCCAGCAAATTTTCACGATAAAATATTACAAGAAAACAAACTATTAATTTAATTTGTTAGATTATTTCAATTTTATTTGATAAGAAGAGAGTACTGCTTTTTCAATGAATTGCAAGAATTGTGATATTTATATCTCATCACGAGTTGTTTATATAAATTGTTCAAATTTTAAAATTAAAATTAAAATTAAATATCGTAGCCACATCTCATTATAATTTCATAATAGTGTAATATTCATCATCATATAAAACAATTATGTATTACAATTATTATATTTAATTTAACCATATCAGCTATGACCAGAATTAATTCTTCCCGTTGCTTTGGTCGCTTTATACGTAAGCCAAGTCTTCCTATAAAGTTGAATAAAACCAAAGTGATGGGTAGTGCTTATTTCTTATTCCTAATTTTTTTTTTTTTTTTTTCATTGAATCCATTGGCCGAGAAGAGGCAAAACCAGCCATTTTTGAATTCCACAAAAATTAAAAATGTTAATCACCGGTCCCACCAACTCTTCCAATCAAAACCGTTGCTTGTTACGTTTGCATAACTTTAATTATTTCAGTGGATCCATATTTTCTGGTTTTGGTGGGGCTCATTTTCATTTTTGTAAATATACAATTGTGGGATTAAATAAATGGGAATAGTGTAAAACCGGTCTCTGTTTCTCTAGTCTGGTTGGCCGGCTTGGCGTTTAATCATTGTTGGTGATGTTGACAATTTTAATGACACAAATATCTAGCAAATTTTGATTGTTAAAATATTATTTATTTAAATTTTATGTAAATTAGAAGACTTTTAGATAACTTTTCTTGCGTATGAAGGAGCAATATATAATTCAATTTTAAATTTTTGTTTCAGAAACTTGGGACCTGCTCTAGAACTAGAAGGGACCAAAAAATAGAAGAGAGTGGAAGGAAAAGGATAATTTAAAAATTACTTAGTTTGAAAAAATTTACAGCATCAATTTTTAAATTCAATACCTTTGTTCATTTTAAATAGGAACACTATGTACAGATATTTTCATTATATTATTCATTTTGGTTCTTTTAGGCAAACTTTAGTCAATAATTCGATTCTTTTTTAGTTACCCTACTATGTCACATGAGTACATAGAAAACTGCACAATCAAATCAGCTCCTAATTCACTGCTACAAATTCAAATAGCAAAAAAAAACAAAATTAATGATTCTGTTTTTTTTTTTAAAATCTAAATAAACTGAATAGAATTAACCATTAAAATGTCTTAAGGAACTGAAACAATGATTTCATTTTTTTTAAAGGCAAAGCGCCTATTTCATTGCTGAAATATTTAAATACAAAAACTAGTTCAGCTATTGTTTAGAATAGTAGATAAGAATAGTGAAAAAATAGTGATTTTCATAATAGTGTGAAAATGGTGCTATTCGGAATGGTAAAAATATTATTTGGATTGTATATTTGGAATAGTGAATAGCTGTAACTGATAAATAATAGTGTTAACAAGGTGCTTATTAATAGAAAAGATAGGCAAGTTGAGTCTCAAATGAATTGTGACGATATAGAGATAAAATAAGTGGTGTCAATTTTATCATTTCTGAACTGTGTTGACGGTAATAAATTAATATATTTTTCTCTATTCACACTTTCGAATTGTAGCTATTCCAACATCTCCAAGGAATAGAAAATAACAGCTATTATCGCTATTCCGAATAGCAAAAATGTCATTTGGATGCACGTTGTTATTCTAGCTATTCTTACACAATCCAAACATTCCTAATGTACCAAGTGTTTGAGATAGTTAATTTCCAAGAGTATTATAATGTTGAACTAAGCCACGTAGTAAAGGACTGGGTATAATAGCTAAAGACAAAGGTTGCGTTTGGATGGGTGAAAAATAGCTACTATTCCGAATTAGCTATTACTTGGTTCTTCATTCTTGGGCTAGCTGGAGCCTGGGTGGGGCTGATACACCACAATTTTCAGAGGCATGAACTGATCCAGAGAGAGAGAGCAATCTCAATCACTGATAGCCACTGCTCTGCATAAATCTTAGCATTCTTCTTGAGGTTTCCTATCAAGTACAACACCTGTGATTTGATGATTTCATTTCTTTCATGTCATCAAAATTTCATTACACTCCATCTAATTTTCTATATTATTTATAAATAATTTATATAAATAAAAAAATTATGCTCCATGAGGTCAATAAAATTTGCCAACTCTTTTATTCTCTTTCCTACCATCACATCAGATTCTCTCCATATTTATATTTTTTTATTTCAGAGCATGACATTAAACTAGTAAATATAACAAACAAATAAAATTCATCGGAAGGACATTATTGTTTTCCCAGAAAATTTCAAATACCCTTTATTATTACGGGTGTCAACGGATACGGCAAGGATAGGGTGAAAGTATTTTTCTGTATGTACCCGTTATAAATTGTTCTTACTCGAATCCTACTCTTATCAATTACAAATTATCTTATTCGTATACTATTTTTAACCGTTATAATTGTCGGATAACGAAACCGAAACAGTGGCGGATAAATAACATGTAGCACTAATATAATATATTTTTATTATTTATTAAATAAAACATTAAAACATATACATTTATTCACACATGTATAGTATACTTTGTTGGAAAAAAATGGATCATACTAAGTGCAAATAAATTAATTAAAATACTTATTAATATATATAATATAATATATATAATTATATTTTATAATTACTCGATCGGGTAACAGGTATGAAATAGACTTTACCCGTATCCTAACCCTTACCTGTTTAAGTAATGAAAATAATATTTACCCGTATCTGATAAATTTACAGAAAAAATCTTAAATACATGTACCCGTTTTATTAGATACAGTACGAATTAGATAAACGGATAAAAGAGTGCCATTGACACTCCTATTCATAAGTCATATTTCAATTAAATTTTATTTTTTTAATAAACGTTTTGAAATTAAAAAAAATTCTTTGCACGCCTAAAAAGTCATGATCAACTTAACATACAGAAAATATCTCTCTCTGTAGGAAAACTTACAATTTTGTCTACGGAGGTTCAAGTTTGACATCGATCGTGGTCACCATCACAAACAATAAAAGAATATAAATCTAAAAAGAAAATGAATCAAGAGATGTACCTACAATGCGAACACGTATCATCTGCATTAACTCAAAAGAGAATCTTTTGAATTAATATATCTCAGCTGTCTGATTTTAAACAGAGTTAATCTGACCGTCTAATTTTAACACATAATTTTTTAATATTAGTGTGAATCTAGTCGGCACAAATATTAAAACAAATCTAATGATTGAGATTCATTAACTCAAAATATTCTCTTTTGATTTATTGCAAAAAATACGCGTTCCTACAAGGCCTACCCATGTCCCCATGATGGCTCCCACAATTTGTTTTTTCTTTTAATTCTCAATAAAGTCGTGAAAAAAATCAAACTCTGAATAATACACAGATTGTTTCTACTATTTCTTTGTACTCAGATTGCATAAATTGCTTTTTTTTTTTTAGTCCGGATGATTTGGTACGAAACAAATATATCAATTTGATTTATTACATCGCAAGAATTTCCCTCTTGAACTGTTGAACAACATCCACGTACGTATTAATCTGTTGACGTTCGTTCTAAATAGAATTGTCTTAATTGAATTCAAAATAGTTGAATTTTGTAATCCAAATTTGAATAACAACAGCTATATATAGACTCTTTCTTTAAATACTGACAGAGACTGTCAGTTGCAACTATATATAAAAATTTGAATTTGCAAAAATCTCGAATCCAGTGAACAACACTCTTAAATTCCTGTAATTTTAAATCCAGCCATTGAACTATTTCGAAATGCATGCATAGAAAAATCAGCTGTTTCGAAATGTGTCCTAAAAAAAATTGACTGCTGGATCTGAGATTCTAAGAATTTCAAGATACTGGTCACTAGAGGATATCAGCAGATTTATTTTCTATATATAGACTCATTCCAATTTTTGTCTGACATATAGTATGAAGACCATGCCAGATCATATTGATATTACTATTATTTTTGGTATTCAATTTGGTTCCTAATCTCAAATCTTCATGTTTTCACCTCAAAGGAAATTTTAAGTGATCGAGAAAAAAAGATAAATTTATAAGTGATCGAGAAACTTATTATTTTTTTGAATAAAGATAAATTTATTTTTATCGATTGATACAAAATTTTAAACGAATAATTTTCTCTTTATCAGGAAAAAAATTATATAAAATATTTAAGTAATACAAATTTTGACATTTCACAAGATTTGATTTTGTAGATTAAATTAAACTTTTCGAATATCTAAATTAATAATTTTAGATTTGGAGTGGTCGTAGGTTAAGTAGATATTTGTACAATTTATTAAATCAACATTTGGTTAAGTCAGATATCAGAAAATTTTGATGATTTAAAATTTATTAAATCAATATTTGAATTAGTCAGATACCAGGATGAAATTTTCTTCTGACTAATCAAGAAATAAATCTATCCCACTACACAAATTGTGGGATTACTGTATACCTTTGTAGCCCCAAATCGACACAATGTTGTTTTCTACTAATTTATTATTCTCAATTTCTGAGCAACCAACGTTTATTACAGTATGTGAACAAATTGCAGGGTTATAATTGTTATAACTAGTAACTACTGACAAATATATCAGTATCAGTATGAACTAATAAGTTTATTACAGTATGTGAACAAATTGCAGGGTTGAAATTGTTATAACTAGTAAGTAGTGACAAATATATCAGTATCAGTATGAACTAATAACAACATGTAACAGCAATATTGTAGGTGGGTTCAGATGCCTCGTGTATTTTATGTCTTAATCGTGTCTCACATAGTCACACTGTTATTTTTATTTTTTAAGATTTAAATAGGCAATCTAAACCGTTTAACATAATTTTCACCTTTGAATGTACTTAGAGACCAAATGTTATATTTTTTTAGATAGACACAAATACATTATTGATCCACAATATTCTAAAAAAACATTATTTTGTATCTATTAAAAAAATATTATTTTTTTTCAAAAAATATAAAATTTGATCACCAAACACAATTTGATATGAAAATCATATTAAACGGTTCATCTTAATTGTTTTGATTTTAAAAACAATGACAAAGACCTGAGTCCTTAAAAACATAAAACATTTGAATCCTACTCTTATTGTATTATAAAATTATTCTGTAATTCGGAGAAATGCACTATTTTCTAGTACTTTCCACAAAAAATTAAATAAATCTAGAATTAAAAATGACACATAAATGAATTTTGGGAACTTATTTTTTTTTAGGAAATTTTTTGGGAACTTGAATGCCAAATTGTGGGAAACAAATGCCAGTATATTCCATTGGAGAAGTACTATGTAAGACTCACAAATCTAGAGAATCTTTCTAACTCTAGTCTCCTCTATTTGAAGGTGAATCTAGAGGAATATAAAAACAAATTAAGTTTAGGTAACAGTAGCCAGCCTTGCTCGGCAATGCAGCCGAGTAAGACACGTGGGAAGTTGTGTCAGGACACGTGTGTCCCCTCATCGACCAGCATCATGGACATGGCATGTCTCTAAATTAATTACGTCCCTAAATTAATTGAAGGCATCAAATATTGTAGTGGTCTTAGGTGGTACCTTCTGTCAAATACACTGACATCACTGGTATGTAAAAAAGTAGAGAGAAATCAGAATTTTTTTTTATAAACCATAGAAAAATCAATTTTAGAAAAATAGTATGATTGATTTAATTTTTACAAAAACTATAAAAAAAACGAGTTGCCAACTCGGACAGTTTTTTTTCCCACAGAATGAGTTGGCAACTCGTTCTTGACTTTTTTTTCTTCAGTTTTTACGGAAAAAACTGTGTAACCGATGGTGTAAATTCTGTTTTTTTAGACTGAAACGAGTTGACAACTCATTCTCAATTTTTTTAAGGGTTTGCTTCAATTGTATAAACAAAAATAATGGAGATATGGTCAACAAGTATCAAATTGTAAGAACAAATATATTGAAGATATACAATCAACATGTACAGCTTTTTCTGAAAAATAATGGAGATATGGTCAACAAGTATCAAATTGTAAGAACAAATATATTGAAAATATACAGTCAACAAGTACAGCTATTTCTAAAAATTAATGGAGATTTGGTCAACATGTATCAAATTAAAAGAACAAATATATTGAAGATATACAGTCAACAAGTACAGCCTTTTCAAACAAATATATTGAAGATATATATAATTAAATGTTGAATGGCATATGCACTTTGAGCGTAAATGTTTTGTTTTAACAATTTTCAACTATCCGTTTGTTTTGGAGAAATTCTTTGGTTGAACGTTTAATTATATATATAATTACATTAATAAGAGGTTTCAAATGTCTCATTTTATTCATGTTTTATTGTGTTTCACATTTTATATTTTCGTTTTCCAAACCCTGTGTTAACTCGACTAAAAAAAAATTTATAAGCAAACTCCTAAAAAAAAAATTGGAGAACGAGTTGGCAACGGGAACAGCTTGGGTCTTATGCCCATCGGACTCAAATTGAGTTCGATGGGTTCCACAACCATCCGATCTACTTTAAGATCAGTGTGCACAAATCTTAAAGTGGATTGGACGGCTATGGAACCCATCGAACTCAGTTTGAGTCCGATGGGCATCGGACCCAAGCTGCTCTCGTTGCCAACTCGTTCCGGACTAAAAAAACAGAAATTACACCATCGGTTACACAGTTTTTTCCGTAAAAACTGAAAAAAAAAGTCAAGAATGAGTTGCCAACTCGTTCTGTGGGGAAAAAATATCCAGAACGAGTTGACAACTCATTCTTATGATTTTTATAAAAACCGAATCAATCATACTAGTTTTCTAAAATTGATTTTTCTATTTATGGTTTATAAAAAATAATTCGAGAAATCATATATATTTTAACACCATTTATTACTTAAGAGGGCTGTATATGTTATTTTTACCTCAAAATTAATTTGATGATAAAATATATGATTAAACCAGATACATGCATGGTATCCTTGCTTGCCACGTACATGCATTATTGTTCATAACTTCATATGATATGTCAGATAAAGGTAACTTAAAATATTGTTCAGCGGACTTATTATATTTTACCAGAGAATTAAATATTAGGGATAGAATGAAAAATGGCACATTTATTTGTCTCGTTCCTATGTAATAGTTTAAATTGTACGGGGGATAGAATTTTGATTTTGAAAAAGATTGGGTTTCAAAACTACCCTTGAAGATAAGGCATTTTATATGGTTGATAATTAACAACAAATTACTCACTAATGATAACTTGTAAAAAATGAATAGGAGATTTGCAATCCCCATTCTATTATGAATCCAAATCCTCTCAGGTACCTGACTCAAGCAAATTGAAACGGACAACTCAGATTAACTCAAAACGGTACCTCTTCAGAATAACTGGCTATGATTATTTGAGCTTTGAGATTCGTGCCAAGTTAAAAGAACGACCCTGGACCGTTAGTTTCCAATTTTCTTGAGTCTGGTACCTGGGGTGATCCAAATTCTTCTATTATTGGGGAGAAACAATAGATCATATTTATTTTTTTCTATATTAAATACATTGCCGTATTTTTGTATTATTCGGTCCCGGATAACTGATCATAATAATTCACAATAGTGTGATTATTTATCAGTTCATACATAACTCATGAATCCATATCCTCAGAGGTAATATCAAGCATTTGAATTTGAATCCGAACCATCTGATCAAAATCCGAACAAATCGATCCAAGATGGAATGTAATTCAGAATGAAAATGGTACATTTGTTTGCTAAGTCCCTTTAAGGCCCTGTAATTTCCGTACTAAAACAGATTGGACGGTCCGGATTCAAACTCAAATATTTTGTTACCTTAGATGATATGAATTTCCAATTCAGTAGATAACAAGCAAGCGCGCATGCATGGATGAGCAGTGCAGTTGGTTTAATATACTGTTGGTACCAGTCCCAGAGACATAAGCTCAGACGCCACTGGTACACTGGGTGCAGTGGGGTGAAAAATTTTGATGGCCTCTTGTACTAATAATTAATTACACTCACTAATTATTGTTTGATTGAAACTTGTATGATGAATCAGGGGCGGAAATAGAAAATTAAAATTGAAGGCGCTGGATAAACAAGTGTCATGTAATTTCAATTTAGGAGAGAGCTACTAGTAATAAATTTTACAAAAATTAAATACTTCAAACGATAAAAATCCAAAAAAAAATCAATTTATGGGAGATGCTTAGCACCCTTTCCCATATATTATGTTCCGATCCTGATGAATGACGGTATTAAGTGGCTCCAACCACAGTTATGTTGGAGAGACTTCCTTTTGATCTGAAGATTTTCAACATTAGTTTTTTGTTATGTTTTAAAAAAATTATGAAAATATGTTTTTGTTTTAAAAAATTATATAATTACGAATTTATTATGAAAATTTTGATCACCTTATTTTATTTTCTGATATCGTTGACAGTATTATTTATTATTATTTGGTGGGTTTTAGTTGATGATGTATACACCAAGATCATGGGGAAAAAAGGTCAAAAAACACAGGAGTTCAGTAAATGGAGGAGGTCAGCAGAGACTTTTGCTCAGTGCGGGCAGAGTAAAAGAGTAGTAGATCTATTAGAAGATATTTTATATTTTGGGTTTAATGTAGTTAGGTATTGTAATTCTGGTAGGTCATGTTTGGTTGTGAAGTAAAATTAATGAGGATTAAATTGCTTACTTCATGTTACTCTTCATATTTTACATCTTGTTTGATAGTTGGAGTCGTGACTTAAATTAATCCACTTGGTGGAGTAACATGTTGGAAAATGTGTTTCTTTTTGTGACAGTGGATCATACAAGTGGAGTAAGTTAGTCCATCTAAATAGGTGGAGTAAGTTACTCCGAATTAAGTCACCTCTTACTCTATCTTACTCCTATTTTACTTCTTGTTTGGCTCCTTAAGTATGGAGCAAGGGATTTACTCCACAACCAAACATGACCGTATGTATTAGGTTACGGTTCAGAGACAATGACATTATTTTTTGAGTGAGCCTATGGTACTATGCATAGCGCGATTTGAATCGTAGTACGGATTAATATTTCTATTTTTAAAATTATAACAGTCGATCCGAACTGTTCAACATGATCGCCATATGAATATGTACCTACAGACCAAATTTTATATATTTTTTTAATTTTTTTACTATTTTTAAAAATAGGTAGAAAATCAATGTTTTTGCATGGTCCAGAATTTTCAAATCAAGTAATTTTTGACTTATCTTAAAAAAATAGTAAAAAAATTTAGAAAAATATAAAATTTGGTCTGCAGGTACATATTCATATGGCGATCATGTTGAACGGTTCGGATCGACTGTTAGAACTTTAAAAACAAAAATATTGATCCGTATTAGACTAATCCGTGATATGCATAGTACCATAGACTCACTCTTATTTTTTTTATACAATGAAGATCTGCATTAAATGCAGTTAGTTAAGATATGTTTTTGTATTCGTATATGCATGGTTTTATTTTCATCTCACAACCTAGATTTTTGATAAAGACATGAAAATAATATAATGCTGAATTTCTATTATGGAAGATGCTTAGCACCCTTTCCCATATATTATGTTCTGACCCTGATGAAAGAAAATTTTCAACATCAGTTTCTTGTTATGTTTAAAAAAATTATGAAAATATGTTTTTGTTTAAAAAAATTATATAATTACGAATTTATCATGAAAATTTTGATCACCTTATTTTATTTTCTGATATCGTTCACAGTATTATTTATATTATTTGGTGGTTATAGTTGATGATGTATACACCAAGTTAAGAGTGGTAGATCTTTTTGCTCAGTGCTGGTACAGTGGTAGATTTTTTTGAAGATATTTTATATTTTGGGTTTAATGTAGTTAGGTATTGTAACTCTTCTATGTATTAGGTTACGGTTCAGAGACAATGACATTATTTTTTTATACAATGAAGATCTACATTAAATGCAGTTAGTTAAGATATGTTTTTGTATTCATATATGCATGGTATTATATTTTCATCTCACAACATAGATTTTTGATAAAGACATGAAAATAATATAATGTTGAATTTCTATATATATTATTCTTTTTTTCTTGATAGCATGTATTACAATAATTATATTCTGAATATATACCAAGTAAAAGAGAAAACAAAACCAAGACAATTTTTTTATTTAAGTGAAGAACGAATAAAAAAAAAATAAAGCGCTTTAAATAGATTGGAGGAAATACAAACAAATTAATTAGAAATTCATGAAATTTAAATATTTTTGTGTCCCTTTCCATCCTTTTCAAAAGGAAAAGGAATGCAAATATCTTCCTTTGGTATATTCATGCAACCGGCACTATTTTTTGTCCGAATGATAACTACGCGTATTTGAAATCTATTTTGATTTATGGGCACTACACTATTAATTTCTGGAAAAGTTAGTTCAAAAGTTGAAAAAGAATAAAAAATAAAGATAAGAGAAAGACGCGCACAATATAGTGAATGACATGAGAGTTATGGTGACATATAAAATGTTGAAACCGAATATCTTGCTCTCTGTGAGTAGGAAATTTCTGTTTTTAGAATTATTGACACGTGAATACAGAGTGAATTTTGAGGCAAAACTATATCCAATATTTAAATATCAAAACTCATGTCGGATTATATATCAGTGACTTTAGGGGCAGGAATTTCTTGTCCAAAGATTTTTTTGAATTATTCGCAGAGATTACAAAATCGTGAGGGAATCGAACTCTCGATCGTTAAGAAATCAAAGGTTCTATAACATTTTTTCTAACTAACTGTGCTATCTTCTTTTTCTCTTGTAATTACTGTAATATCATATAACGAATTATACATAACTTTACTATTATTTATATTATGAAAATATATTATAATATAAAAAGTATGAGTAGAATTAGGGTGTTGTTAAACTCACCAGATTTTTGGTAAGCTTAACTAAAAAACTATCGGAATGACTTCAAACAATGAATCTAAATTGTTAAAATCAGTCTACTTTACGAATGATGTATTTACATGTCAAATTTATAAATTTTGATTTAATTTAATATTAAGTCCATCGGTCAAAACCAAATTAATTTTCTTATCGTTACGTTTTATCTTTCTAAATATATATCATAAAAAAATATTATGAAATTATAGTTTTAAAATAATAATGACAATTATTATTATTATTATTATTATTATTCTTTATATTTGTACTATTAAATAAATAATATAATTGAAATAAAAATAATTACAGATATAAATAATCAAATGACAACACTTTATAATAAATTACTGAGGAACTTTGGTGTTCTTTTATTTGAAACATATCTTCATTTACCCTCCAAGTTGAAAGCAAATTTCGGATGTCCTTTCGATAACCTTTCATTCTATCTCACTTTTGTTTGACAATTTAGTTTCAAAAGGAGTATATATTCTTCCACTTTATCCTGAAAGGTTAATTCAAGTACCAAATAACTCTATACACATTTATGTTCAGTAACTTCTCAAAAAGAAAAAATGACAAAATATTTTCCTAGCGGGGGACTTGGGGTTCTCTTAGGGGTGAAAACGGTATGGATAATATCAAATCCGTATTCGATCTGTATTCGGAAATTTAGATGTGGATATCCGATGTCCGAATATCCGTGGGGATAAGAATACTGATATGGTTATACGTTTCAATTATTCCTATCCGAATAGTAGATATATACCATATATTTTAATATATATTATGAAAAAATTATGTTATTCATCATTATAATTATATAAATATTATGGACTTTAATATTTTTTTATATTATTTTAATAAATATTCGGATCAGATCCTTATCCGTATCCATTTGGTATGTCTAATGCCCGCTCCATATCCGTATTCAGAAAATAAAAATAAAAATATGAATATGATTTTACCACTCCATTTTCACCACTAGTTTCTCTTCGATTTTATCTAACAAATTGAGGGTATCTCCAATTTACCGGATCTTATTCCCTTGGAAAGTTAAGAAATAAAAAAAAAATGTGGTTTTCTCTTAAAATGAGGTACAGATGTGATTATTGCTTGCAAACCTTATCAGGGCAAACTTATATTACATTAAAAACTTAAACAATCCAAATTGATAAGAAATAGTATAGCCAAATTTGGATCCATATAAATTTTATTGAGTTTTGATCTTGTTATACAAATTTTGTTTGTATGCATGTGCTTGTACATCAAGAAAATAAATATCAAAAGCGAGCACATATAAATAAAACAAATGTAAAATTTCCAAAAACACTGTTTTGAAAAATTATAAAAAACAATAAAAGATTTCTAAAAAAATGTAAAAATTTAACCTCCAAGCACATCTAATATGGACAACATGTTGAGCACTTGATCAATTATTTGGACTTCAAAAATAACTTATAAACATATGTCATTATGTGCTTATGTAAGTCAAGTAACTGATCCCCCCTCTCTACACACACACACATATAATAATATTAATAATACATAAATTTAAAGTTAAATGCTCACGTGCTGAACAACAAATTCTTAAAATTTATACTTCAAAGCTTTAAATGGAAGAACCAGTTTTTGATTTTGTGACAAAGATAATATTTTCTATGGTAGGTCGCATAATTGATATCCGAAAATGAGTAGAACTAGGATGTTCTTAAGCTCACTAATTCTCTTGGTGAGCTTAACTCCAAAATATATCGGATAGTCTTCAAATGATGCATCTAAACCGTTGAAACTGAGCTACTTCACAAGTAATGAATTTGCATGCAATTTTTTTTTAATATATAGTCTAGTACTCTAGCGGTAAAAAAAATGTTAAAAATGAATGCGTTAAAATTAATTTATAAACCTTCTAATTTTGACCTCTTGACTTTATACTAAATTAATTTGAAAATTTAAAAACTTTGTATGTAAATGCTTCACACGTGAATTAGATCGGTTTCAATGGGTTGAATTTGTGGTTTGAAGTCTATTCGATAGGCTTTGAGGTTGAGCTCACCAAGAAGCTCTATGAGCTTAGGAACAGCCTAATTCTACTCTACGGAAAGAATAATCCCTAGTAGATATTAAATAGTTTAGTAGTTTGACTTCGAACATTTATTAAAAGTAAAAAAACTTCAAAATGGTTCGTTTCACATCAAATTTGTAAACTCCTTTATTTTCCCTGTTTTCTTCGTTTATTTAGAACAATTTTAAGAAGATTCACCTAATTCGTTATTGATCTCATGTTGAAGAGGGAAATTCATTTTACACCCATATCTTTAATCGGTAAAAACCTAAATTACTGTACTTTTATTTTCCAAGTAATTTTTTTTAATTTTATGTAAATAGTTTTTCAAGAATAATATCCAAAGGATGCTAGAAACAAAGTGAAGGAAGTGTAATAATTTTTATTTTCTTACTGACTAGAGAATAAAACTCTGCTTGTGTAGTTTTTGCATAGATAATAGAGGAGAGACGAATCAGCTGTAAAAAACAACTTCTTTATAGAAATGAATCCAATCCGAAATTGTTAGAAACTAAAAGCTTAGATTGTTTTTGTTGTTGTTGTATTAGACAATCAGGTTAATGATAATTAAGAAAATATTTAGTTAATATTATTATATCCAAACTGTTTCGGTTTGATCGTGGGTGTCCAATTTTAGTAATTTATAATAGCATCTAGTTTTGTTTTTTAGGTGCAAAAAAGAGTCGGTAGTAAGCCAATCCGTTTGCATTTAACATCAGAATTGGATAAGCATAAAATCCACAAGATATCAAGGTAACAAAATAAAATCCACTAATATCAATTACTAATAGCGATCACACTAGGAGAAGAAGAGAATCCAGTATCAACCAGAGACTAATCGGGGGACAACAAACCTGCTTTCTCATCGACGAACCCAAGAATAGGGACCCACCAGGATCCACGTTGACCTATGAATCCGAATCCGAGAGAACTATCAAGGAGCCTAGCTGAGTTAAAGGAGAAACATCGAAATGCAAAATCAATGATAATTTAAAGTATGAGTTATCTAAACGAGCCTTACACCAATAAGAAGTCAAAGCAATTATAGAAGATGCTACAGAACTAATCGACGGTATTGGGGTATTTTGAAAAAAATATTATTTCTAGTCAACCAAACGATCTATAAAGTTGCTGCCCTAATTAATTCAACCAAAAGTGAGTCCTTTAAAGGAATCCAATAATTAAAATGCCAAAGTTCAGAAGCCTGGATGTAGTTAAAACCAAAATTGTTGTGATTACCAATCCAAGACCATAAAGTAGAAATAAACTGACAAGTAACAAAAAGATGGTCGACAGTCTCAGGGGCACCACAAAATAAACAGTCTATATTACCTTGCCACCCACGAGTACGCAAATTACATTTAGTAAGAATCTTGTCATGACGAAGTAACTAAACAAAAACTTTGATCTTAAGAGGAATTTTGGCCTTCCATAGGTTATGGTAAATATTGTTAGGAATACCACTAAATATAAGTCATTTATAAAGAGAATTGACAGTAAAAAGACCCATAGAAGTTCATCGCCAGTAAATACTATCCAGTTGAGTAGAATCTAAAGAATGAAAAGGAAAAAGCCCTAAAAGTTGGTGCCACTCATGAAGAATTATTCCCGTTAATTGCCTGTTAAATTGCAACCTAAGTGGAAAATTAGAGAAAATCTCAGAGACAGTAATGGAAGGATCAATAGTAATTTGAAAAAAATTAGGAAAAGAACAATATAAAGCACAATTACCATGCCATCTATCTAACCAAAAATAAGTATCACTACCATTTCTGACAACCCGATTAATACCTAAATCAAAAATATCAGTAAGATCCAATATACTAGCCCAAAATGAAGAGAATCTATTGGAAGCCAAACCAGAAGAATCATATTTAGCAATTAGAATGGATTTCCACTTACCAACAACTGTGGGATCCTTAAATCGAAACCACCACTTGGCTAACAAAGCAATATTCATATAATTAAGATCAAGAAAACCTAAACCTCCTTGATTTTTAGGAAGACAAATTGTTGCCCAATTGATAAGATGGTATCGCCTTCTACCAGTGGTACCATTACCCCAAAGAAAACGTTTTCTAATGATATCTATCTTTTTCCTAATAGAGACATGTAATCTATAAATAGAAAGCCAATATAGAGGTATAGAGGAAAGAACAAAATTTAATAAAGTTACCCGACCCCCCAATGGCAATAAGGATCCTTTCGAAGTATGTAATCGTTTTTCAATTTTGTCAACCAAGGGAGACCAATCATTTAAACTTAATTTCTTCCAATGAAGAAGAACTCCTAAATAAGAAATGGGCAAAGAACTAATTTTACAATTTAACTGTCTAACTAAACAAGATGATTCATGTGCAGAAATATTTAAAGGAATAAGTTCACTTTTCTCAAAATTAATTTTTAAACCAGGTAGATTTTCGAATCCCAAAAGCAAGTATTTAAGATGTTTGACCATAAGAGAGTTCGCATCTAAAAATAACTGAGTATCATCGTCAAAATGTAGATTTAATACCTTAATTTCATAACGCAAGCCAGAAATAAAACCTGCTGCTTGTGTCTTACTTAAAATTTTATTAAGGGCGTCTACTACTAAATCAAAAAGTAAATGAGAAAGATGATCACTCTGCAAAGACCTTGTTTACAAGGAAAATAATCATCTAATTCACCGTTAAAGGATATACAAGTTCTACTACTATGCAAAATATCTCTAATCCAATTAATAAATAATTCCCTAAAACCCCTAGCAACCAAAACTTCAAGAAGAAAATCCTAATTAATCTTGTCAATTGCTTTTTCAAAATCTATTTTAAGAAGAACACCTTTCTGTTTGGAAACCCTTACTTGGTGAAGTATCTCATGAGCACAAGTTATATTATCACCAATTAATCTACCTTTTATAAAAACCGCTTGAGAATCATCAATAAGAGGATCTAATACTAAGGAAATCTTATTTGTTAATAATTTAGTTATCATCTTGAAACAACAATTAATAAGACTTATAGGCCTATAATGTGTAGTGGAAGAAATATCTACCTTTTAGGGATAAGACAAATAGATGCAAGATTTAGTTTAGAAATATCTAATGTACGATTATAAAAAAATTGGAATAATTTAAAAATGCCAGGATGAAGCAAATCCCAAAATGATTGATAGAATAAAAATGAAAGACCGTCAGGACCTGGAGCCTTCCCAGGTTACATGAAAATATAGTTTGTCGAATTTTCTCAAGAGTAAAAGGAAGTTCAAGGGAAAGTTTCTGAGATGGTGTCATGGTGTCAATTGTTTGCAAATAGGCCACAAATTTGATTGTAAATAGTGCCTAACAAATTCTTATAATACGAATTAACATGATCATAAACAATTACACCATTAATATCTAATGAAAGAATCGCATTCTTATTTTTTCTATTAGAGGCCACAATATGGAAAATTTTAGTATTTGAATCCCCTTCTAAAAACCACCTCAAACAAAAACGTTGATGCCAAAAAATTTCTTCTTCTTTTAAAATCCTATGTAAATTATACTGGCATTCCTGCCAATGAGAAAATCAGACCGCGATAAAGAATTTGTGTCATGGAATAGTTCATACTTGCTTTTGGGATATTTTCTTTTAACGAATTAAGTATATCCTCAAATTAACGGTTCATATCGTTTAACGAATGAAGTAAAAGATCCTCATTTGGGCCGCCTTTTTTTTTTCTTTTTTTTTTGATTTTGTGTGATCTCTTCGAGTTCTGACTTGTGGTAGACAATCTTCTCATCCAATTTTGCACAAATCAATTATTTGTGAAATTTAAGACAGACAGATTCTTAAAACCATCATCATAAAATTGCATTGTATAGTGCCGACAGAGATCGTATTTAACACTGAGGCGGTCATTTTCATCATATTATTTATTTTTAGAAATATAAAAAATAATTTTTCAGAAAAGAAATGATATGTCAAGAAGGCAGGGCTAAGGTATCCCTAATTTAATTCCAAATTTGGGAAAAAATATAGAGACCGAATCATTTGTTCAGTCCTTCTATGTCAGAAAAAAAAGAGACAATACTTATTATTTCCCATAATTTTTCTTTATTTCTGAATATAAAATATTTTTGTAAGATTGAGGTGACCATTTTAATCCAATTTTCATCTTTTTTTGAACAAAAGTGAGCCTGCCCACCGATTTCCATTAACATGAAAACCTTACAAAAGACATGTCGTACTGGTACCATCATTGGTACCAACCGACAACAATAACGACATTCACAATTATCTATACAAAGTGTTATAGAAAGAAATCTACACTTAGCAATCACAAAAGAACAATAGCTACATAAACCCTGCTACCAACAAAATATAGAGACTAGAAATGAGCAAAATAAACCCCTACATCCAAAATAATAACCTCAGCCCTAAATATCTTCAAAGCATACCATCACTGTCAGCTCTATCACCTGTACCAGGTATAGGGATTATATCCTGTGCTCCCTCCAATGTAAGACCATGTGAACTTCCTGATAGGTCATTTACATCACAAGGAAGCATCAATTTAAGATTAGAAATAGCATCATACCTTTGATTCATACACCAAAAGTGAGCAACTGAAATTATTTGAGTGCCCAAACTTTGAACACTTCGTTTGTGCCTTGCTTGAAAAATCAACCTATTTCTTTCTAACCATAGATTCCATAATACAGCCCCCCTAATTACCTCGATCACATTGGGATCCTTCATAGGAATACTCCTATCCAAATCTCAAAGCTCCTGAATATTAATACAATAAAAAACAATTAATCCGATTTTTATCGATAGCATAAAAAAGGCAAAATTAAATCTATACTATCATTTTCAAAAAAAATTGTTTAATACCAGAATGTTGAAATCTAGATTATCATTTTGTCACGCCCCGATCCAGAAGTGCAATAATTTACTATGTCTATTTACCATTCAATATATGTAATGCAATGCACGAATCTTTTGTATGCATCCCTATTTATTTACAAAATTTACCTAACATTTTATAGTGGGTAATGCTAGAGAAATATTATTTTCATCATGTTAGATAAAATAACTCCAAGTCCCATAATTTTAGGTGGCCATGCTGTCAATTATAACCTGGAAGCGCTCTTTATCTTCGTATAATAAACCTGTAAACCCCACAAGAGGAAACAAATGAGAAATAATAAGTTATTCCTCAGTGTTGATTGCCACTCAGATTATTGGATTCGAAGAAAATTCATATTCATAAATAAATTTAATAAGTTACAAATGCAAATGTTCAATAATAAGTTACAAATGCAAATGCTCAATAACAGTATCCAATTAAACAACAAAAATTACATAAATAAATCAGAACTTCAAGAATCTTATCAGAATAAATGGTTTGGGTCTAAATTTTTTAAACCATAAAAGTATGGTAAATTTTTATTTCCTAACTTTACAATTTATAGTTCAGTAACATTGCAGATACCATCCAACTTGCTGTGCAGATACCATCCAACAACCCACGTCTGCCTTTTCACATAACATATATATGTCGTGTCAGGCTTATACCGTTATAGCTATGCTCACAATTTGTTAACGAAAACAATATGAAATCAATATTACAACATTATCAATATTGAAAAAAAAAATCAATGATAAGACTGTTACCACAGTTTAATAGTCTTACAGTCACAATTCACATTTACTCACTATCTCCTACCCAACAGGTACTGGGTTCAGTTGGAGACATTCACCATATGCGCATAAGGGTTCTGGAGTAAATTTTAGTAGCTAGCTAAATTTTATGATATATTAATCATTTTTCTCTACTATATGGAGATTCAATAATTACAATATTCAATTTGCAATAAATTTAATCATTGTGGTCTCAATCATATTAATTGTTCTTGGTATCCATTCAAATCTTGCCTCACATTATCAATGCCTATAGCAAAATAATAGTTACTTTTCTGTTACTTACAAAATTATCATTATTAAACAATTTACGTATAACAGTAATTAATTCATTTGCGTTTTTGCTATTCATTATTAGTCAATGATATTTATTTCATGGCTCCGTAATCATTAAATTAAACTTCCTTATAATTTCAGTTCAATTTTGCTTTTACAGGACTCATCTAAATTGTTAACATTTCACTCCAATCATCAAGTTGAAATAATTAAGGTTCTAATCTATCAGTCCGAATCCAGTTCATTTCTTTTTTACTTCATTTATTTTCAGCCAGTACAAAGCAAACCCAATTCCAATTCTTCCTTTATTTTTATTTACTTTTATTACTTCTCATGCAGTTAATTTTCCATAATGCAATTTAGTGCTATTGACAATGTCAATTTACCAACTTAGAGAAAGTTTGCAATTATACCCACTGAACCTTGAGCTACACCATAACCAAAAACAGGGGTTGGTATTGATTAGTATTATTGTCAAGAGATGAGAAGTCAACATTCCAATATTATCAATAGAATCAGTACAATTATAGTTTCGGTATCATATTGGGGTTAAACTCGTATGCACATAAATTTAATACTAACGGATCCGTATCTACTGCGATTCTTTACCCATGAACAGTATTTTACAATTTCTGCTTTTTCAAATTCAATTGTTGAATTGTTTCGAGATTCTTGCAAAGAAAAATCAGCTATTTTGAGATGCATACACAGAAATTATTAGACGGTTAGATTTGAAAAGGTAGAGATTTTAGAATTATTGTTCATTCTTTTAGGGCCTGTTCGGCTGCACGTGGGGAATAAGAATGGATTGGAGTTGGAATCCATTTTGAACTAACAAAACACTGTGCGTGTGGGGAAAAAAAATCAATCTGAGTGAATTTTTTTTCCCTATGCGTACAGTAACTGCCAAACATACTCTTAAGTCAATAGATGTGAATCCAATACCTACCAGTATAAGTACGACTTTCAACAATTCCCACAATTACAAGTATCAGGAATAACACAAAAGAAATACTATAAAAAAACAAGACAGAGAGATGTACCAAATGCTTGCGCTAGATGCGCTGAGAGGATCAGTATCTAAATCACGAAAGCAGATTGGGTCTGATGTCCATCAGACTCAAACTGAGTTCGATGGGCTCCATAACCGTCCAATCTGCTTTAAGATCTGCGCGTGTTGTTTTAATATCTGTATGCATTTACTTTAATATCCGTGCGTATGAATCTTAAATTGGATCGAACAGTTATGGAACCCGTCGGATCCAAATTTGAGTCTGATGGGCATCGGACCCAAATTTGTCCCCTAAATCACATGATAAACCAATAAGATAGGAAGAGGAAAACTCCTCTCTTTCTTTATTATTTTTCTTTTTCCTAATTTATCTCTGTTTCTTATTTGTTTTTTTTTTCCTTTCATTTACAGAAGAGAAAAGACCAATTAGGGGAGTTAATTGGGTGAAGCACCCAGTACTAACCACGTGGCCTTAGTTCCACGTTGGTGATTCTTTTTTTTTTTAGTTTGTGCCTTTATAAAACTAACCTTTAAAGTTTCAAATTTTGCAAAGTAGTCCCAAAATCATTTGAAAGAAAAATATCACATTATCAAGCATTACTTTTTTTTATTATTTATTATATATTTACTAATTAATATATTACTATCTCAATTGATAGATTGTTGGACATTACATTCTCTTAAATTTTTCGTTTAGCATTTTGTGAAACTTAATATATTTCAAAGCTCTCAAACTATTATTTTGGTTAAATATAGTTTCGAATAATTTGTTTGTTGCACTTAAAATAAAATTAACATAAGAATCTTGTTCATCTTTTCAGACAAATATTGTTTTGCTTATTAAATATTACCTATTTTTATTGAAAAACACCTTCAAGTATTTTGTACATTATATTGAGTCTTTAATTTCATATATGGTTTTGCATAGTGTTACCCATTTAAAAAAATAAAAAACCTTCTCATAACACAGATTCGGCATTAAAAGAAATTTACTGAGATTGATTGTTTGGATTTGGTTTTATTATTTTTTATATTACCAATAAAAAATTCGGCATTTTAATGGCCAATGCTTGCAATCGTGAGATTAAATTAAACAAACAAGTGCCGACTTAGAAAAAGGCCAAAACGCAAGACGACAATTTTTTTATTATTTTGATGCATTCTTGGCGTCATGAATGAGGTACAAGAGTACAAACTTTTTAAGGTTCCCTCTTCGCAACTTCCTATAAAGTGAGGTCTTTGTTTTTTTTTTTTTTTTTTGAGGAATATAAAGTTAGTTTCTTCACTTTTATAGATTGCTTTACGCCAAAAGTTTATGCACACTAGCCTCCAAAAATTTAAAGTATCAGAGCTCTGAGGTGCATGTGATCTTACATGGTGCATGAGAATTAATATTGCCCATAAAGCCATGATTTCATATAGGCGAAAGTATTTATTAATGGGCTCTTCTTCTCCACTAAAAAAAATATTCGGCGGAAACAAATATTTAAGTATAATAGAATATATATATTTTTTAGTTATAATATGAAGTTACATGTAACAAAAGTAGCAAATAACTAGCATGTATTATTTGAGGCTCCTAATTGATAAACAAAATATTAAATACAGGGACGGATCTAGTGTTTACGGGGGGCAGCTGCCTCCATGGATTTTGAGTTTTAGTGGAGATTTATTGGTTCTAACTGGTTTTGTCCCCCCTGAATATTTTTTTGTCACTCTCTAGATGTTTAATTGATAATTTGAGTTGAATTTATAGTTAAAATTAAAATAAATTTGTTGAATTATAATATGTAATTATAATTATAAGTTAGAACTTCAGAAATTACAAGTCAGAGCATTACAAAGGTATAAGTTAAAGCATTATTTTTTATCGAGTACCCAATTAGTTAATGAATTTAAATTTGGTTAGCTATTTAAACCCGATTTGATATTTTTTTGTCCCTTCTTCAAAAATTCTGTATATGCCCTGATTAAATATGAATGTATTTCCGAAAAAAAAATGAAATTGTTTGACATCATTGGAAAGTAACCTATAATATATAATAAGCTTATGGTATTAAATATGAATGTTGTTCCGGATCTGGATAATTTAAATACTCGCATAATTTTTTATATATAAAAGTATACATTACTTGTATTGTATCCTCACAATTTATTGCGTACAAGGACAACTAATAATATGGATAGTATGTTGAGGGACCATTATGTTAATGAAATTGCAAATGAAGAGAATAAATTAGGAGTATAGCATCCAAGCATAATTATACAATTTTTTGTGTTCATATCATAATATATAGATCAAGGTCGTTCAAAAAGTAGAAACTGGTTAAAACTATTTTTCACAATTTATCAATGAAAGTTTTAATGTTGATATATGTTAGGTGAATAAAGATGAGTTGTTTATAGTCAAATAGGATAGGAGTACCAACATCTAAAAAATAAATAAAAATAAATAAGTAAAATAACAATCTTTAATAATCAATAAAATAGGTTAAGCGTTCAAATTTTAGCTATGTTGCATCATATATATATATGTGTGTGTATGATTCTATCCGTCCATGTTTTTTATCCGTCCGATTATATATATACTACGAGACCGGATAGTATCCGTCAGGGAATACTGTCGCGCAGATACTCTCGTCATTAATAGAAAAACACATTTCTGTCGGTATATTTAGGGATGGCAAAAAATTCGTAGCTCGTAACTCGCATATGGCTCGCTCGCTCATTACTGGATTGAGCTGTTAACGAGCCAGCTCACCACAAACTCGGTCCAAAATTAACGAGATCAAACTGGAGCCTAGTTTGCTCGCCAGCTCGCGAGCTAGCTCGGCTAGGTATCAATTTATGAATTTGCGTACATTTTATACTGTAAAGCTCTGTCCAGCTCGGTCTAAAAAGTTTGTTGAATTTTTTTTTTTTAAAAAACAAGGTCCAGCTAGACCCAACGAGACAGCTCGCGAGCTGGCTTGGACTGGCTAATCACGATTTTGAGCTGAGGTTTTTACTTGAATGTTCTAGGTCCAGCTCGCTCGGCTCAAGCTCAGTCTAGAATTAACAAGTTGAGTTAAAACCCAATTTGTTGACAGCCCTAGATATACTCTAGCTCATTTATCATTGTTCTATTTCCTTAAAAAATGGTTTGTGTTTGATGTCCGTAAGGAGTAATTAATTCTTACAGGAATTTTTTTTTTTTTTTTTTTGTGTTCCTTAAGGTAAATCCCTCTACGTAAATCATCGTGTTAATCATGTCGTTTACAATACACACTTCAGGTTCTCAAGAATTAACACCATTTACGTGTACTTGAAATTTGCTGTATACAAAACTAATCTAATAATACACTTTCATTTTATTAATAGGATAAAGTCCAAAAAACAGTGCTACAAAATTATAGTTTTATTTTTCCCACACTTACTTTTCTTTCGGTACATCGTACATAGGCATTTTCTCATCACAAGCACCATCTTCTTTTGGGCAATTTATGATGGATGTAGGAAACTGGCTTTTTATGCACAGAATAATATACTATAATAAGCAACTATACAACTCTACAACTATAGTAAGATCCACTTTCGATATAAAATCAAATTTGAATTTATTTTAACCCAGTAACGAGCAAGCTGTTGGCTGCCTTTACCCTCACGGATTTAATTAGTTGTTCCCAAGAAATTATTTAGAAAACTGTAAATTTATTGTATATTTTTACTATTTTTTAATAAATTTTCGGAATTTGTTTAAGAAACAATTATTTGATATTAAAGTAACAAATATGTCTCGCTCTAAAATATTTCTTGTAAATATTAATTTTATTATTTTTTTTCCCATTATAAAAATTTCTCTTAATCCCACTCCAAATTTTAACATTATATTTGACAATAATTATTCTAGGAGGAGGTGCCTAAGGAGCACCTTGCTCCAATAGCAGCAACCAATTCCTTCTCTAGTGTTTCTCATTCACCAGCAGTGAGATCAGTACAAAATCTTTTAAATAAAGTAATTAGTGGGGGTAATTAGTGGAATCAATGCAAAAACCGAGGCACCAATTTGATTCGTTTTGTTATTTTAACATACGCTTAGATTTGATACACATACAAATAATATTATAATTATTTATTATTCATGGAATCTATTGGGCCTTGTGATGGGGCACATCAGGAGGCAAACACAAGCCCAAATGTTGAAACTATTATTTATTTATTTTACTTTTGGCATGTACCCGCACAAATATAAAATCACACGGAAACACCAACACAAGAAAATTGTTTACTCTGTTAATTTATTAATATTTCCACAAAAATTGGGGACGGTTCGATGGTCACTGTATCAAATTTGGTCTAATTATCGATCAGAGCTGGTCGATTTACATCAAAATTCGTGCAAACAGCTTAAAATTTGTTATGTTCAGGTGTACACGAATTCATTGCTTAAAATTAAGTAGAGTTATAAGGAAATATTTTTCTTATTTAGAAGTGTTTGTTCTTCAAAAGAAAATTTCATTGCATTTTTTTATTACAATAAAATAACTTTTCTTTTACAACTGGTTTTCTAAAAGCCAGTTGCAAAACCAAAAACTATTCTCCTTTTTCTATTTGTATTCCTTTATGAATTATAACAAATAATTATATATTTTGTACACCATGCTAGTTGCAACATCTAAATTTAGTGTTTGTTGAAATAATTTTGCATAATTGTGCACACAATTTTGTTGTCTAGCTTTACAATCAAAGAACACAAAAAATTACTTGAAATTTTCATTTGAGAAAAGATTTAATCTTTCACATAAATTGTACAAAAATTACACCGAGTATACAACTCCTCTTTTCAAAATCTCTCACTAATTGAAACAAAATTTCGCATTGAAACCCAATCAAAATTGAAATCGAAACTACCAAGCACCAGCTACAACAGGTATCCTTTGATTCGAATCGCACTCGTCTTGCCTCTGTTTCAGATCTCTGCTTCCTTTCTTTCCATTCACAGATCCGACCTTTTTGTGTTTTCTTCTCAATTCTTTCTCTTGATCGATCTCCATCTGCTCTTGTCTACACTCTTCACTACAGAAAGGTGTATCTCCTCTGTACATGAAAATATCTCTGTTTTTAGAGAGGGGTTTCTTGCAAAGAGAACAGGAGTCGAGGAAGTACTGGACCCCACTGTCATACTCTTCTACAGCATCGCAGTAGAACATGTTCGACATGTATCTCGTCGCCATTAAAGATTGCTTATGTTTGCTTCTTTCAAGTTCTAGTGTTTTTTTAGAAAGAGAGAGACTGGTAGATGAGAAAAAATGAATGCAGTCGTTATATAGAAGAAAAAGGAGGTTGGGTTAATGAAACCAGGGTCCGGTTAGTTGGGGGGTTAAGGCGGTTTGTTGGGTTGTTTTGGGTTTTGTGAAAACAATGGGACTAATGGAGCTAATGGAGAATGAGAATCTGTTTTTACTTCTAGAAAGCCAATACAAGGAACAATTGTATTTGATGCTGATTTCTTGTCGTTTGTTATTTATTTTTCGTGCTACTAATTTTTTTTATTTGTATTTTCTTAGTCCCAATAATTATTGAAATTGTATTCACGAGGAATGCAAGGAAATTTGATTGTGACATATTTTTTTTTATAATATTATTTATGAATTAATTTAATTTATAAATAAATAAGCAATTTTCTTTTCTTAACTAGAAGAATCAATTGGCTAGGAAAATGTCGCTTTCATGTCGACTATGAGAGAGAAAGAAAAGGGGGACCTTATGAAGTGAGTGTTCCTGTGGTCCCCATATGCACATCACCTGTTACACCAAATGCACATTTCCAATTGAGATTTCCTGTGGCGTACTGTCAAGGAAAAATGGTGATGCAATTCGTAACAAGGGGACACAAAAGTTTTTAACTCGCTACACAATTGATTACAGATTCTTGCTTCTCGACTTGTTGTATCCCTTTACCTGCACGAGTCCGACTCAATCCGCTGCTCTCCCCAGAAGAACAGGATTCTGTTATTACAATCTTATCCGTTAATCTGTGATGAAAATCAGATGAACGGCACAGATTTAATAGCAGGGTTATGCTTTCCTATATGAAGAGCAGTGGAGTAGGTTCCTGCACTGGGGTCCAAAGCAACTAAAAAGGCCAGAAAAGGCCCCACTTTTTTTTTCTATTTTTTTTTAACGACAAAAAGAAAAGAAAAAGAGAAAGACAAGAAAGAAAAATGAAAAATAAAAGTGGGGTATACACTTTGTGTGATTTTGATAATTTAGTGGTGAGAATCATGCTGGACGGTCTAGATTGCGTTTGGTTAATAATTAATGGGCCGAATTACAAACTAATCAATCTCTTTCTTTCAAGAGTGATGCAATCTGGACCGTTCATGTCTGTTCTCCCAGATCAATGCAAGGCACTTCAATTATAGCCCTATAAACATAATTAATTCAATGTTTAACAACAAACCATCAACGAATCAAAGCAAGTTGTACTTAATTATTCTGACTCAGTTTACTATAATTAAATTATTGTCCCCCATTTCCATGTGATCACATATTTTTATGTTGAATCGGTTGCTTAGTGCATCATCATTTGTCTTTTAACCAATGAATAGCCTATATCATTAGTGGCCATTATATGATAATCAAAGAGATTTTTAATTATTAATGAGATATTTTATTAGTATCTATCTGGAATTGCAAAAGTATAGTACAAGTGAGAGATTGTCAGATCAGACTCAGCACACACGTGTGTCCCGCTCACATCCAGCATGCCTCCATTAACTAATCATATTCTTGCTCGGCACGTAAACGGGTTCGGATCATCACTTGTTTCGGATCGGGTATGGATTTATTAAAATAGATAGTATTATTGTCTTTATAAAATTGAAAGTATATTCAAAAGAGCCCTTGTATTTTTATTTCTTTGAATATAATTAGCATTTTAGCTTCTGATGAACTTTAGAAAATAGCATTTTTTTTCTCATATTAATTAATATGTAAATATTTAATCTTAAGAAATCAGAGGAGATGATGCACAATAAAAGTTTTCCACTGATGAATTTTGTATTTTGTAGTTTTGTCGTTTTTGTTGGTGATATTATTGTTTCAAAATAAAATTGTTGATGCCATTGACTCGTAAGTCTTCTAGAGTTGCTTTTCTTCACGCGGCTCGATTAATTCTCTAAATTTATTTTATTAAAAAAAAGGAAGATACAGTTGTAAAAGAATCTATGAACTTTGTAGGTCCCACTAATTACCCGCACTAAGTAGTATATATTATATGGTTTAAATAATTAATTTCACGGTGAGATGTTTATAAGCAAGGGAACAAAGGCACACTGATTCAACCCAATAAAAAAGAAGCGGAAAGCAGAGACATAGGCTTTATTAATTTTTAAATTTAAAGGGCATTTCTGAAAAATAGTATTAAGCTAAAAGCCTAAAACGAATCTTGAGCGTACAATTTTTAAGTAATACAACACGTGGGGTCTATTATGCAAAATGTATTATTTAGAGAAAAAAAAACTTAAGTGAAATAAGCCAAGATGAATTTTGTTTTCAATTTGTTGTTTTGATGCAATTTCACCTCAATTGCTCAAAATATGACTTTTGGTGCCGAAATCAGAAAAAAAAAAAAAAAACATTTGTGTGAACAAATTGCGAATCAAAACATAAAAAGTTTGGGAGAATATTCTTTCAAAAGAGAGAAATATATATTCCAACGGCCAAACAAGTGTGAATTTAAAGCTTTCAGTACGTGTTCGGCAGAGCAGCTTAAGAATTTAAGCTGTGTTAAGAAAGAATTATTCGGTATATAAAAGATTAGAACAATGAAGTTTAAATTAAGTAAAACATACAATATTACTTTTTTAGGTGTTAAGGAGGTGCTAAGTAAGTGAATTTCTAGAAAGCCAGCTTAATTTTCTGTTATAAGGAACCTAAAGCTGAAAGCCTTAGGCCTATCTAAGTTTCACATGTTCGGTCTGTTGGATTATAAATCGAACATTGGACTAATATGTAAAATATTTTGTATTGTATACTGTCAATTTTATGCTCTATTAAAGTGGTCATATGTGTTATATAATATATTGAGCATTAATGTGTCATATAGGGTGTGGACCTTTAATGTATAGAACTTAAGATGTAATATTCAATTTTGTGATGGGTTGAATTGAATAATTACCACATTAGGCAGCCAAGGGATCCTTGGGTTGTATATATAATTTGGTCCCCATAATACAAGGCTAATGAGGAATCATATTCTCTTATCCCATTAGAGAGATATGTGAGAGACTTTGGAGAAGAAAGAATGAAGGAGACTCTCTAAAGGGCCTTGATATTATGGAAGAACCGAATTGGTGGCGCTCTCTCACACAAGACAGCTATGGATTAAGGTACGCTTCCGCTATTCAGTTTTATATTCAACACAGATGGTCCTGCAGTGATCGGCGATGGTTTTCGTCGGATCCAACAAGTGGTATCAGAGCCACTCTGTGTTTGAATTAAGTTTTTCGGTACAATTCTGATATATGGTTGAATTTCTTATTAATTGGCGATTTTATATATGTTAATTTGGTAAATTTTGTCCATTAAATTCGGTCCAGAGCCATGAAATCGCCATTTTTGATCTGAGTTTCACGCATGGTCCGCACGTGAACCAAGTTTAACCAGAAATAAATCAATTTCCCGACCATTCAGTTCTGTAGACCGCACATAGACCGGCCCAAAACCCTTGCGCATCGCATTGGTTGCGTGAGCCGCGCATACACCGCGTTTCATCAACGCGCGTGAAAAGTTGCGTGTATTGCGCGCAATATTCAGGGGCTCAGTACGCGTCATTTTATGGTACACCGCGCGTGGACCAGAAGAATTTGTTTTATGTGAACAGCGCAAAGACCAAATATTGGTTATATGCAGTTATGCACCATTCGAGCCCATGATTTAATAAAAGTTCAATTAAGCCCTGGTTACAATATAGTTTATTTAAGAAGTAAATTTGATAATTCGGTTAAAGCTTTTAATTTAGTTCTTAAGTATGGTGTAATTAAAATAAAGATTAATATAATTAATCTAAATCCACATGAAAATTAAGAGTCAAAATAAGAAAATTGTATATTTGATTCTTAATAAAGTTTAAGAGATAGATTTAAATTTTGGATTATATAGTGGTAAAATATACATTTATGAGTGGAAAAGAAACTGACTCGGCGAAAGGAAATATAGTTGGATTTTGATACACCTTTATTGGTGATAAGATATAAAAATCCAAGTACGCTGTGAAAGAAGATACCACTTATGTATATTTTATATAACATAATAATCAAGTTAATTACGGTTAGACTAAATCCACAATCAAGAATCAAAAGAGGAAATATATATTTGATTCTTAATAAATTAAGGATGGATTTAGATTTATGTTTAAACCGTAATTATTGAATTTGGATATAATTTTAAGTTCTAATAACAGGTATTAAGGTTATATATTTTAAAATGAATTGGTTTCAATTGCACCTCGCCAAAGTGAGCTCTCCTTTTGAAATTAATTTATTTTAAAATATAAAAAGTTTTATTGTGTGCATGTAATGAGTGTAAATATTCGTCGGCCCAAAGGAAGACCAATATTTATTAAAGTTGCATGTGCACCTTGTGGTAATAAGTGCAGTGATGATTGTTTGGTTATTTTTACGTGTGATCAATTTAATCGGCCCAAAGAAAGGTTAATTGATCGACATGTTACTTAATTATCAGCACTTGATTACTGCGCCAAGATGCCATAAGAAGTTAATATTTTAGTCCAAAGACAACTTATTAATGGAAACCGGTATCTTGAGGTAATGGGTTTACCTTTATTTGAACTTATTATTATATATAGATATTTAATGAGTATGTAGTGTTTGTTTATTGTTCTAATTTTAAGTTAATATCAATTCTAGCATCAAATTTAAGAAAATGAAAATAGAACTTATTATTAGTTTATAATTATGGATATTGACATTGCGTTAAGGATTAATTCTTCAATACTTATGGTATGAGTACCTCTGATTTTAAGAGGGAGAAAGAAAAAGTAGGAGAATTCAAATTGCACATGTCATATAATCATAATAAAAGATCATTCTAGAAGCATTAGGGAAATTATTTTAGATAATTTAGTTTAGACTTGTGAATTCTTTCTGACTATTGAAAATATATTTGTTAAGAACGAAAAGGTTCAAGTTGATACGATCTTGACATATCATATTTCAATAAGGTATAAGGTCAAAGGAATACATATAAGAAAAGAATATTGTAGCTGCATATAAAAGTATAAGATTAAGCAATTAAGTACTTGTCATGCTTTGCGTGTCAAGAAAAGTATTCTTATTAATATAGTTTGTTTTAAGGTTGATTTAACTTCAATACTTACACAGATAAGTGTATTTATGTAAGGTTGTTTGAGTAGCCAAGGCCTAGTGATGGTGAAAAATATATCTATATAGGCAACGGTGAGAATGTTAAATTTGAGACAATTAGAAAGTTAGATTATTATATAAAAGCTGGATTTTATTTGAATCTAAAAGAAACATTTATAGTTTCATCTTTTAGATGGAACTTAATTTCTATTTTTGCTATGTACAAGTATAGATTTACTTGTTATTTAAAAAAAAAAAAATCGGTTGTTTCATGATTCAAAAGTGTTTCAATCCAAGTCTAGTTTCAGGTTATAATAATCTAAATTTACAGATATAAATTTATGATACGTACTTGAAGTTTTCCTAAAAGTAAAGCAATGAGAATTTTGGTTGCATTATGGCACACATATTTTGATTATATCTCCCGATGGAGATAAAGATTTGTGTCAGAATGAAATTTTCGAGCATTTGGATAACACATATTTTGATATTTGTGTTGATTATATTAAGATAAAACGAATAAATTAAAGGAGATTTATAGCCAACAAGTCTCAGGATGTCTTGGAACGAATAAAATTCAGATTTTTGTGGATCATTTTATTACAGATGTTAGAAAAGATATATTATTTTATTATGTTCATAGACAAATATTTTAAATATGGCTATATTTATCTCATTTATGAGAAAGCATAATTTTTTGGATGTGTTCAAAATCATAAGGTTGACGTTGAATATCAACTAAACATAAGGATTTCAAGTATCAAATTTAACTTTAGTGTTGTATACTACAACAGATATGATAGTTCAAGTGAACACATCTATATATTTTTGTCAAATTTCTAAAGTACAACAGTATCGTATTACGGTAGATCATGTATGGCTTTATCCATTATGAATGGTACGACTGAAAAATGAAACATTACTTTGGGAATAAGGACTTAAGATTGCAGCTTATATTCTTAATTGGAATATTATAGCGATATGAGTTTTATGATCTCACAATAAAGTCGATTTCTTTAGGAAGACAAATGCAAAGTTCTTTGAAGATGTTGAGTTTGAGAGGGGAAATACGGTTCAGGATTTTATCATCGATGAGAAATATGTAAATAATTCCACAGGTGTTTTTGGCATTATTTAGGATTTCGATCCTGATTTTGTACATGACACAATAATCGATGATAATACCGAAAAGCAAACTTTAACATCTCAAGAACATATGTCATTAAGGATATCCACTAAGTTAAGTTGATCATTGTCATGATACGGATATGAAGTTCATGGAAGACAGAGACATTTGTGATATTGTTCATTGCCCTAAGGTACAAAATTCATTGGTTTTAATAAAATTTGAATGGCAATATGGGAGCAATACAAAGTATGTCTTGTAGTAAATGACTTCACATAAGAAAATGACAATGGATATAAAGAGACTTTCTCTTCGGTTACTTTGAAAGTCTTTCAGGACAATAATGACATTAAAGGTGCATTTTATGTGTTGAGTTATATTAGATGGATGTTAAGATATCGTTTCTCAATAGTGATATTGATGATATGATTTATATGGTGCGACCATAAAGTTTTAATTTATTAGGCCTAAAGTATATGGTTCGCAAATTAAGAAAATCCATCTATAAACTCAATCAAGTATATATATATCGACAATGGTATTCAAAATTCATCAAGTGATCATCTCGTTTGGTTTTGAGATGAATTTGGTCGATGAATGCATATACCATAAATTTATGTGGGAGTAAGGTTACTTTCTTGGTTTTATATATCAGTGATATATTGCTTGTCAGTAACGATATAAGTTTGTTGCTTGACATCAAGAGATTTCTATTTAGGAATTTTTGAGATGAAAAATCTTGATGATGCATCTTTTGTGTTAGATATAGAAATACATAAAGAGTAATATCGATGTATTCTCAGGTTATCATAAAAGAACTATATCGTAAAAGATTTACAAGATGACATGTATTAAAATAGACCAAGAGATATCTCTGTAAATAAGGGAGACAAGTTTAGTCTCAATAAGTACTCTAATAATGATTTTAAGAATAAAGTAATATAGAAGATTTCCTATGTTTCGGTGATAGAAAGTCTAAACTATGCTCAGGTTTGTATGTATCTAGATATTACGTATATAATTGGGATGCTAGAGTGATATTAAAGTAATTCAGAAGCAGACCATAAGATAACAGCCACAAGGGTCTTGCAAATTTTTAAGAGAAAATAAAAACTACATACTCACATATCGAATATCAGAAAAGTTTGAGATCATTTAGTATACTGATTTCGATTTTGGTAGATGCCAATAAAGCATGTTATAACATGTGTATGTGGTATCTAATTGAGAATTATAACTGTGAAATTTTGTCACATGGCTGCACGAAGTGGATAAGAATTAAATACCACTTAAGTTATTTGTGACAATAACCCGGCAGTTTTATATTCTAACAATAGGAACTTGACAAAGTCAAAGAATATAGATCAAGTTCTTAGTTGTAAATGAAAGAGTTCAGAATGGATAGTTGTCTGTCAAGTATAATGACACAAACTCTGTAATTGCAGCTGCATATTAAAGGACTGTCACCCAAAAGGTTTAATGAGCATGCTGCTCGTATGGGTGTCATGTCAAATTAAAGATCTTCAATTTTTGAGGATATTCAGATTTTAGTGGGAGTTTGTAATTATGCTTGTATGACATATGCGGTTTTCAGTTTTTTAAGTTTAAGGATATTTCTGCATAAATAAATTAATTTTCAATTTATTCACATTCTGACTCTATTAAAGTTGATCTCATTTAAGGGTGGACCAGTTGGAAATAGGCACGTTATGATCACATTACGTGAAATTTCCATGCTACACATCCACATCATAATTCATGTCATTCGATTATGTCAATATATGTGACTACTGTTGGTTGAGTTACGAATAAATGTGGCAAAAGCTGCTTTGATCCTATATTGATATAATTGATGGACGGAATTGTTCGGGACACATTTCGGTAATGACAGAAAAGTTGAGCTCACTACGGTTATTAACAATACAAAATTATAAGGTTTCACATATAGTCCAAGTGGGAGATTGTTGGATTATAAATCGAACATTGGACTAATATGTAAAATATTTTGTATTGTATACTGTCAATTTTATGCTCTATTAAAGTGGTCATATGTGTTATATAATATATTGAGCATTAATGTGTCATATAGGGTGTGGACCTTTAATGTGTAGAACTTAAGATGTAATATTCAATTTTGTGATGGGTTGAATTGAATAATTACCACATTAGGCAGCCAAGGGATCCTTGGGTTGTATATATAATTTGGTCCCCATAATACAAGGCTAATGAGGAATCATATTCTCTTATCCCATTAGAGAGATATGTGAGAGACTTTGGAGAAGAAAGAATGAATGAGACTCTCTAAAGGGCCTTGATATTATGGAAGAACCGAATTGGTGGCGCTCTCTCACACAAGACAGCTATGGATTAAGGTACGCTTCCGCTATTCAGTTTTATATTCAACACAGATGGTCCTGCGGTGATCGGCGATGGTTTTCGTCGGATCCAACACGGTCCGCTTAAGACCTTAAAGAAGACTAAGGAGGCTAAACCCAGCCTGCTGAACACATAGCCAGATATTAGATACATAAGCATTATAGTTCATATTTAATTAAGTAATGGCATGTTTAGGAATTACAATTTTATCAAGGCACCTAACCAACTATTAATTTCTATGGGTCATAATTCAGTATTCTTAAAAAATTTAGACAGTTTGGGTGCGTTTGGATGAATCAAGAATAGTAACAAAGATAGAGCTATCCTCAATTTTAGGATAGTAGTTATTCCAATATTTTGTAGGAATAGTAGAATAGTGGGTTATCCCATAAAAGACAAACAAAGAATAGTGACTATTTGCTAATCCAAACACATCCAAACGCCGGATAGTAGCTCAGAATAGTGCTAATCTAGAATAGAAGCTATTCTTCACCCATCCAAACGCACCCTTTGTGTTGATTTTATCGAACGGTTAAAATTATTGATAGGATTATAAACTTAACTATATTTCTTAAGGGGAAAATCAACAGGTTGAAATCAATTTTAATATTTCTCCTATTAAAACATTTTTTTGCTCATTTATTTCGTAATTTGATTTTCTTGTTTGTTCCTGGTTACTTCTCAAAACAAGCAAGTGTTATGTTTTATTTATTTCTTTTGTAAAATTCTCGAAACGTCTAATGACCGCCAGATGCGAGAAAGAGTAAAACTCTTGACCATTTTTCAATGACAGTGAGAGAAAATGAGAGTGAGAGGATAGTCTGAAATGAAATGATATACTTGTTAATTTAATTTTTAAAATAATTAAATATATAAAATGGGATATTTGATAAAAATATTATTTCTTTGTGATGATATTAACTATTACGGTGTTTTTGGAAAAATTCTATATTTTTAAAAGTTTACATGGATGCACTAGAAATTGAATTCGGATCACCGATGGTACCGTAAAAGAGAATCTTCTAGAATCAGTGAATCCAGACAGTTCATTCAACCTGGCACGTATCTTGAAGGGGACCCTTACATCTTTAATAAATATCAGATTGAGTTAGATCCGACTGAGAATAAATATGGATTGTAAAGTTATGGATCCCACTTTACAATACCTGAGACCAAAATTTTTATTTATACCATAATCTAAAAAAAAAAATAAGCTAGAAAACCACAAATTATAAAGAATTCCAAAAATACCAAGGCCAGAATACTTGTTCTCCTAAACAAAATTAACCATTTTAACATAAATAAAATAGTGGAGATATCCAGTATTCGCTTTTCAATTTTATTATCTAAGGGTTTTTTTAAGAGAAAACCCGTAGGGTATTATCTAAGTAAACTCCTTGCATACATGGTCATATTTTTCATTAAAAAATTATAAATTCAAGTCCATCAAGTTGGGGTTCCTCTTTGAATATTGGTAAACTATTCAACATATGAGCACATCTTTTGACTTCATTGCATAGTTGCTTTGTCTAGTACAAAATAACCAATCCACTTGACTCTTAATCTGTCATAGAACTAGCAATTTTTGTGGAAGTTTTTATTTGTTAAATAAATAGATAAATAGATTCACTATCTAGCTACGAAATAAGACTTGTACAAGTGAGAGTATTTTATTTTATTTCATTATTTATTTTTCTTGTTTAATTTTCTCAAACCAAGAAAAAAAATTGATAAATCAGACCAGTGTAGTAATATTCGGTCGAATATTTCTATTCAGTTGCAATCTAGATAGAAAATTTATATTCAGTCCAAATATGTTGTTTAAAGCATATTACCAATTTAGAATATATTAACAGTAATAAAAAAAATACATGTTTAGGGTATATTAACAATGGTTTATACCACATTTACCAGTTCAGAGTATATTAATAGTGATAAAAATATCGGTTTGAAGTATATTAACAGTGGTTTACACCACATATTACCGTATACTTATATACTTATATATATATATAGAGAGAGAGAGAGAGAGAGAGAGAGAGAGAGAGTAGAACTAGGGTGCTCCTAAGTTCACCGATCATCTTGTGAACTTGACTCCTAAGTTCGACTTTAAACGATGAATCCGAACCGTTGAAATCCTTCTACCTAATGATTGATGCGTCTACATGTGAAAATTTTAAAGTTTTGAATTAATTTAATATAGAGTCAAATGGTCAAAGGAGTCCAAAAAATGAATGCATTAAAATTAATTTTTAAACCTTAAACTTTTGACCAAATTTGAAACTTAAAAATTTTTACATGTAGACGCATCACTCATTAGGTAGAAGAGTTTCAACGGTTTGGATTCATATGCACTATGCACATAAACTGAATATTAAAACACTTCAAATTTGCACAAGTTTAATCTAAAAAATATTTTAAGTTTCAGAGATTCACACGACTTCATTTTTTTTTACAAAATAGAAAGTTGGAGCAAAATGCATGTGATTAGACTTGTAAAATTATGAATTTACTTGTTCTCCTCTTATAATTTTCATTTTATCAAATAGAAAAAGAACTAGCACATAGTACCTTCATAGAATGAAATGAAAATGAAAAAGTATATTTTCCTATTATGGCTTCCATTTTCAACAGAGAAGATTAAACACAAGTCTGGATCCTCTGAAGTAACTCAAATTTTGAATTTAAATTTGGACCATCTCATCAGAATCCGGATCGATCAATTTCAGCTCGAAGTAAAATGCACGTAATTCTTTTTAATACTCATGTCAAAACATACAAGACGGTTTGAATCTAAACATGAAATTTGAGTTACTACAGGTGATATGAATTAATCAAACTTTATCAAAATAATTTTTTTCCTACTTAGCCTTGCTCTCAATTAACACAGTACATTTAACATTTAACAACCCATGGTGAAATTTTTCATCTTTTAGCTTTGTCAATAATCGTGTTTTTTGAGAAAAAATTTCCAACAAAAAGCTCCTCATTTATTTTTAAAAATAAAATGATCGTATGAGTGCGCTCTTTGTCAAACGTGTAGAAATGGAATTCAGTGCGATGTTTTGTTAGAGCATTCAATTTGTATCAAGATTCACAAAGATAGTTTTAAGATCCATGCTTATCAAGTAATAATGAATATTAAAGCAGATTAAACGGTTCGGATCGAACATCAACTGTATTTGATCTGACGTCCATTAAACTGCCACCAGGAACATGTACCCATTCGTGCCCCTTTAGGGTGTGTTCGGTGTCATTATTGTGTGACGCGCACAGTAAAATGTCCGTTCAAATTCCATACCCGTTCCCGACTGTCCACTGAACACGCCCTTATTTTTGTATGCATTAATTCTACAATTTTCTTTCTAGTCCTCAAATTTTGTTTTCTCTTGACAAAACATCCTATGGCCAAGAAAACAAAAATTATAAATGTCCCTGTTGAAATTAAAATATTCTTGTGTCGATTTGTACTGCTCTCTCTTGGGTTTGGTTCATGCACTGTTAGATTCCTTTGCAGCTTTGTTTCCTGGAAACAAACATTTCTCTTTATCTGGCTTTAATTTTAATCTAAAGCAACTGTATTATTAGTTTAATGAATTGGAGGAACCAATTGAAAGTTCCGTATAGTATTTTACTCTGTGCAAGTGTACATAGATATACTTGTTTTATCTTCTGGAATCTATTGGGCCGTGTGATAAAGTTAAGTTAGGATAAATTATTTGGTATAAATAGGTTAGTCAATACTGTTTAGCAAAGAAAAGAAATACATCTCTAGCTGTCGTGTCGACATCTTACCTTCCTTAAGCCTCCAGGTACAGTGTACTGTTTGATTAAAATATCTACTAAACCAAACAGCTTTCTCCACAAAGGCTTGGTCAGCTAAGGTGCTAGTTATAGCACTAACCGTTAGATATATATATGTACACACACATACACACACACACACACACACACACACACACACACACACACACACACACACGAGATTGGCTAACTTGCTTTGGGAAGTAAAGAGACTTCCTGCTCAAATCTCCATTTTCAAATTCAAATAGTCGATCCGAACCGTTAGATGTGATCTCCATGTTGAAATGTGCTTGGAAACCAAATTTTACATTTTTTGAAATTTTTTTACTATTTATTAAGCCACTTTGAAAATCGCTGATCCAACGGTGGCTCATATTGAACAGTGAAACCGTTGGATCAGCGATTTTCAAAGTGACTTAATAAATAGTAAAAAAATTCCAAAAAATGTAAAATTTGGTCTCCAAGCACATTTCAATATGGAGATCACATCTAACGGTTCGGATCGACTATTTGAATTTTGAAAATGGAGATTTGAGCGGGAAGTAAAGAACCTTCTTTACTTCCCAAAACAAGTTAGCCCATCTCATATATACATATACATATATATACATATATGTATATGTGTGTGTGTGTGTGTGTGTGTGTGTGTGTGTGTATTCTAGTTTGAGTGAGTCTATGGTGCTATTATATCACGATTTAGTCTGTAATACGGATTAATATTTTTATTTTTAAAATTATAACGGTCGATCTAAACCGTGCAAAATGATTTTCATATGAATATGTACTTGCAGATCAAATTTTTATATTTTTCAGAATTTATGATAGAAAATCACTTTTTTGGATGGTCCATAATTTTCAGATCAAGCGATTTTCTACCTATCTTAAAAAATAGTAAAAAATTCAAAAAAAAATATAAAAATCGGTCTGCAAGTACTCATATGGGAATCATGTTGAATGATTCAGATTGACCATTAAGATTTTGAAAACAAAAATATTGATCCGTATCACAGATCAACCCGTGATATGCATAGTACCATAGACTCACTCTTCCAGTTTTAAGTTTTAATTTTTTAAACTTGAAAAAAATGTTTCTCAATTTATTATAGCACTAATCAAACAGCTTTCTTCTCTTACATTCAATATTAAGGCAATATAATTGACAAAAAAAATTACTTATAATTTGAAAAAAAAAATTAAAATAATTTTTTTTGAATTTTTTTTATCGAACTAGACAGATATATAGTTAAAAAAAGTAGTGTTAGGGTAAAAAAAAACACTGAACTGGACGATCTGAAAAATGACATTTTTGCTGTGATCTGAGATTTTCAGAAAAAAAATGTTTTTTTTAATGGTACCGATAAACAAAAAAATTGTTCATTTAATAGGTCAGTTTTTACACCTTTTATTCAATTTTTAATTGAAAATTTTGAAACATTCAAACAGACCCTCTTCTTTTATGGAAAATTCTAACATATCCATTTTTTTTATTTAAAAATCCATACACACTCACTTCTTTTGTCCAAAACAGTATTGACCTGTGAATTGAAGCGATGAAATTGACATGGACATAAAATTGACAACCTTTAATTAATTCTTATCGTTCTTCATATGTAAAGTTTTATATTTTTTTTTCCAGCAATTGAGAGTAGGTCGATGCCCATCGGACCTACCTTGGTTCGATGGGTGAAATGACCATCAGATATGCATCAAGATTCATGTGAACTCATTAAAATCAGTGCAGGTATTTTCAGTTTCGTGCGCACAAATCTCGATGATAACCGCACGGTGTTAGAGCTAATTGAACCTAAAAGTAGGTCCGATGCCCATCGGACCTACTCCTATATATCTCTTTTTTCAGAGCTTATACAAAATTGAATGACTTATGGCATGATAATGATTTTATTTATAATGCAAGAGCTAAATAGTAATAATTTAACCTGCTAATTAAACAGTGAAATACTTTTAACAGTAAATGAAGAAAGCGTGAAAGAGTAAGGATGTTGCAGTAACAATTATCTTCAAGCTTTAAAAGGTAAGATAAAGTACTTTTTGCTCTCAAAAGAAATATATTACAAAAATTAAACAAAATTCTTGCTATTAGCATGAGATCTCTTCTTGTCTCTGCTTCAAACCCCTTCCTCTAGAAGAAACAGATCTCTTCTTTTCATAAATTGTTCTGAGTTCTTTCTCATGATCAACATCTATCTGTTTTTGCCTGCAATCCTCGCTACAAAAAGGCGTATCGCCTCTGTACATGAATATGTCTCGGCTTTTTGAGAGAGGTTTTCTGCAAAGAGAGCAGCAGTCGAGCATGTGGTGCGACCCGCTGTCATATTCTATTACGCCGCAGTAGAACATGTTCGACATGCTTGTTTTCGCAACTGAAATATGTATACTAGTTTCTTTGTTTCAAGCTCTTGAGCTTTGAGTGTTTTGCCTAAAGGTATTAGAAAGACAATAGGAGATGGGGGGGTTTATGTAGGAAAGAGAACTTAAGATTTGATAGTTATCAAACAGGGAAAGCAAACAACATTATTGAAGGAATTTTAAATATCCCCATCATTCTTTCTTAATTTTAAAATGATCCTTTTTTTGCTGTGGATCTAAATCTCCTTGAATAACACAAATTGTGAGTTGGATCTGAACTGTCCGATCAAAATTTGAGCTAATATGATAGTATGGCCTAAGTTAAAAATTCAAAAACTTCCTTAATATTCATGCTAAAACTGATTGGACTGCCCATATTAAAATTCAACTTTGAGTTACTTTAGGGATCTGAACTTCACTTAAAGACCGTATATACTGGAACCGACTCTAATGCTCTTCAAATAGGAGAGCAAGATTCTGTTATTCCAATCTCAGGCGTTGAATTTTTTCATGCACGAATCTCAACTCAAATGAACTGTTGAGATTTGAATAACAGAATCTTGCTCTCCTATTTGGATAGCAGCAGAGTCAGATCCATATATAGTTATTATATACTAAAATGATAATGAATGTAATTTTATGTGCCCACATTAATTAATTGCTAAAGACACTTTGCCATTATGATTCTTACAAGTGTATTTTCTTTATCACTTTCTTAATTTTTTTCCAATAAATATTAAAAACATAAGAGCCCTTTTGAGAATGTAGGGGTTTGTTTACAAAAAATTTGGAGCAAAGGGTTAATTATTGCAACCATGGTTTTCTTAGACTCTGTTTTGGTTTGGTCCGTTGGTTTTTGTTGGAACTTGGAACCAATGAGAAAATCCATTAATTGCTGAAAAAGATTGCCCACTAGCCTATCATGAGAAAGACAGGTGGGGCCTCATGATAAGTGCATGAATTTGTAAAATGTGGTCCCATATGGTATTAATGATATGCACGCCACCTATTAATTCCAGGAAATACCTACGTGGCTACGTGTCATACTCCAAAGTGTAATGATTACATAGGTCTTATGTGGCAGTCTCTCATATGCACGATATGTACCGGGTCACTACAACCTTTCAGTTCTAAACATGGTGATAATACACGTGTATAATATGCGAATCATGAATAAACGCAAAAAACGTATAAGACGTTTTTTTCACGAAAAAATGCGAATCATGAATTATTCGTGAGAAAAATACGATTTTTATTTTGTTCCTTGTTGTACTGAATTATTTCTGAATTATATCCAAATCATGAATGTTTGACTCCGCTGAACCAAATAAAACTATTCATTTGTCACTATTTATTTCTACATGCAACATGTCATTGAGTTACTATGTAATGCTGTGGAGTGTGGAATTGGATCTGTCAGAAATAAGCCACACAACCCGTTATGATTTTTGCAAAATTTTCGACCGGTTTATGTTTTGAAGCAACAATCTCTTGTTAAAATTTAGGTGAATTTTAAGATATTTTCTCTCAAAACAAATCAAGGAATTTCAAAAACAAGGAGCAAGAGGCAGCAGTTTTCCATTTACAGGTGGGGCAACCATTTCATTAACTTGCTCTAAAATATCACATTATGCTGCATCCGTGTCAACACTAATTTAAGTTGGTGGTGGATCTATCCATTAATCAAAGATATTTTAAACAACAAAAAATATACTTTTTCTTGTCTACTGTCGTTATATCCATCCATATCACCTGGAATTCTTTTTTTTTTGAATGACCACCTGCCTTCTCGATTTTTTTTTAAATAGCATCAAATTTAACTATTTTAACGAAACAAACATATTGGATTTGATTGTTATGAAAAACAGCTCCACATGATAGGTGGAGGTAGAAATTTTTTTGCACCATCATACTTCCTACATGAATAGTAAAATGCTTTCATAAAAACCGAATCTAGTATGCTTGTTTCGTTGAAATATTCAAATTTAATTCTATTTATAAAAAAATCTGCCTTCTCGGTTCTCGCTCTTTTTTTTTAACAAAATCTTAAAATCACACATTAATTTCTCTTTTTTTGTTTATAATATATATTTTGCATATTTGAATGTTTATTCTAGAAATACAGATGTTGTATAAATTTCTGCACTAAAACATTTATGAATTAGTGTGCACACTTCACACTTGATTATACAAATAAAAGTACTAAACAACTAAATTTAAACACCAAGGCTCTGTTCGGTAACGTTACTATGCGCGTGGGGACGGAAAAATTCAGTTCCTTTTCAACAACAACTTTTCTCAACGGAAATCTAAAATATCCATCTAAAAAAAATTAAACTACACAAATTCAATGTTTTCTCTGATGGTTTGCTAATTTTCCCATCATAAGACTCATTGTTTAAAAATCCAGTTCTTCTTTGAAATAATTAAGCAATGTATTAATCTTTGTAACCTTCTTAAATATATGAAGTTTAAAACAAACAAATGAAATATCAGCAATGGCAAAGATATTACACTTTTCAATATGTTTTGAGAAAATTATGAAGCGATTGAATATGAATATATATAGAAGTGAAAATTTTAAAGATTACCTTACTTTTAATCTCAATTTTTTTGAGATGGCGGGTTCAAAATCTAAAAAGAACAATTATTTGTGAATATTAAATAATTTGGTGATTTGACCTCCAACCATTTAGTCAAAAATATAATCTCAATTCTTTTATTCTTCTTAAGTGATATTAAATTTTAAAGTTTAAAACAAACAAATAAAATATCAGCAATGACACAAATATTACACTTTTCAATATGTTTTGAGAAAATTATGAACCGATAGAGACATATATACATGCGGATGGTAGTGGTTGTAGTGGAGGGAAAAGGGATTAAGCTCTCCTTTAACTTCTTTTCTTTTTTATAAAATTTGTCTATTAAATTTTATAATTTTTGTATGTATCAATATTATTTAGTTACTTTATAAAATAAATTACACTTCACTAAAAAATTTCAATACTTTCGATCCCAATTTAAAATCCTCGCCTGAATATGAATATATATATAGAGAGAGATAGAGAATCCGGAGTTGAAAAATACTTTCAAAAAGATAATGCAGACCTCCTTTTTTCTTTGTTCTTTTTTTATACACCGGATTAAGTGGAAATTGGTTATTTGCCACTCCAAAACTTTCAAATCTGAAAAATGATATCACAAAACTATAAATCTGAAAAATGCTACTCTAAACTTATTTAATTATTAAATTTGCCACAAATACACAATTTTTATACTTTTTTATTAAAAATTAACTGAAAAATACAGTTTTGAGATACGTATTTCTGTATTTCCCTATATACCCTTCAGACCCCTCATTATTCGTATCTCAAAACTGTATTTTTCAGTTAATTTTTAATAAAAACAAGTATAAAAATTGTGTACTTGTGGCAAATTTAAGAATTAACTAAGTTTAGAGTGGTATTTTTCAGATTTATAGTTTTATGATGACATTTTTCATATTTGAAGGTTTTGGAGTGGCAAATGACCAATTTTCCCATATATTTAATGAGAACGGAGTAGGTCCGATGCTCATCGGACCTATTTTTTTGTTCAATGAGTTCTATGACCGTCCGATCAATCTCAAGATCTGTACGCACGAAAATCAAAGCAATTACACACGAAATTTTAAGTCTTGCACACAAATCTTAAGGCGGCTGGGACAGTGATTGATCCCATCAAACCAAAGTAAGTCCAATGCTTATCGGACCTACTCCCAAGTCATATTTAATATACTTCCTTCTTTTGAGTTTAAGCGGTTATAAATGGCGTTCGATAAAATTAGATATAAAAGATATTGTACGGTGGATTTGCCCTTTGGACTATATATATATGGGTTCAAAGGTGAACGCGTATCCTCGGCATTAACTCAAAAATGATTCTTTTGAGTTAATGAATCTCAACCGTTTGATTTTAAACGGAGCCAATCCGGCTCCTGTTTATGACATAGGGGTTTTTCAATATTAGTGCGGATCTAGTTTGCACGAATTTTGAAACAAATCGGACGGTTTAGATGTATTAACGCAAAAAATTCTCTTTTGAGTTAATGCAGAGGATACGCGTTCTTCAAAGGTCAGCTACCTTGCTTGTAGCTAATCACTCATTAGTGCAGTAGCAAACTAGCAATGCTCAATTTTGTTGAAGAATAAGAAACCTATTCATGGCCTTTCCAAGTTGGAATAATAGATTCCACAAGTGGGAGCTAGGTTGTTGGATCAGACTCAGCACACATTTATATCTCTAATACCTTAGCAAAGTCAAATTTATCAATAATTAACTATTTCTGAGGTGGCTTTATATGTAAATTAATTTTGGTTTGTCAAATGACGCTAGCTGGAATTATGTCACTTGATTAATTATTGTATAGGATTTGCTTAATTAGTGAGTAGTGACCATTGAAATAGCATGATAGTGGAGTAGCGTGCATGTTATTCCGGATGAAACATAAATCATAATTAATACAAGTGTCTTTTAATAATTTTTTTTAAAATTTATTGAGAAAGAGTGTATATATTGCAAAATCACGATCTGTCGGACGCTAGTACTGGCACGTGTGTCTAAGGGCATGACGGAATACGGCACCGGTTATTAGGCGTGTTATGCTCGGACGTGCTTATGTAGTATTTTTGCGGGTGTTTTGTTCATTCTAGATAATTCTAACACGGCACGGCATGACACGGCCTGACACGGCACGGCTAAGGATACGTCTAGCACAAACATGACTAAACAAGGTTAAACTTATATGGATATGTTTATAATAAAATTTTGGAACCAAAGTATATTACGTATAAAGTATAATTTTATAATTATTTTGACTATTAAATATACTTTTATAAGTTATTCTGCAAAAAAAAAAATATAAAATAGAAACAAGTTTTGTGAATTTTTTTTAAGATGAGTCACAATTATAATACAATTATAATGAGGAGGGTTCCAATAACTCATGTCTTTGATACCTCATCATGCCTCATATTTTATATTTTTATTTTGAAAGTCCAAACTATCGATCTGAATCTCTCAATATAATGTTCATACAAAAAATGTTTGGGATGAAATTTTATAATTTTTGAAAAAATTTTCTACTTTTTAAGATAGATATAAAATCACTATTTCTGGACCGTTAAAAAACAATGATTTTCTACTTACCTGAAAAATAGTAAAAAAATTCCAAAAATTATAAAATTTCTCCTCCAAGCATATTTTAGTATAGATATCATGTTGAGCGGTTCGGATTGATAGTTTGAACATTAGAAACGTAGATATTAAATATGATGTATGGTGAAGTATGAAAAATACGAGGTATTTTGAAACCCTCCCCTATTTTAACATGACAAGTATATATTTATAATTTATTCTAAAGAAAATATAAATAAAGCATATTTGTTTTCTAAAATTAATTTGAATCAGGAAATGAAGTAAGTATCCTCTCTGACTTTTTGTGCCGTGCACGGGATATATACTCTTGTTATGTAAGTTTCTAGAATTGTGAAATTTCAGACAAGTGGGACTACATGTCCATGTCTGCCCTTAGTAATATCTTCAATTAATGTAAAATGTTTTGAAAAAAAAAAGTTATTATTGGAAAGAGCCACCATTTCTAAGGAACTGGATCAGCTGCTCTTCTGTGGTATGAAAATTTATACTCTTAAAGTCACTGATACGTGAGTTCAGGGTGAATTTTAATATTTAAATATTGAATATTGTTTTGCCTCAAAACTCAACCTGAACTCATGTGCCAATGACTCTCGAATCAGGAATTTCCTGCTTACAGGGAGGTTGGAGATTCGGTTCTCATTTCTGAACCATTTGTTAATTGTAGTAACATGTTTTGTTATTAGAATTAACATATATGGAAGAAGAAAAAATAACTTAAAATTAGATTTTCTTATCATTCAAGGTGGCATGTTGATAATTATGATTTTCAGTTTAAAAAAAAGAAGAAGATAATTATGATTTTCAAAAGTTGTAGAATAATTTTCATTTGATCACTGGACTTGACAAAAAAAATTCTAATATTTTTGTCATTGGCATCAAAAGTCAGCTGTCAATTTTAAGCAGTTGTATCCTTTTTCATTACATCTATATAAGCCCCATCAATTTTAAGCAGTTGTATTCTTTCTGAAAAATCAACAGATTTACATATCTTTCATTCTCAAAGAAATACTTAATTTGTACAGTTTTTTCTTAAAATAGTGTAATAACAAGTGCAATATTTTGCTTAATTCCAAGAGAAAAAACATAATATGAGGATAGAGGGAATTATTGAAAAATAATTTATCGATTTTTTCTTAATTATTAGTCAAGCTAACTGTTAATACAAGATGGTTACGACTATCAGAAGGCGTAGAAAATTTTTATTTGATCACTGGACAAGGTTTCAAAATTTTGTTTGTTATTGGTATAAAAAGTCAATACTAGTTCAAGCAACATTTGTTAAACCCTTTAAATGTACTATAAAATCCATTGTTAATTTCAAATAGGGTATTTCTTTTTTTTCTGTTTTAAGTTCTTGGACCAGAAATCGTGTCTGATTCGACAATTTTCATATATATTTACCCTGTGAATCGTGAAAATATTTCGAAATTCAATCTTTAAATGAGAAATTTTGGATCTATATATTTGAAATTAAATCAAATCGGTAACAGGAGAAGGATTTCATGCTGCATTAAAACAGCCTGCTGTAACACACTTACTAATCAATTCTATGTTTAGAAATTAAAATTTTAATTCATCAGAAAAATGAATGTTTTTTCTTCAAAAATAGATAACACTGCACTAATACTACGGTTCCACCAAATTCAGGATTCTGGGACCACGCATCATTAGTTCAAGTATTTTTCAGACATTAAACAACATCTTAATAACAAGTTTTTCCGGAAGCTGCAGGGCCGTATCATTGATTGAATGTTTTTAGAAATTAAAATTATAATACGGTGAAAAATAAATGTTTTGTCTTCCAAAATAGATAACACTGCACTACGGTTTCATTAAATTCAGGGTTCTGGGACCACACATCATTAGTTCAAGTTTCAAACATCATCTTAATAACAATTTTTTCCAAAAGCTGCTGGGCCGTATCATTGATTGAATGTTTTTAGAAATTAAAATTATAATGCGGTGAAAAATGAATAGTTTTTCTTTCAAAATAGATAACACTGCACTGATACTACGGTTCCACCAAATTCAGGATTCTGGGACCACGCATCATTAGTTCAAGTATTTTTCAGACATTAAACATCATCTTAATAACATTTTTTTCCAAAAGCTGCTGGGCCGTATCATTGATTGAATGTTTTTAGAAATTAAAATTATAATGCGGTGAAAAATGAATAGTTTTTCTTCCAAAATAGATAACACTGCACTAATACTACGGTTCCACCAAATTCAGGATTCTGGGACCACGCATCATTAGTTCAAGTATTTTTCAGACATTAAACAACATCTTAATAACATTTTTTTCCGAAAGCTGCTAGGCCGTATCATTGATTGAATGTTTTTAGAAATTAAAATTATAATACGGTGAAAAATTAATGGTTTTTCTTCCATAATAGATAACACTGCACTGATACTATGGTTCCACCAAATTCAGGGTTCTGGGACCACACATCATTAGTTCAAGTATTTTTCAAACATTAACAACATCTTAATAACATTTTTTTCCGAAAGTTGCTGGGCCGTATCATTGATTGAATGTTTTGAGAAATTAAAATTATAATGCGGTGAAAAATGAATAGTTTTTCTTCCAAAATAGATAACACTGCACTAATACTACGGTTCCACCAAATTAAGGATTCTGGGACCATGCATCATTAGTTGAAGTATTTTTCAGACATTAAACATCATCTTAATAACAAATTTTTCCGAAAGCTGTTGAGTCGCATCATTGATGAAATGTTTTTAGAAATTAAAATTATAATACGGTGAAAAATGAATGTTGTTTTCTTCGAAAATAGATAACACTGCACTGATATTACGGTTCCACCAAATTCAGGGTTCTGAGACCACGCAACAAATATTTTTCAGACATTAAACAACATCTAAATAACAAACCAAACCGCATCATTGATGTTGTTTCATCTATTTTTTCAAGAAAAATAATAAATCGATCTTTATTCCAAAGATTTAATTTTTGAATTTCTAAAAATATAATATGTGAATTGCAACAGACCTAGAGCCACACACTATTTATAGACATTGCATAGATATAATACAACTTGAACTTAATTTATGCAATACAGCTAACAATGAGGTGCGATGCGCAAACATCTCAAAATATTTAAGTACCAGTTGCAAATATCAACAAATTTGTTACTTGAAATGAAACAAACAATTGCCCATGTAAGAGAATCTGTTGGTGTCCGTGAAAAATAAATCTGTACTGATGCAATTGAAGGCAGATCAGGAGACATTATTTCTCTGGAATTGCAATATTTAATTTAATTTTAATTGAAATAATGGACCATTTATTAGAGATATTATTAGACAATTCATATTTCAATGTCAGTATATATTTTCTTTTTCTTTTTCTTACTTGAATTAAGGTTTGCTGATAAGTCATGAAAAGTAGACAAAAATTTGAAAATTTCTCAGAAAAATTGAAATCTATAACAAATAGGTTCTACAAGAGTTACAGATACAACCAACCATGATTTCTTTTGGTTGAAGGATCTATTATAAAAAAATTACAAAAAGGCCCCTTCTTCTCAACACACCTCCTCTGCTTGCCTCTGTCTCAGTTCTGTCCTTTCCTTTTTACCAGAAGAGGTCCTCTTCGCACTATTTCTTGTCCTCAACTCTTTCTCTCTGTCGATCTCCATCTGCTCTTGTCTACACTCTTGGCTACAAAATGGTGTATCTCCTCTGTACATGAAGATGTCTCTGTTTTTGGAGAGAGGCTTGGTGCAGAGAGAGCAGGAGTCAAGGTAGCGGTGGGGTCCACAGTCATACTCTATTGTATCGCAGTAGAATATGTTCGACATGCATGTGGTCGCCATTAGAGCGGCTTTTAAAGCTTTGTTCTTTGAAGATCTTTGGTTTCTTTTCTTTTCTTTTTCTTTTTGCTTTAGCGAGGAAGCCAAGTGTTGAAAATGGAGCTGGGTGTAGCATTTGGAGAGAAGAAGAGGGATTATATACACAATTACACAAATAAAAAATGTATCAGTTTCATTTGCACCCTTAAGAATCTAAATATACAAAATAACTTAATATGCAGCCAGGTTAAAAGGATTTTAACATTATCACATATACCCCTATTAGAATGAAAATACGCACATTCATGACAAATGACTTGTATATTATAGGAAAATTGTAACTTTTCAGGATTAATACATAATTTGATGAATTATATGGATCAAAATGGAAAATACTTTGAGGAAACCGGGTTGGGTTTTGTAAAAGAGAGGAAGAATCCGTTGGCTGGGAAAGGCATCTGTCACACGAGAAATTGTGAGAGAGAGAGATAGAGAGAGGTGGGGCCCAACTACCCGCATAGTAGTGTTTTACGTGGTCCCCAGCGCATTGCCACCCGTCTCCGTTTTGATGAGAAAAAACAAAACAGGCCATGGCCCACAGCCCAAATCACAAAATGACGTTTCTTTGCGGCAACCTATATTTTAGCAGCAGGTGTAACGGGTCATAGCGGGTTTAATTCACTCTCATAAGAGCAGAGCCAGACCTTCAAACTATGGTGATCAAACATAAATAGATGTCAAGCATATCAAAATTTTATGCTGCGAATGAGAATCAATTTGACAGTTCCATAATATTTTTTACTAAATTATTTAAAAATTTATTAATAAATACAATTTTTTGAAAATAAATAGAGAATTTTTTTTATAAACCTTAATTAAAAATATAATTTTATGAACCAACATAATTTTTTTTTTACAAAAATTATAAGAACTGAAATGTCATTTTTAGCATTTCGGTCCGCTAATTTTTTTTTCAGAACCGAAATAACATTTCGGTCCAATGTGATTTTACATCAAAAACTACACATGTTCTTTTGAAAAATTGTAAAACCACATCGGACCGCAATGACATTTCTATTCCGAAAAAATAATTACCGAAATAGCATTTCGATTCTTATAATTTTTATAAAAAAAAATAATTATGTTAGTTTTATAAATTTATTTCTTTTAGTTATGGTTTATAAAAAAAAAAATTAGATAAGAGTGTCTCCACTCTCCACCTCTGCTCATATATCATAACTAAAGACTACAGTCCAAAATGAAACCAGAAATAATCACCTTCTGAGAAGAATGCATATCCTCCTCCAAAAATATGAATTTAGAGTAGGTCCGATGCCCATCGGACCTACTTTAGTTCGATGGGTGAAATGACCATTCGTTAGCATCATGAGTCGTGCTTGATACATTAATATCCGTGCAGGTTTGTATCAATTTCTGTGCGCACTAATCTTAGTGGTAATTGTACAGTGTTAGAGCTAATTGAACCAAAAAGTAGGTCCGATGCCCATCGGACTTACTCCTATCTCCAAAAATATATAAATATATACATATATATATATATTTTTTTTTTTTGCATGACCGACGACGTGTACGGTGCCTATTCGAAGATAGCGCAGGGGAATTCACATCCTCCCAGGTATCTAAAAAGAGAATCTTTTACAGTTAGTGGATCTTATACGTTCTTTTTTACTACACACGAATCTTGAAGCCCAATAATTTTTCTCCTGCGCTGTTTCGAATCTCAAACAGACTTAGGATAAATCTCATGCAGTAAAGTGAGGGAATCTTGTATTTGTGTTTTGATATTCGTGCAGAACGTATTTGAACGTTTGACATTTTCTGAAAAACACTCAAAGGTTTGGGGTGATGATTTTTACACAACCATATTTTTTATTAACACAACAATTTTGAAATTTTGAAATATATAGACAACTTTATCCCTACTTTATTGTTATAATAGCTTACCTTATTTAATTATGAAATCAACACTTTCTTTATTTTAATAATTACGATTCACTTTATTTCCAAAATCAAAACATCTCCCTCTAAATGCATTTCTTTCCTAAAAAACGGAACACAGAAATTAAAAGCCATAATTAACGATATGAAAAATCAATTTACCAATCAACAAAAAGAAAACTTATAATTAAATTAATAAATAATAAATTGTAGATTTTATTAATTGAAATGATCAGATTTAAAGATAAAATTATCTAACTATTTATTTAAATTATAAAATTTACAATTAACAAATTATACTGTCAAAATAATTTTCAATTAATTGAGTGATATAATTAAAAGTAGGAAGTAATTACATCTTCAAAAAAAAAAAATCTAAATGAAAACTCAAGCATATTATTTCAAAATCTGGTTGGTTATTTGTTTTTTACACTGTGTAGTATACAATTAGAAGATAACATGAATGAGGAATAACAAAATTAGAAGTTTATATTCAAGAAACTTGTTAATTAAAAAAAGAAATAAATGAGGGATAAAGTTGTCTATTTATGAAAATATTTAAATTCTGTTGTGTTAATAATACTTTTTGTAGTGTGAATATCAGCACCCAAAGGTTTGGGATATCTCAGACGATGCTAAATTGCTAATGCTTCTGAGAACTAGGAAGGATTTATATTCAATGCACTTCCAAGCTCTTTTCAAAATATGTTATGCAATTGTGTCATGTTTCATCAAATAGATTATAAATGGTAAGGATTAACATCTCCACCTCATTTTTTTCACCCTACCATTTTAGCCATTTGAATTCACTCAAATGCCTTTAGCGAAATAACAGCTGGATAGAAACCGAATTTTTTATTTATACCATTTCAAAAAAAAAAAAAAAAAGCTAAATTATCACTGAAATTGGAGAATTTCAAAAATATTAAGACCGCCAATTCAATTTGCTGAACCATTAATTGAGAGTCTGCAGATTGAATTGGTGGCGGACCACTAAAAACTCATTAATTGTACTGTAATATAATATACTAGAATTAGAGTTTTTGGGGTCCGCAGATTGAATTGGCGGCTCTGGTATTTTTGAATTTTTTTTCATATTTTGTGTTTTTTTAGTTTAATTTCTTTAGATTACGGTATGAATAAAAAATTTGGGATAGAAACATCACTGAGTAATAACATATTTTTCATCTTATTTACAAGTAAAAAGGCTGATTTCAAACTTCCAACAATTTTTTTATCACAATAAAAAATTCAAACCTTTAGACTTATCTAAATCATATTGTATAGCAAAAAACTCAAAAAGTTTCATTTGCTAAGTTAAACATGCAGACTAACAAGTACTATTTGTGTTAATTGTTGAGCGAATAGAGGTTTGATGCTTAATTCTCTGGTATGGCTATTAAGGCGTCTAGTAATAATTTGAGAGAAAAGAAGAATTTATATAGTTTGGTAGGCGGCCGTACAAAAAGCTCGTAGCTCATAATTCGATTGAGTTTAATTCGAAAAAAGTTCATAATTTATTCGGATCAAAATTTGTTCATACTAAAATGAATCAAACCATTTCGGTTCGAAATTGGTTTGAATTTGAACTTGAACTGGGTTAAGTTCAATTTGAAACTCTTTCTTTGAATTCTAAACCCTTCTCCAATTTCGAACCAGTTATGTTCAAAACTGGTTCGAATCAATTCAAATCAAACTCGAGCTCTTCTTATCAATTCGAAATTAGTTCGAACTCGAACTGAGTTAAGTTCATTTCGGTTTGATTCGTTTGCAACCCAAACTCTTCAACAAACCAAAACTGCAATAAAAATTGTTAATCTATAAATAATGTTAAACTTTCAATTTTTTTAATTCGTCTGATTTGTTTCAATTTTGTTTTTCGAATAACATCACAATCTCTCACCTCATTTGATGTGTATAAATAAAATAGAAATTTAAAATAATACAATTGTATATGTCTTCAATATTTCAAAAACTATTTTTTAGTGTTCAAATTTTATGAATACAAAATAATTTTCTATAAAAAAAATTATTCTAAGAATTATTGTTTCCTGCAATATACATATTTTCTAAAATGAATTTTCAAAAATAGTCCTAATAAAAAAGTCGCATTAGAAGAACTAGCCTTTGGTCTAGTGGCTAAGGCACATGCTCTCTATGTGAGATGTCATGGGTTTAAAATCCAGATGGGAAAATATTTTGTTATAATAACAAGAGTATTAAATAGTTGGGTGGCTTGAACTCCAACTTTACTAAAAAAAAAAAAAAAGTCACATTAGTAAGTTGTTACTTTGATTTTTTTTTTTTGCATTAAAAAAACCAGACAGGTAAATTGATTAAACTGTGTTTAATGCATTACAAAATCTTAGTTACAACTTTCTACAGTCAATCCAAAATATCTAATAAAATGTCTTAAGCTAATAATTTATATCAATTATAAGCTAATGATTTAAACCCATGTGCCTGCCCAATATTATTAGTTTCACCTAATCAACGATATAAAAATTCGAATTGGGAATTAATGAGATAATTATTGCTGATATCCTAGCTGTGTGTGCATGTATGCTGAGCCAGAAACACGTGAGAATTTGTCATCTCATATGATCACCACCAAAAAACATGCCATATACTTCTCCTTCACAAAAAAATATATTAAATATTTCATTTTCAATGCGGATACTTGCAACACAGAGATTGTTTTAGAAATTTAGAAAAATATTTTTTCTGGAAAAGAAAATGAATACTATTTTTTGAAAAAAATAGATGAAACCGGCCGCATCAATAGTAAATTTTGGATAGATGATAAAATTTATATCAAAATTTCCTAAAATCATACGTATATATAAACATATTCCTGTTATATTTGTATCTGGTAGATTTTTTTTTTTTTGCAAAAGTGGAATTCCACTTGTTTCATTATGAAACGAAGTCCATATAAAATTGCGCATAATATCAAATATCTACTTATTCCAAATTAGTGGAACAACATCCAACTAGCATCAAAATCTACAAAACAAAGCGCTAATATCAATGACCACACTAGGCGAAGAGTAGAAGCTAGTATCAACTAAAGATCAATCAAGAGATAACGATCCAGCTACCTCATCAATGGCCTCAGAAAAATCAGACAATTATACTCCAGATTCGTGTTAACCGAGGCAGCTTTGAATTTGGAGAATAATTTTCCCTAAAGAAGACCTGAATCCGGATAATTATTTTCCGTATTAGGCATATTTAAAAAAAAATTCCAATTTGTTAGCAAAATGTTCAATTTTATATATATTTTTTTAATATCTATAAAAATTTCGGTTTTTCTTTCTTTTAGTGACGAAAGGAAGAGTTGAAGAGGGAGCCTGGGGTTGCAGCTGGAAGAAAGAAGAAGAAGGATTATTATAACACAAATAAAAGATGTTGCATTATATTTATTTTCACCCCTAAGAATATCAAGATACAAAATAGTGTAATTTGTCGCCAAGTAAAAGGATTTCAAGATTATCACATGTACCCCTATAGGCTATAGGAATTAAAATGTTATATATTTTTGGAATTACAAAAGCGAATTTTATCATTTTTACTCTATAAATACCCAATAATGTAATATGGCGCTCCCACTCTTCATGTGAGAAAAAAAAAAAATTCAACTGAATTTTTTTTCCTGTGTGAACAGTGAAATACAGTTTAAATTAAATACAATACTCATGTCCGTTCTCCAATGCACGCTTAACAGGGCTAAAATAAATTACAGCACACCGTGGATAAATCAGAATTTTTTTACTTTTGAAAGCTCAATAAAAAATAATCAAAACTGAATCAGTAATAGAAACACGGCTGCATACATTATCAAATGAATTGAATAATTGATTTGATTTTTTTTTTGTGGTAATACAAACTGAAGAAACAAAACACTCTGTCCTGCTCCCGAAAATTTTTGTATCAAATTTTAAAAAATAAAAATTCTGGTCGGTGGTTGATGTTAGATCAAATTCGAAAATATCGTCTCTTTTCCATCACAAAAAACTCTAAAAATCCCACACACTCATGAATAAATAGTTATTAATAAATACACATTTAATAGAAAGGTATACAAAAATTGAGACCAGTACACACATTTATTACAAACAATAAAAGGTTCTGTGGAACAATGTTTTTTACATATTAAGAAATTTTAAGTTTTCTGGGTACATGCAAACTTTGATCAATTGCAAGATCTAGGGGTGAAAACGCTATGGATAATATTCGATTCGTACTTGCTCCATATTCAAAAATTTAGATATGGATATCCGATATTCAGGAGAGGACCTACACACAGCCAAAGGGGGCAGTTGTCCCCCTGAATTTTGAAATTTAGGGCCTGTTCGGCTCCCTAATGGACTGGAGAATGGGTATGGGAAGGGAAAAAATTTGAACTGATATTTACTGTTCACGTGGGAAAAATTTTTTACTCTGATTGAATTTTTTTCCCCCACGTGAACAGTAATTTTCCTGCTACAGCCGAACAGGCCCTTAGTGGATAAATATGGGCCCGATACCACTTTCTCCCTCTCTGAAAATTATTTTGTCCCTTTCTAAAACTGGAAAGTCCACCAGACCATTCACTGTTAGTAAAAAAACTTTGTTGTTTTTATTGAAATTTTATAGAAATTTACGAATCTGGACCAACTTTGTTATTTTTTTATATGTAAAATAGTATTATTTTGTTGTTTTTATTATGTAATTTACTATTTTTAGGGCCTGTTCGGCCGCTCCACTGTTCCCGCGGGAAAAATTTAGTTGATTTTTTTTTCCCACGTGAACAGTAATTTTTAGTTCAATTCCCGCACCCATACCCATTCCCAATGGCCCGCCGAACAGGCCCTTATTGTTTCTTATTATGTTGATTGTTTTTTTATCTAGTAGTCGATTAGTTAATGGGTTTGAACCCGATAAGCTATTTTAATCTGATTCCCGCTCCTCCCTGACAAAAATCCTTCATCCGCTCCTGTCGATATCTGAATGTCTATGTGGATAAGAATACTGACATGAGTTTACGTTTTAACTATCCGTTCTGAATAGTAGATATATACCATATATTTTAATATATAATTTGAAAATTTATGTTATTCACCATTATATTAGATAAATATTATGAACAACTATTTTTTATATTATTATAATAAATATCCGATCTGATCTGGATCCATATTAGTATGATATATCTGATATCCACTATGTATCCGTATTCGAAAAATAAAAAAAGAAATATGAATATGGTTTTAGCACAATCCGCTCTGGGATGTAAATCTATTAAAATCTGAGATCCCCTAAAATCCCTGAAATTCGAGATTCAACCGTTGAACTGTACTGAGATTAGTGTGCAGAAAAACCTAGATACGTACACAGAAAAAATTAAACAGTTGAATTTCAGATTTCAAAAATTTCAGAGGATTTCGGATTTAAGCCGATTATATCCATCGGTTCCGTATACGGTCTGTTTCACCCCTAACAAGATACAGACTGGAAAATGTTTTTAGTGAAACCAGGTGTTGGGTTTAGAATCCGTTGGCCCTGGCTGGGAAAGGCATCTGTCACGCTAGAAATTATAAGAGAGAGAGAGAGAGAGAGAGGTCGGGCCCAATCTCAGCAAACTTGTATTTGTTGTGGTCCCTAGCGCCTTGCCACGTGCCACACGTCTCCACTAAGATATGAAAAAACAAAACAGCCCACTGGCCCACGGCCCAAAACTTATATTGACGTATCTCCGCGGCAACCTATTTTATAGCAGTACCTGTAGCGGGTCGTTATGGGTTTGATTCACATAGATACAGACATACAGAGAATCACATCCTCTCTTGCTGCACAAGAGAATCTTTTACAATTATTGAATCTGAACCATTCATTTTAACTTGGCACGAATCTCAAAGCCTATTAATACTGCCCATCTCAAGCCGGCTGAGATTTAATCTCAAACCGTAAAGTGATGCGCATCCATTGTAGTAACAGAGAGGATACGGATCCGACATACAGTCCCAGTTGGAACCATAAATTATTTTGTGTTGTGTTTAGAGATCTACAAATCCAGTCCTTCGTTGTACATAAATTATTGAATGGATTTAGTAAAATATAGCTAATTATTTATTCTATATGAAGCTATGATTGCTTCCTCAGATATCAGAATTCTTTTAAGGTTCAGGTGCACATAAATGATTGAATGGATTTAGTAAAAAGTAGCTAATTATTTATTCTATTTGAAAATATATATGTCAATATTGTTCTTCCAAAATTTCTATAAATAATCTAACTATCAATTAAAAAGCTTAAAAGCCTAAATTCTACCTCCCCTGCTGCTCACTATTGGAATTATTTCCATTTTGCAGTAAGGCTTAATTTTGCCTCTATTTCACTTGATTATTATGTTTTGTCATATTTTTTTAATTATAATTATTATGTTTTGTCATTGTCGTAAGATGTACTGGTACATTTGAGAAAGAGAATTGACAAAAAAAAAGTGAACCATTGCAAAAAAGACAAGAAAAGAAAAAGATAAGGACTAACTGAAGCAAAAGGCTGCAACCTGTTCAGATACGGAGGACCCTTTGAAACAAAATAAATGCTATGCTCTCTGCTGCTCTGCATTTGTACGATGCACGAAGAATCTCTCAAGAATCGCCGATACAGAAAATATAATCACCAACGGTACATCAATAGTGAAAATTTTGAAAATAATGTGGACCTATCGGTAGTTGTTTCTTAAATCAGATCTGTCAGTCTCACATATAGTTAGCAACACTATTAGCTGTCCCGTGTCGTGATTAACACGTCATAATTTTGGCCTTATGCTATGACCAAGTTAAATTTTCACATGATGTGACGTGACTAAAATATTGAGGAGTGGTCACACTATGCGAATGGTCACGCCACATGAATCACGGCGTGCTCAAACATGGCCGGTCACATTTTATTACATTAACTAATTTTTTTCTCTCATAATTTAGGTTAGTTTATTCAAGATTCACTATTTGATCAAAATCTAATGATCCTAATTACACGTGACTCGTTTGCCTCCATGTCATGTCGTGCCGTGCCAAATTTTCAAAAGAAGGTCACGGCACGAACATGTGAGTCACAACATGTAACCGACACACGTGCCTTGCTTTGCCGTTCTATATCGTAACAATGTAATTATGTGACAGAGCCGTCTCTGTTGTGTCATTTTTCCACTTTAAACACAACTAGTGGTGGTTCTATCATAAAAAAATGTTTCTTATAGTTTATCATTAATGACGGTTCTTATTTTACATTAATCACTGACAGATCTCTTATAAAATTAATAAACGAGTCAATTTCATCTCTTGTCTAATTTTTTTATTCCACCATTTTCATAGAATAGAAAATTCGTGGCGAAAGAGAGAAAGAACCAACTAGTAATAAACAGAAATTTGATTGCAAAAGTTCAAACTCAATTTTTTTTTTATGTTTTTAATTTCACTGGATTTCATTTTTAGTCTGTTAGAAATTTCCAAAAGAAGCTTTAATTCAATCAATTCCCATTTTTTTAATGCTGAAAAAAAAAATCCATTGTAATATTATCTACGTTATATATTGCTACTTGACCTAGTTTATGCAGTCAATTAAATTATTTATAAATCACCTCCCCACATCACCTAGCCTAATGAAATAAAATAAAATAATTAAAGTGAGTGTCATTAGTGTTGGTTGGTATAAAAATATTAATTATGAGTTAGTAAAGTTTGTCTCCTGGCCGTGGTTCAAGGAATCTAGATGGGCAACCATGGCACTTGTTCATTGCGCCATATAGATACTTATAATTATTATTTATTTGTTTATTTAAAAGCCTGTTAACCTATGTGCCAGTACCCAGTGTAGATCAATAATCTATAGTCTGTATTTATTTATGACTACGATCTTAATATTTTACTAATTGAAAGTGGACATTTTTAAAGAAGGCAAGTTTATAATTATTTTTAAAGGTGTATAGTAATTTATAGTGAGTATGATCACCTTTATATACTATGTTTTATTTTTATTTTCAAATGTATATCATTTTCTATAAGTTTGAATTTTTGCTCCAATACATCACATTTTAATATGAAAGTTTTAAATTAAATATATACAACTGTATTTCTTCAGAGGTGATTCTGGTGCATATCCGATAATTGGTGTGCATTCATTATATAGTACATATTTAATGTGAGCCCTTAATTTCACACGGGCGCTATATATAGTCATTTACATATTTTAGATTAATTGTTTGATATAATTTGCAAGACAAAACTTTTCATAATTTTTGGCAACATCTACTTCTTGGTTCCGATTAGTATAAAAGCTATGAAAGTAAGGGGGAATTTCACGTATACCCCTAAAAGCTTCAAAATTACTTACTCCCCCTTAAATTTGAAATTACATATTTTCTCCTCTAAACTTTAAAAACTTACAAATTTATCCATCTTATTGTTTTTTATATTAAAACTCATTTTAAATTTTTAAAATACCCATTTTACCCTTTGTTAAAATAATATAAAACCCATCAGATTCAAATTTGAATTTGAAGGGTTGCACTACCATCCGATTCGTATGCATCGTATCAAGATTTGTGTGCATCGCTTCAATATTCATGATAATCTAACGTGCACAGATCTAAAGCAATTCCGATCCTCACGTATCGCATTAAGATATGTGCATGTCACTTCAATATGCATGTGTTTTTTGCATCAAAATTCAGGCTGATCTTGCGTTCACAAATCTAAAAGCAGTTTGGACGGTAGAGGAACTGTTCATATTCAAATTTGAGTCTGATAGAATTTATATGCTTTTAATAAAGAGTAAAATGGGTAATTTTTAAATTTAGAATGTTTCAATATAAACAAAATAAAATGGGTAAATTTGTGGGTTTTTGAAGTTTAGAGAGGGAAATACGTAATTTTAAACTTTAGAGGGGGATAATACGTAATTTTGAAGTTTTTGAGGAGTACACATCAAATTCCCCCAAAAAGTAGTATGCAAAAGCGACAGACCGTCAATTTTGTCAAGAAATTAATTTCATAATTGAAACTAAATAAATAACATGAATAAATGCCCGAGTTAAGATTAGATATGAGATATCCATCTAAATCTGTAGATGCTATAGGAACTATGATAACTACTATTGCACCCATGTCTGATAATTATGATTTATGATTATTAAAATTCCCTTGTCATTGCAATGTGTAGCAGTTGTTGTCATCATTATTGTTACTGTTATTATTATTACAATTGAAATAATTATGGGTTGTAGTTGTTGTCGTTATAATTATTATAGTTGAATAATTGTATTATTAGTTGCTTAGTTTAATTTGTTTAAAAACTACTATTACTGTTGTTATTTTAAATTATAGTTATTACAAACGTTGCTATTCATTGTAATTTTCAAAATACTGGAATTATTTGTATAAGAAACGAAAATATAAAATGATGGAAAAAAAAAGGAATTTTGAGACGCATTCCGGGTATGAAGTTTGAGAACAATTAATGTAGTTATAACCAGTAATTAGAATGGCACTAATAATAAAATTGCAATTGGGCCACTAATTTTGGGGATTTCCTGGATATTACAACCCACATAAAATTCAATAGGCCTTTACGGCCCATTATTGGAAGTGAGGAATTTAAGTCTACGATATGGCTTTGTAACTCTACATCAAATCAAGCAAAGGGCTTAGACTTTTGTTTTTTTTAGTAAAATAATGTAGAGTAGGTCCGATACCTATCTCCACTTAGATATGAAAAAACAAAACAGCCCACTGGCCCACGGCCCAAAACTTATATTGATGTATCTCCGCGGCAGCCTATTTTATAGCAGTACCTGTAGCGGGTCGTTATGGGTTTGATTCACATGGATACAGACATACAGAGAATCAGATCCTCTCTTACTGCACAGGGGAATCTTTTACAATTATTGAATCTGGACCATTCATTTTAACTTGGCACGAATCTCAAAGCCCATTAATACTGCCCCATCTCAAGCCGGCTGAGATTTAATCTCAAACCGTAAAGTGATGCGCATCCATTGTAGTAATAGAGAGGATACGGATCTGACATACAGTCCCAGTTGGAACCATAAATTATTTTGTGTTGTGTTTAGAGATCTACAAATCCAGTCCTTCGTTGTACATAAATTATTGAATGGATTTAGTAAAATATAGCTAATTATTTATTCTATATGAAGCTATGATTGCTTCCTCAGATATCAGAATTATTTTAAGGTTCAGGTGCACATAAATTATTGAATGAATTTAGTAAAATATAGCTAATTATTTATTCTATATGAAGCTATGATTGCTTCCTCAGATATCAGAATTATTTTAAGGTTCAGGTGCACATAAATGATTGAATGGATTTAGTAAAGTGTAGCTAATTATTTATTCTATTTGAAAATAGACATGTCAATATTTTTATTCTGATCACCGTTACTATGTAGTATAATCAGTGCAGTTATTTTCTTTCAATTGCAGTTCTTCCAAAATTGCTATAAATAATCTAACTATCAACTGCTCACTATTGGAATTATTTCCATTTTGCAGTAAGGCTTAATTTTGCCTCTATTTCACTTGATTATTATGTTTTGTCTTTTTTTAATTATAATTTTTTTTTGGTATCTAATTATAATTAATATGTTTTGTCATTGTCGTAAGATGTACTAGAACATTTGAGAAATAGAATTGACAAAAAAAAGTGAACCATTGCAAAAAAGAAAAGAAAATAAAAAGATAAGGACTAACTGAAGCAAAAGGCTGCAACCTGTTCAGATACAGAGGACCCTTTTTTTCTTGAGGAAAACAGAGGACCCTTTGAAACAAAATAAATGCAATGCTCTCTGCATTTGTACGATGCACGAAGAATCTCTCAAGAATCGCCGATACAGAAAATATAATCACTAACGGTACATCAATAGTGAAAAATTTGAAAATAATGTGGACCTATCGGTAATTGTTTCTAAAATCAGATCTCTCAGTCTCACATATAGTTAGCAACACTATTAGGGTGGAAAAGTGGTGTTGTCCGTGTCCTGATTAACACGTCGTGACTTTGGTCTCATGCCTTGACCAAGTTAATTTTGTTGGGGAATCATGAAGGCCAAACAATTACGCCTTATCTAGAGATCAAACAATTACATCTCATCTAGGGGTCAAACACTTACACCCCGGGGAAGAAGAAACAATCCCCACCTTAACCTAAGGACCGCCCTATGCCAAAGATACCCAAAACATAATCTTTAGTGCGGAATACAATACCTGATTCCATGTTGTTTGCCATGGAATATCAAACCCTAGGTTGGAGCAGCAACCGTCTCCGTGAGCGCGAGACAAGACTCTAGTTGTTCCTTCTCGCCTTTGGGTTGGGTCTTAGATTAGGTCTTCCAAAGCAACAAGATCGCCTCTTAAGAATTCCTCTCCAATTTGCTAAATGGAATTCTCCTCTCTATTCTTTGATGGTGGAAGAAAGGAGAAGGCACTCAATTTCTGTAGAAGAATAACTTCTGAAAAGAGTTGGTTATCTTGTGCCTTGGGGACCCATCTATATATAGTTTACACATTCTGGCAGCGCGACTGCGGGTGGTCCACCCGCACTGGATCTCACTGCGTCCGCACTGAGATAATTCGAGTCCAAATAACCGCCTTAAAACTTAGCCCAAATTTTCACTAAGTCCTGAGTGCGTCCGCACTGGATCCCAGTGCGTCCGCATTACGCTCGGACTTTTTCCGAATTGAACTTCAGAACCTGAGTGCGTCCGCACTCAGGTCCAGTGCGGGTGAACCACCCGCACTGGGCTCCCCGAAAACTCCCAGAATTTGGCTAAGTACTGAGTGCGTCCGCACTCAGATCCAGTGCGGGTGGACCACCCACACTGGGAGCCGACTGCGTCCGCACTGGGGTTCCAGTGCGTCCGCATTACGCTCGGACTTTTTCTGTGTTGTCCGAACTTCCCAAAATTTGGCTAAGTACTGAGTGCGTCCGCACTCAGATCCAGTGCGGGTGGAGCACCCGCACTGGGAGCCCAAAATATTTCCAGAATTTGGCTAAGTACTGAGTGCGTCCGCACTCAGATCCAGTGCGGGTGGACCACCCACACTGGGCACTGACTGCGTCCGCACTGGGATCCAGTGCGGGTGGACCACCCACACTGGACGTCCAAAAGGCAGTTTTCTCAATTGCAAATTTCAGAATCAGTCCATCAATGATTTGATCTTTGCCCAAATTGTTCTACACACTTATGGACCACATCCTATTGAATACATAGATTGTCTAATATCTTAATTCAATATTAGATCACTTTAATTGTGACAATCATATTGACAGTAAACAATTCATAATTATATTACATATATGCTCAACGTTGGATTAAGATCCAACAATCTCCCACTTGAGCAATATGTTATACTCTTTTAATTATGTATTGTCAGCCTTATGTGCGCACATACTTTTCTGTCATCCTTATGTATTCCCAAACCAATTCCGTCCATCAATCATATTAGCAAAGGACTAAAGCGGCTTTCGTCACATTTATTTTAGTCGTAACTCAACCATCAATAATCACAGTACTAATATAACTAAATGACATGAATCATGATGTGGATGTGTAGCATAGAAATTACACGCAGTTGTGATCTTACGTGCCAATTTCTAACTAGGTCTCCCACTTAAAACTTGAAACTAAATTTTATAAACTTATTGTAAAATGCAAAATTCAACTAAACAATTTACAAACACATATCCAAATTTGAGGTCAAACTTAAAATAGAGACAGAAAACAAAATAAAACTCTTTTGCAAAACAATGCATATTACACAAAGAACTTGTTTCATGTTACAAGTTACATATCCAAAATAAGTAAATAGAACATCAAAATAAATAATTAACAAACTCCCACTAAAACTAAATTTCCCTAATAGGAATTACACTCATATGAGCAACATGCTCTTCAAACTTATTGGGTGGTAATCCTTTAGTGAGTGGATCCGCCAACATGGAGTTTGTCCCTATATGTTCTATTGACAACTGACCTTTCTGTACTCTCTCTTTTACAATCAAAAATTTAATGTCAATGTGCTTGGACTTTGACGAACTTCGATTGTTATTTGCGTATATCACGGCTGAGTTATTGTCACACAACAATTTTAGTGGTTTCTCTATAGACTCCACTATGCGCAGCCTAGTGACAAAATTGCTTAGCCATACACCATGATTCGATGCTTCATAACATGCAATGAATTCTGCGGCCATTGTGGAAGATGCTATAAGTGATTGTTTAGCACTCTTCCACGAAATAGCTCCTCCAGCTAACATGTAAATGTAGCCGGATGTCGATTTCATGCTATCTTGGCATCCTCCAAAATCAGAGTCGGTATACCCAATGACCTCAGCTTATCCGACCTCCGATACGTGAGCATGTGGTCTTTTGTTCGCTTCAGGTACCTCAAGACCCTTTTGGCTGCTTTCCAATGATCTAGACCTGGATTTGACAAGTATCGGCCCAACATGCCAGTGATGAACGCAATATCTGGACGCGTACACACTTGCGCATACATTATGCTCCCAATAACTGAGGCATATGGATACTTTTGCATTACTTCCTTCTCTATAGGATTCTTTGGGCATTGGCTGAGACTAAATTTGTCTCCTTTTGCCACAGGGGTATTTCCTGGTTTACTGTCTTGCATGCCATACCTTTTCAGGACCTTTTCGATATAATTTCTTTGGGACAATCCTAATATACCTTGGGTTCTATTCCTCAGTATCTCAATCCCTAGGACAAATGATGCATCACCAAGATCTTTCATCTCAAAATTCTTCATCAGAAATTTCTTGGTCTCATGCAACATATTTATATCATTGCTGGCAAGCAATATGTCATCCACATATAAAACCAGGAACACGAACTTACTCCCACAGAACTTGAGGTATATACACTCATCCACAACATTTGCCTCAAAACCAAATGACATAATCACATTGTGAAATTTGTAGTACCATTGACGAGACGCTTGCTTTAGTCCATAGATGGATTTCTAAAGTTTGCACACCATAGACTTTGCATCTCCCGATACATAGTTTTCTGGTTGCACCATATAGATCGTTTCTTCAATGTCACCATTTAGAAACGCTGTCTTAACATCCATCTGATGAAGCTCTAAATCGAAATGCGCAACTAATGCCAATATAATCCTCAAAGAGTCTTTCAATGAAACCGGAGAGAAAGTCTCTTTATAATCGATGCCTTCCTTTTGTGTAAAACCCTTAGCGACAAGACGCGCCTTAAATTTCTCCACATTACCTTTCGAATCCCTCTTGGTTTTAAATATCCATTTGCAACCAATCGGTTTCCCACCTGATGGTAATGGGACAATTTCCCAAACGTCATTGTCAGCCATAAATTTTATTTCCTCATTCATGGCATCGATCCACTTTTGAGAGTTAGAGTTTTGCATAGCTTGTTGTAAATTTATGGGGTCATTTTCCAACATGCCAACATCAAACTCATGTTCTTGAAGGTAAACTACATAATCCGAAGATATTGCAGACCTTTTCTCTCTAGCAGATCTTCTTATTGGCACTTCTAAATTTTCTTGAGAATTTCCAGCATTGTCTACAACAATCTGGCCAACAACAACATCATCTATAATTTCTGGAATTTCTCTTTGTGTTGTTTGATCTTGTTGAGTTTGGTCTTCAATAATGGTTTCGTTTTCGACAATTGTGTTTTGAGTAAAGATGGGTTCAATGTCCACAAAAATCTCAACACCTGAGGGAATGTTTGCACATTCCTCTTCGAATTCAAAATCCATTATTGTATCTCCCCCCGCAAACTCAACATCCTAAAAAAATTTTGCATTTCCCGTCTCAAAAACTGAATGTTCTGTAGGATTATAAAACTTAAAACCCCTTGATCGCTCGGGATACCCAATAAAATAACAACTAACAGTTCTTTCATCCAGTTTCTTCTTGTGCGGCCTATAAGGCCTTGCCTCAGCTGGACATCCCTATACCCGCAAGTGTTTTAAATTAGGCTTTCGCCCATTCCAAATTTCATATGGGGTTTTGTTAGTTGCTTTAGTGGGTACTCTATTTAGGATATATGCTGCTGCCTTTAAGGCTTCACCCCATAGATTTTGTGGTAAAGTAGTACGACTAATCATACTTCTTACCATATCCTTAAGCGTTCTATTGCGCCTCTCAGAAACACCATTCATTGCCGGTGAACCGGGCAATGTATACTGAGGCACAATTCCGCATTCATCTATGAACTGTGCAAAAGGCCCTCGACATTGCTCACCCGATCCATCATATCTGCCATAGTATTCACCACCACGGTCAGATCTAATGGCTTTAATGCGTTTGTTAAGTTGTAACTCAACTTCCGCTTTGAAACTTTTGAACATGTCAAGGGCTTGAGCCTTTTCTTTAATTAAATATATGTAGCCATATCTTGAATAGTCGTCTATAAAACTAATAAAATACCGCTGACCATTTCTTGTAGCCGTTGGAAACGGACCACAGATATCGGTATGAATTAATTCTAAGACTTCTGAACACCTTTTGGCTTCATATTTTCTGAAATTGGTTTGTTTCCCTTTTATGCAATTAATACAATCATTAAGATCTGAAAAATCTAAGGGTTCAAGAATTTCATTAGACACGAGACGTTCAATTCTACGTTGAGAAATGTGACCTAATCGCTTGTGCCATAATGTAGCTGAATTCTCATTAGTTAATTTTCTTTTCTTACTATTTGTATCCACATGCAAGGCTTCAATATAAGAACTATTGATATCCAAAGAATATAGATTATCATAAACTGAAAGAAAACCAGAACCAACTTGTTTTGAATCATGAAACAAACTGAATTTTCCATTTCCAAAAGTACAAGTAAATCCATACTTATCCAAAGCAGAAATAGAAATTAAGTTACGTCTAAAAGACGGTACAACAAATGTCTCATACAAATTCAAATAAAATCCTTATTTTAACAATAATCTATAAGTCCCAATAGCCTCCACCTCAACTTTATTGCCATCGCCCACAAAGATGAATCTTTCATCATCACTTGGCTTCCGGCAATTTAGGCAGCCCTGCAAAGATATACTTATGTGAGTAGTTGCACCTGAATCTATCCACCAAGTATATCTAGATACAGAAGATAAATTAACTTACGTACAAACCATAACAAGAGATTTACCTTTCTTAGCACGCCATGCGTGATAATTCTGGCAATGAATCTTCTTGTGTCCAACCGCACCACAGAAGTAACAGGGATTTTCAGATGTGGCAACTTTCTTGCCCTTATCCTGTTTCTTATTGGTGGTCAATGCAGCATCCTTATTATCCTTGGTCTGATTGGATTTCTTACGCTTAGCCGGTCCCTTAGATTTGGAAGTAGTAGCAACATGGGCACTTTCTGTCTTATCCTGTTTCAGTCTTTCCTCTTCTTGCACACAATGTGAGATGAGCTCATTAAGTGTCCATTTTTCCTTTT